>LR991056.1:32903785-33503785 GCA_905163555.1 Notocelia uddmanniana | reverse complement strand
CAATCTTACACAAATCGACCTAGTCCCAAACTAAGCAAAGCTTGTACTATGGGTACTAGACGACGATATAAATACTTATATAGATAAATACATACTTAAATACATAGAAAACATCCAAGACCCAAGAACAAATATCCGTGAAGAATGCACAAATAAATGCCCTGGCCGGGATTCGAACCCGGGACCTCTAGCTTCGGAGGCAGGGTCACTACCAACTAGGCTAAACAGGTCGTCGAAATATGAGATTTATTATTCTTGTGAAGTAACATGTACTTAATTAATATCGGTTCACTGTACTTAAGCGACATCTCGTGAGGTAGAACATTTTTTTGCATCATTGAAGTATTTTTGGCGTGACAACCCTAGGGCTACACGTGCCACGCGTGAATGAATACAAGTTATGCGATAGACAGAGATGCATAGAGTAGGCACGTTTCTTATGCCTAAACGCCGTTTTTGTTAGGAAGTGAAATTTCTGTACTTGTACTATTCCTTATTCTGTGCTTGGAGGCTGCTCAGGAAGCTAGTGGCATTTTCGCACTGGACAGCAATACTGATGCGCTAAACAAAGTATGCGCCAGCGTTTCGGTCACCCTTCGCGTCGACAAACGTTCGCTAGGTCCTTAAAAGTGCTATGAGCATCAGGGCTCACGACCCAGATGTATTAAATTATTGACTGAAGCAAAAGTGAAACACCTCTCGGTATAATTGGTACTTAGTCGTTGATCAGGCCTTTTGGCCTCGTTTGCAATGCAAGTTAAATAGTCCAAGTTGTCGTCTATGATTAGTCGCGTTTCTATGTTCCTACTGCTAAACCGATTCAATCTTTTACATCGCTACTACGTCGTCCAAAAGTGTGACTTGCCCGTTGTTGTGAGACTAGTTTTTTTTTATAATGGTATCAAAATTTGCCACCTACGGGGCCAGTCACTGCATTAGGTGGGGGATAACCTCAGTTCATCTTTGAGGGCCAAACTGAGGCTGTATATTGTAAACAGGTAGAGCACAAGCAGCTAGAACGTATATGTTGTTGTTTGACTTACCGGCTGCCACCATCTGGAAGACACAGGGCGCGAGCTGTGAGCCGACCTCGTTGGACGCCGAGCAGGAGAGCGTCCCGTAGTCCAGGTCAGCCACTGGCGTGTATCTATGGACGTAAGTGTCATCAGTATTCAGGAACGTTTCACTACGCTTGCCTTGGACCGCTTGGTCTAACCAAAACCACTTGGTCGAAACTAGACCCGATGGTTTAATTGAAATAAATGAACTTTATTCTGCAAGTACATAGGCCGCAATGGCACTACTAATTGTGAAAAAGAAGGCCACTGCCGAAAAACTCGACAGTCAACTAGAACAACAATTTTCGCCCAAAAATATGCTTATTACACTTAAACTACGTAAAATAATGTAAGTCAACCTGAATATGCATACAAACAACAAAAACAAGGAACTATGTTTAAAATATGTACTTTAAGTGTGACACTGACATATGTTCTTGTTCCATTGTAAATTCTACTTTAACACTAATGAGATAGAGTTAATATTACATAGACACTATCTTAAAATCGTATTTTTGTAATAGAGACTCTATTACATAAGCGTTAAAGTATACTATCCAATGGAATAAGTCAGTGTCAAACTCAAAGTAATCATACTGTAAGTTTTTGCCTTTTACTCTTAAGCAAGTAAACATCATTATAAAGAATTTCAAGTCTGTACAGAACCCATTGAGCTTCAATTTAAGCCCTGACATTACTTATCATCAGGTGAGTCAAGAGTCAATCATTGGTCACTCATTTACAAGACACTTTTGACAATAAGCATAAAGCTTCACAAAATACATAAGTAGTCTTAAAAGTAGAATATTTTATTTCAAGATCAAGCAAGGAAGGCATAAGTCCATTGACATCAGCGAGGCTTACTTGAGGCTGCTAGCGCTGCCGTTGGAAGTGTACCGGTCGGCGGCGACATCAATGGTCTCGCCGGAGTTGTTGAACTTCCACTTGAACACTGCTGCTGGCGGGTCGGCGTCCACCTCGCACACGATGACCACCGCTTCGCCCCGTGCCGCCCCCACCACCGCTACTCCCGAACTGGCGCCCGCGCCGGTCCGGCAAGATGGTGCGTCTGTAGACATAGGAACTTTTGGTTAATATTTTTTTCGTTAAGGACGTTAAATATACATTGCACGCTAAGTGCCGTCGGTACAACCGCTCATGATTAAGAACAGTGTATCGATTTGAAACATGTTGAGCGATATTCAACATTTAAGGCGTGACTGGCCCTTGTAATTATATTTAATAATTATTTATTTAAAGGAGAGCCAATGTCAGCAACACTAAGTAACGACATGAATCCGTAGGGTATGATAACATACAAAATCCGAAGGGTATGATAACATACCAACATCCTTTGACAAAGACAATGCTGATTTATTTGTATATCCTCTCCTTCACATCATAAACTGCTCGATTGCAAATGGGTATTTTCCAGACAGGTTAAATATGTAATAATAAAACAAATATTAAAAAAAAAACATAAAATCGGAAATGGATGACTATCGGCCAATAGCTCTTATTCCAATTTTCTCTAACCTGTTTGAAAAGATAATATATTACAGACTAATTCAGTACTTAGACAAGTATAGCATACTTTCAAATGCACAATTTGGTTTTAGAAAAAAAATGTCAACAACACTGGCTGTTTGTAGCTAAATAAAATTGACACGCAATGCAGAAATAACAAACTACCCTGTCTAGGTATATTCCAGGACATGTCAAAAGCATTTGACAGAAACTGCTGCATAAAATATATCATTACGGCATAAGGGGCAACTGTTATGAGTGGCTAAAATCTTACCTACAAGGAAGACAGCAGTGCACTGAAATAACAGCTTACTCGGAAGACACAATAACCTTTAACACTTATAGATCAGAATACAGAACTGTAAAAGCGGGGGTCCCGCAGGGGAGTCTGTTGGGTCCATTACTATTCCTACTATATATCAATGATCTACGGCTCTTCTAGCTTTCCACTCCTATATTATGTCGGACATCCAGACGTACGGCTGGCTACCATCCTTACCTGGTCGAAATTCCTCTAATTCGAACCAAGCGCTTTGCATCTTCTTTTATAATGCGCACTTCTAAGGTTTGGAATTCTCTGCCGGCGTCTGTATTTCCGAGTTCATATAACCTGGACCTTTTTAAGGCACGAGTGAATAGGCATCTTCTGGGTGAGCTCGCTTCATCGTCGGCCTCATCTTTGCCCCCTGGCTAGATGCTGGCCAAGAGCAATCCCATTTTTAATATAAAAAAAAATGACAAATCTACGCTACGGTGTCATTTTATGGGGTAATGTGAGCAATAATAATGGTATAATGTCTCTCGAATTCATAATATATGTATGTAAGTACTTTGTCTAGTTTGAATACATGAATATTGTTTGTTTTAAGGTACTCAACATAATTACATTGTATATTTAGCTATATAAATATACGAGTAGTAATACTGTCCAATTTGTACTAACCTTAATCTGTTTTCGCAGTAGTTTGTGGATAATGTCGTTGGCTATACACAAAGTAATTGTAATTGTAAGTCTATTTGTAACTAATACTGTATGGTGGTTTTTATTCCTAAAATAAATAGATAAATAAATAAATACGAAATATTAAGACTACAAAAGAGATGTCTTCGGGCAATATATGGTTTAAAACAAACTGGGGTTCTGGCTACATATAACGAACATTTTACCCATATCGAAATATTTCATCTGTCCTCTCCTAATCTATAGACACGCCATTTAAGAAACTTTAAATTAGTATAAATTTGGTACTTACTATAAATTTAAAACTTATTTACTAACATAAAATAAAACATACAAGGAAGCAAAGTGGTCGCCACTAATATTTTGATCACTCTTACTTTTTTCTTCTTCTTTGTTCCAATTGTTTATTTTCTCTCTGTTTCTAAAGAAATTTAAATATCTAGATTGTAATAGGTACTAGTATTGTTCTTGTAAGACAGTTCCACTTTTGGCAAACACAAATTGTTTCCAGTAATCCGTGGATAATGCTGTTGACTGTACTTATGTAACACACATCTGTAACTCTTACTGTAATATATATTGTATGGTTGTTTGTTGTCCCAAAATAAAAATAAAAATAAATAAAAAAAACTGACTCGTGCAGACCATTGTTCACTGATTAAAAGATTCTAACTTTTCCTGCTCTGTACATACATATATGAACTCTGTCTTTTCGCAAAGAAAAATATAGGCTTGTTTAGAGGTAGAAATCCAAGAGCAAGACATCAACAGAAATATGGTTATGATGTGGTTGGACCATAATCAAAGTCAGCGTTTTTCTCCAACAATTTAATGTGCACGAGTGCAAAAATGTATAATAAGTTACCTATTGACCTAAAATAACTAACTACACTAAGGTTTTAAAAGAATGCTTTTTAAATGGTTAGTCAGCAAATGTATTTATAGCATAAGTGAATACCTAGATATGTACGAAAATTTCGGTCTATAAAATAATCTTAAAATTATTCCACAAGATACTAATATTAACCTATATTATTATAAATTTATTTTAAAAAAATCTGAAAATTTGATGTAAGGAAACATTTGACATTAAATTTTGTATAGATTATATCTTATCGACATTGAAAATATTGTACGCCTCTCGGCAGGACATGATGAACTGGTTAAACTAAACAATAACTAACACCTATGATGTAAACACATGACCATGCAATAAATAAATAGCAGAGCCCAATTGATTGATTGAAGAATATTAATAGCAGAGCCCATTAGAGAATCTCACAGATCGCATTCTGATTAGAAATAAGTAGGTAAACATTTTTTTGACTCAATTTTTTTAGCTTTGTATTGGGAATTGGCTAATTTTGACCAAGGTCCCGTACAAAACCAAAAAAAAAGTAAATTTTATTTACCTACTTATTTCTAGTCAAAATACGATACCAATTAACGCCTAAAAAGGAATCACGGCATTTTTGTGACATCTTGCATACTTACATCCCTTAAGTTATCTTGCAATTAAAGAAACAAATCTCCTTGGATATTTGATTCAAACCATGACTAGCGCGTTTTAAAAAAGCAGTTTTTTCTATAATTAGATGACCTTATTTATGTCTGATACTCACGGGAGTTTTCCACATTTCTGTCCATCTAACTTTCTCATAGAAAAATCACCATCATCCCCCTAGCGTTGTTCCCAGTACAGTTGCATCCTGCAGGATGCCTGGGGTCCGTTAGCTAATCCCAAGAATTGGCGTAGGCACTTTCTCACAGAAAAATATACATGTTTAAATCCTGGAATAAGCGAAAGACCAAAGAGCATGATGATATTTAAAAAAAGTTACTGGTACATATATCTTTGTTGTCAAGGACAGTGAACGTCAAAAATATCCATAAGGAGCCGTCAAAATTATATGAAAATAATTATATTGTCCATAATGAAGCGTACAGGCCCATTGATGTTTACTGATGTCCCCTTTGGTATACCTACTTAGTAAATGTTCGTTAAAATTTAGCTATCTACCGTGTAGGAGTAGCCAAAATGCCAGGAAGATTTTAATACATATAATTCAGCAACGGTAAAGCTCTAGAGAGACTTTTGTATCTGAAAACAGATCCCGAGATATTAGAGTTTACAAAATGATAATTACAAAAACGAGAACAGCGGATTCTAGTATCTTAATTAATTCCTCTAAATTCAAAGAGCCGTTTTATAATGTTTGAAATTATTTCGACGTAAAATTACATGTTTTATGTTTCAAAAGATAAGGAGCTAGAATTACATTGGAAAATACGACACACTTTCCATATGAAAATGCTTTGTTAGTTAGAAATTAATTAATGTTAGTACTGTCCCTCTGTCGGTATAAACGCACAAAATATTCTTAGTTTTTCCACTATTAATAAAATATCTGCCTTATAGAGCATGATACAAACGCATTATATACCCTAACGTAACAAAAAGAGTGCAAAACCTAGCTATTCTGTTGCGTTCGTGCATATAACTGGGCGTTTACGCGAGAACGCCTTCCCTCCTTAAAGAGTTCTCCGACTGCCAGCCTCGCTGACTTTGATCAAGTGCGAGGCGACACGTGCAGTGATAAATTAACCCCGATTAACATCAGTCCAACCCACACGCCGTATTTTACTTTATTGTAAGGAATCAATTCACTCCAGTTTGAATGCAGGATCGTTATCAAGTTCGTCTAATAAACGCGTTCTCTGGTGCTGATCAAAGTGAAAATATTCAAATTACCTCTTCAGCGCTCAAAGAAGCTCATTGTACGGACGAATTACGCTTGAAAACAAAACATTCCTTCCTATTTTGAAGAAGACGTTACCGTTTGAAGATTGGGTCAGTAAACTCAGTCACGTGTTCGCAGTTCCATTTAAGAACGGTGTATCGTAGTGCATTAAACGGTGCGATTCCGCCGGCCACGCGTGTTGCAGAAATGGGAAAGAGATACGACCTGAGACGTGGGATTCCCGCGACGTGTCACGTCGCTTCACGCATCGATGGGCCCGTAACATGAAGAGGAAAACTGGCTCAAGTCGAGCAGCATTGTTTTTATCGTTCATGAAGCCAATCTGATTCGACCTTTTGCGTAACAATATGATAAATCAAGGTAATCGCGTTTAAATAGGTCTCTTTAATGGATGGTTACGGATGGTAAAAACACTGAACGTCAATGATAAACGCATATGTTTCGTAACAATACAGACAGGTTAGACCTGACTTGAACCTCATCAATTCAGTAAACCAGTGTCTGCCACTTTAAATGAAGCTCCCCATTAATTCGATATGCGGGGAAGAGAGTACGTGCAACAGTAAAAAGTAAAAAAGTAAAAGTAGTTTATTCCTCAAATTAGGCATATTACATGCACCTATGAACGTCAATAAACTACCACCGGTTCGGAAAAATAAACCTCTGCCACGAGAAGAACCGGCGTAAGAAACTCGGCAAGGTGTAATTTTTTCAAAACAAACAGTTTTTCAAAACAGTTAGAATATCTATTTCTTTGAAAAATTCTCTTTATTAGTCACGCGACCCCAAGTTATAAATTGCTCGGATAGCCCTTTTTTGCAAAATAAAATCAATTTCAATATCTGCAGCTGAACCCCATAAGATAAGACCATAAGTTATTATACTATTAAAATAAGCAAAGTAAACTAACCGTGCAAATGCAGCAGAGCTCAACCTTTTTCCTATCGCTGTTATATGAGAACCCCACTGCAATTTTGAGTCCAATGTAATACCTAAGAATACAGTTGTATTAACAAAATCTAATTTTTGACCATTAAGTTTAATATTTGTGTCTAAGTTTCTATTTGATGAGTTCGCTAGAGAGAATTTCATACATTTAGTTTTTGTCGGATTTAACACTAAGTTATTGGCAGCAAACCAGTCAGATATCATGGACAGGGTATTATTTGGTTCAATGAGTTCAGCATCTTTCCTATTTACCTTGAACTGTAATGAGGTGTCGTCTGCGAACATTACAATGCCTGATCTTTGGCTTACCAGATATGGTAGATCATTTACATAAACAAGGAACAGGTAAGGGCCTAGAATAGACCCCTGAGGTACTCCCATTTCTACCACTGTCTCTGACGAAATGGCTCTATTTATCGCTACCTTTTGATTTCTCTGTGTTAAATATGACTTCATAAGATCTAATGCATGTCCTCTGTTACCATAGAAATTGAGCTTACAAATTAAAGTACCATGATCTACACATACAAAAGCCTTGGAAAGGTCACAGAACACTCCAATGGCGTCATATGACTCTGTCCAAGACTGCAAAATAAATTTTATTAAACGCACCTGCATCAGTAGTTGATCTACCTTTCGTGACACCGAACTGCTGTGCGTGCAAAATATTGTGTGAATTAAATAATAATAATTCACTTTATTTCAGACACATGGTATAGTCGTTAATAACAATGGTGCTTACATATCTATGTTAGTTTATCTTAAACCTAATACATTTTAAACTTATTTATAGCCTTTGTACTTGGGAACATGCAATGGACACCCAATGACGAAAGAATGGATTGTCCAGCCTCTCCCCTATAGCCACTAGGAAGCTGTTGGCGCTGCCTCGCACTCTGCACATCTGGGGATAAAATGAGAAACCAATTGCGTAAGCATTATTTTTTCGAATATTTTGCTAAACGCTGGTAGGATAGAAACTGGACGATAATCAGAAGAATTATCTCTATGACCTGATTTGAAAATAGGAACTACTTTACTACACTTCATTAATTCAAAAATACACAACTATTAAAAATGAGTGCTAGAGTGGGTGCAACGACCTCGATAGATTCCAGTACCTTGACTGACACGCCCCATAAGTCCTCAGTGCTCTTTATTTTTAACATTTTAAAAGACTTCCGTATATCTAGAGGAGAAAAATGATGAAATTTGAAAATATTTAGTGACTCTAATTTTACGTTCTCATTCAAAAGGGATTCTGCTATTGTGGTAGAGTATCATATTAGTAAGTCATACAGCAAGGAAGATTAACGTCTGCTATAAAATTGTCAGGTGGCCTGAAGCGTGTTCTGCGACGCTTCATAATTGATACCGGCGCAACGATATCCTGTATTCGCGTGTCACAAATGATCCAAGTACAAAGTTTGATAATAAAAGCTGAGTCACAAAAATACCCGCAAGTATTTTACGTACGTACAGTACGCCGGCACAAACTTTTGCCTGGTATAATTTAAAATGCAAAAGGAGTTTCCGACGATTGTTACAATTAATTTGAAGATCTCGTTTATTATTGATGCAAGGTCGGCGCGGCCCGTTGCCGGGCCTACATATTAAAGTGTAATTGAGTGCGATGGGGGAACGGGAAGCACGGCCAACTATGGAGACCGCTAATTGCCGGTATACTGGAGCAAGGCACTTTGTTATTGGCCCAAATTCAACCTGGCTTCGAAAATTACGAGAAAATACTTCGTAAATGTTGAAATTGATTCAAGTATGTTGACACTGGTTACCCTTAGCGGTACAAGAATTTATCCCTAAATTGTTAGAGACATCGAAGTTAAACATTCCAAATTGAAAGCCCTTCAAAATATGCAAATGGGTAGTTTGAGCGTTAATTGTATGTAGGACACGCTCCGCGCTGCGATTTACCTACTCGTACTCGTCTAGGAGGCGTTCGGCGTGGAAACTTTTCCAACAATAGAGAGTAATTAAAGGGCAATAAGTAGCAGCCGTAAAAAGTGCACGGGACGCGGCGATGCGATAAAAACGCCCGTAATAGCCAATCGTCTCTCCGAGTAACTTCATTACAAAACAATTCGTTGCGCACCAACAATTTATTACCGCATCCCGCGTAATGCGCTATTAAAAGTGGCGTCTTGTTGTCGCACCTTCCCCGCGACAATCCAACTCTTATTTAATTTATATCCTTTCTCTTCTGCACTTAATCACCGCCCAATCCGCGTTCTAATTGACCATTGTTTAGAAATCCTTTTAGATACTTTAAGTGTTGCCAGGTACAGCATTAAAGCTGTTTGAGTCGTGCAGATTGCTCCATTGTTACGACTTTATGACTTGTTTTCGTCGCTGCGAAATATCATGGTCTGTATCGCGCTGGAATCGCTTAATTCAAATAAAAAAGGCAAGAACTCCATTTAGTCTTAAATCGCTAAGCAAGGAAGTCGACTCGTTGTTTTCTTTCAGACGGCAAACGTCGGGGAAAAACAATTAGAGGAAAGTTTGCCGGAGGAGCGCCGCGGGCCGGAGGGGGGGAGTTGCGAGACGCGAGCCAGATACAGGCCCGTGGAATTGTTGTCCGGAGACAAAAGGGTATGAGTGTATGATACTCGTATGGAGATACGACCTTTTAGGTTTGGAGCAGTTATACCACGCGGTGCGGTCGGTGCGATTAATGAATTGGGCGCATTTGAGCGACTCAGCGTCGAGCGGTAATGAGCGCTGCTCATGAGTTAAGCTTGTCATACATGGCGCAGAAATCCCACTCCTAACTAACTTTAATACAGTCGTAAGCATCAGCTGCCGCGTGTAGATTGTAATCTCTTTTCTCTTGTGTTTGATGTTTGTTTTAACTATAGTATGTATGTATGTAAAATTATTTATTGTACATGAGTGAAACATAACAATAAACAGTAATTACAAGAACAGTTGACATATGTACAAAGGCGAGCTTATCCCTATAAGGGATTTCTTCCAGCTAACCTTTGAGCAATTGAGTGGAGATACGATTTATAGGCAAACCGAGAATTAAACATGTACAACACGGGTATAGTATTGTATATTCATATTATTTGTTTTAGTAACAACGATTATTGGGGAAATATTTGACTAGACTAGGAGAGGTCGTATTCATGATCCCCGAGACAAATTTCACAAGACCTATAATTTCTTCAGCATCGAGATTTCACAAACTTTCTAAACACAATCATAATATACATTATGATTTGACTTATTGGAAACGGTCTCGCTTTCCGGTCGATCATTCTAATGTGAATTGCACGTTGTCCTCACACTGGACGTGGAAGTGAAGCTCGTTGGAGACCGTCTCGCCCTCCGCTTTGAGCGCGGAGTACGCGTACCGCCTCTCGGAGTGACGCGTCACCTACACGAGACTGTGGGACAGGCGTTGTCTCACACTTGACGCGGAAGTGCAGCTCGTTGGAAACGGTCTCACCCTCTGTATTAAGCGCGGAGCACGCATACCGCCCCGCGGAGTGACGTGCCACCTGCTGGAGACTGTGGGACACGCGTTGTACTTACACTTGACGCGGAAGTGCAGCTCGTTGGAGACGGTTTCGCCCTCGGCGTTGAGCGCGGAGCAAGCGTACCGTCCCGAGGAGTGACGCGTCACCTTTTGCAGCACGAGGCTCTGGTTGCTGTGGAATACGCGCGCGGACGCGTTGTGAGCTAGCGGCCGGTCCTGTCAACATAAAAATACAAAGATTACTTTTACGGTCTAAGAAGATTCATGTCACATACTTGTACAGTTTCACAGGTAGTGAAACTTAAAATTTCTTAACTGCAAATTAATTTTATAGTTGTAAAATTAAAGGATTTCGCCGTTGCTTATTGTCAGTTTACTTGCTGTACCTTTACAAATAAGGGAAGTAGTAGAAAGAAGTATTAAGGACGAAGTAGTTATCCTTTGGTTAGTATGATTGACGTTGAGTTTGGTGAGTACGGCGCGGTTGGCAACTGTGTCAACACTCATTCAGATGAAGGACTCCAATTGTAGTCCGAAACATGTCGCAAATAGTGACTTTACAATTGGGTGTCAACCGTATTTTTTTCTTTAAGTCTTAATCTGGCTCACGTTAGTATTAGTGAGTTGATATCAAATTAGACTAGGGCAACAAGGGACAACATTGCTCATGTATTCCGGACACACCTACTTTAACACAACTTTTTACTTTGATTTTATTTTTATTGCTTATTGACATGTTATTTTTATGCCTATTTTTCTTCCTTATTACCGACTTCAATAGAAGGAAGGAGGTTCTTAGTTCGTCTGCATGTTTGCTTGTTCTGTTTTTTTTTTTAATGTATGTATGTTCCCCGATAACTCTTGACCACGTTGGCCGACTTTGATAATTGTTTTTTGTTTCAAAGCAGGTACCCCGACATTGGTCCCATATAAATTTGGTGAAGGTCTGATGATGGGATCTAGGAGAAATCGAGGGAACTCCTCGAATTTGATAGGCACGCATATGCCGATTTCGGTATTTTCTGTAGGTAACCAAGCATTGGCTCACGCAAACTACAAATTGTGGCATAGCAAGTACAAAATTGGAGTCGGTTTTTTTGGTGTAAATTATTTCATTAGATGATGATCATTGTGGGATATTATTTGGATTTACGTTTTTATTATTGCTTGTGCTGACAATTATATGGCGTAAAATTACATAATTACTCTTTTGTTTTCCCCATTTTGATTGTGTTTTATTGTGAAATGACGTTCTTTATTAGTAGGTCAACAAGACTGGCAACCGTACTGTTGTCTCGAAGATCTCACGGTTCAAAAAATAAATGCCATACGATTATTCTCCATAGACACGAGAAATACAATATACTCCGAAACATCTTGGAAGGGAAGAACGACGGTAAAAGGAGCAGAGGAAGTAGAAAGCTAACCTGGATAGACAATATCAAAAGCTAGTCCAATATTACTGATATTGCCAGTCTTTGTAGACCGGCACAAGACAGAAACAAGTTCCGAAGGATGGTCGCCGACATCCGTTGAGGATATGGCACAACGAGAAGAAGAAGATTATTCTTATTATTACTGCCTCCGTAATCGCTACTATGACGTACAGGTAGTCATGAAATTTGGTCTACTGTTGAATATTATACAAATAATACAGTCAAAAAGTGACATACCACTTTCTTGCGGGACTGTAAACTCCCTCATATGGTATCTATATTTAATATAACAGTTATTATGTTAGTAAGTATGTAAATAAGTTTTAGTAGTGTTATCGCTACAGGTTGGCAACGCTTGATGATTCAGGTGACGTCACATCCGAGCTATGAGGTGGGGGCCTGCGGGGTTCTCGAGGGGCAAAGGCGAAGATTGAGGGGGAGAACTGGCAGCCCACACTTCAGTACTTGACTCCGAGCAAGAACATTGTCTGTTTGAATTATTGTCGATTAACTTGTGTAACCTATAATTATAATTAGATACCTAATATACGATTGCTATTACCTATCGTTGGCTATCATTTATAGTAGATTGCTATGCCTGAAAGGATACATGTTGAATTAAATTTAATTAATCACTCTTTGCTATAATGTCTATTTAGTTGTAGACGTTGAAGTACATTGCTATGCCCGAAAGGGTACATGTTAAAACAAATTGTATTATGACACCAATGTAAACACATGTATAGATGCAATAAATTATATGAATATGAATAAAAATGAAAATGAAAATAGTTTATTTGGTTAAACATTTACAGTGTAAAAACATTGTGTCTGGGGCCTCCTAGTAAATATAATATACCTGTGGCAGGAGGCACCACTCTTCCAGTAATGGTTACAAGTTCAACCTATTGTACTAAATCTAAGTAATCGAGAATGATAAACGAAGCTTACATTAGGAATTACAATATGTGTGTGTGTGTGTGAGAGAATTTGCATGTGTATTAGTGTATTATATACGTAAAATATGTAAGCACAAAGAATAAGCGCGCATCGCAAATGAAACGTTAATAGTACGTTAATTTAGAGTGAAATTACATTTTACCCGAGCGGGAGTGTTAAAATAAAACGTAAATGTTCATATAAGAGGGGCTATTATTACTCGTAGGTATACAAAAGACCCTCCCATTATCTGCGTGGAGCACTCCACTGGACAATAATGGTACTCGTTATATTCTAAAAAATATTATTCCATTCTTAACAAAAGGATTTGGACATGAAACGTTGGCCTCTGGCGATACGCTCCTCGCCATGGGCACGAGACAGGTCCAAAATAGACATATTGAAATGAAGTCAGTAAAAATTTTAAGAATAGAACGAGGAATTTTCAGTTGCACCTAAAAGAAACATACTATTCAGATGAAGCCTACACTACAATGCATAAAAGTTTAAGCTTAAATAAAACAATTGAAACAGGAGTGTTCACTTTTAGCAAGTTTAGGCGACTTTCTGATTTGTCCGTTCGGAGGTGGTACGATATGGGAAAACTGTCAGCTGTCATTGGAGTCAGTACGAAGTGGTACTACATTTAAATGTGTGCTTTCTGACTGATGCGGGATGCACAGAAGCTGGGTGATACGAATGCAGTACCGCCCCGCTTCTGCGCAGGATCCTCCACCCACCATCATATCTCTGATGTTGATGAGTCGGCTTGTTTAGCTTAGTTGGTAGTAACATTGCCTCTAAAGCTAGAGGTCCCGGGTTCGAATCGCTAGGATGATGATGATGATGATATTATTACTGCGCAAACGGAACTATACTGACAGTATCTTATCAAGTGATGAAATATCTGCGACATCAGGATGACTGTCTGGTATAAGGAGCACTCGTGGCCCAGCGGCGCCGTGGGTGACCGCTTTGAGTGGTTACTAACTGAGCGCTCCCGTGCTTTGGAAGGCACGTTAATTCGTTGATCCCGGTTGCTGTCTATGATAGCAGTCATTAAGCCAAGTAAGAGGCCTCCGGGCGGCTTGAGAACTTCTAACAGTCAAGTTGCCCACTCACTTGACAAGCCTAATCCTAATAAGGTCTGGTTTCCCCCTCGGGTTGGAAGGTAAGATGGCAGTCGCTTCCGTAAAAACTAGTGCCTAGGCTAATTCTTGGGATTAGGTAGCGGACCCCAAACATTATTCAGGATGCAACTGTACTGGGAATAAAGCTAGGAGGATGATGATGATCAGTATGTCTGGTATATATTTTTTTGAAACGAACGCTTTTACGTTTGGTCTCAATTGGTAAGGTAACGCTTCTAGCCTAATGGTGGTAATTATTTACTGTCGTACAAATTGAGACTACACGAAAACGCGTTTGTTTGTGTTTATGTTTCGAAAAAAATATACTAGAGGCACAGCAAGCGTTGTCAAAGAACAGTCGATCCTGCCCTTCCAAGTCAGGAAATCGCCTAAGGTTGTATGTTTGGTAAAATCTGACTTAACAACGACAATGCAACTCCGAGGGTGCCTCATTCGCCTTGCCAACCCTTTATACACTCCTTATCCATACTACTGATTTTTTCACTTAAATCACTTCGAATAGCAAAATTAAACAAACCAGTGACACCCAAATTGGTCCAAAGGCGCCATGCCAACTGTCATTAAAACACAGAGCGAGCTCCGTTCGCACCACTCTGTGTCGCTGTCGCCCTCATATGAAATTCTAGGGCCACATGCGGTTTGTTTGAATACGCACTCCGTCGATATTGGCCCGGTTTGGGGGGACGGGGACAAGTACGAACGACTTAACGAAGGATGCGAAATTTAATTTCTACTAATGAAGTCGCGCGGTACAAACAGAGAGCATCACGCTCAATGACGCTGTCGTTTCTGGGAAGGAAAATTGAAACGTTTTTAAAGGCGGAAGAACAAGGACGCGTGTAAAACATTTGTACTTTTACATTCGTTTTAGGTATGGATATTGGGAAGCGAAGTGTACTTGACAGTAATTGGGGACTACCTGTAGACAAGCTAATAAATGATTCAAAATGCCTAATACCTTACTTATTTCAACGTTTTAAGGCTCAACTGCCACTAGAATTTTGCCTTGCTCAATAACTATGCTGTCATAGTCGCCGGCGCGTGAAAACTTCCGAAAATCAGCATAAAACAAGTTATTTGTCGAAACGGATCATTATTTCAAAAAAGTAAGAAAACCTAGTTATGTACACTATTGTGAAAAAATACAAAGGTTACAAAAAATCATAATCATGGATCAATAATAATGGTACTGGATTCCTACTATGTTGTTATTATTAAGTTTCATTCGAAATCACTTAATCTTAATGTTTAGTCTACAAGAACAGAAGATTGATCATGCCTGTATAAAGGATGATTCACGTATTGCTGTCATAGAAAACGGGCCGGCCCGGACACGGAACGGTCTACTTAGAATCATCCTTAAGTTGTTAAATTCAAAAAATATAATTTAGTATGTAACAATACATAACACAATGTGATTAAGACAAAAAGCTTGCTCTCCCTGAAACTGATCAATACTGAATGTTAAATCGAGCTATCGTTGTTCAATAGTTTGTTTTCTCTTGGCAGTACTGAATATTTAATAGGATCCTAAATAAGCGCTACTAAGTTATGCGCAATTGTGCTTACATTCTATATTACATTTCCTCGAATTTCGGTTCATGGTGAGGTCGGAGCTGTCAAGGTGTATTTGTACACGTAGCTACAAGTATAGGTTATATCGTTTATTGGTGTAATAATATACGAGGTCGGACTTAACCCGATATTGTTACCTCGCTGGATAGTTCGTGGAATCCTTTTTGAGCATGAGCGGTATTGGAACTGAGCTCAACGCCGTTGCTACCAGCGCAGAATAAATATAGGTACATTTTAAAAGCATCTTATTTATTATATTTATAATGCACTTATAAGAAAAAAAAAACAAAACTCGATTGACAAAAAAAAACATGTAGGTAATTATCGAACCTGTTCACAAAATATCACATGAATTGTTTGAGGAAAGCGACCTGTAAAGTAAGCACCAGTTGAAAACGAAAAAAATTTAACAAACAATGTATTGAATTTGAAATATTAAATGTCAAATTCAATAGATTGTGTGTATACATTTTTTTCCTTTTCAACTGGTGCTTACTTTAGAGGAAAACCGCCGGACATCCACACATACGCAAGCATTCTTGCCTGAACTAAAACGGACATGCTTCGCGCTTGCTAAATTCTTGAAACTTGCTTGAAAACTCTTCTATTATTATTGACGACCTGTTTAGCCTAGTTGGTAGTGACTCTGCCTCCGAAGCTAGAGGTCCCGGGTTCGAATCCCGGCCAGGGCATTTATTTGTTCATTTTTCACGGATATTTGTTCTTGGGTCTTGGATGTTTTCTATGTATTTAAGTATGTATTTATCTATATAAGTATGTATATCGTCGTCTAGTACCCATAGTACAAGCTTTGCTTAGTTTGGGACTAGGTCGATTTGTGTAAGATTGTCCCCCAATATTATTATTATAGTTGACAGAAAAACTTGATCTATCCACGGAAGGCACGTGAACGTGGAGTGGAGCGGCCAAAAAAGCATTCATTAGAAATAACGTCAGGTCTGTTCTAACGCCAATGACCGACAGGTGGCACCGCCGGCTTAGCTGAATCTAGTTCAGTCAACATCGCAACTATCCAATACGCACGCAGTCAAAAAATATGCAAACATCGTCACCATAGTTGTGACATGTACCGAAAATTTGGGTGATAGTCAATGCGCTCTTGTGGCCTCACCCTTAAAGTCAAAGTCAAAATATTCTTTATTCAAATAGGCCTAGCAACAAGCACTTTCGAATCGTCAGTTATAACATGTATTAACATATATATTAATTAATTATTTAGAGCAATTTATTGATGCTATTATTATTCTTCGGTTCTACGTGCTATGTGCCCCGCCCACTGCCACTTAAGTTTAGCGATTCGGAGGGCTATATCGGTCTCGTAGAACCGATGGCCGTTGGGGCGGAAAGGTTCTCGAGTGGCGACCACGTACCGGAAGGCGTAGCGTGGGCAGGCCCCCCACTCGGTGGACTGATGACCTGGTGAAGGTCGCGGGTGTCCGCTGGATGCGGGTGGCGCAGGACCGGTCATTGTGGAAGTCTTTGGGGGAGGCCTATGTCCAGCAGTGGACGTCTTTCGGCTGACATGATGATGATGATGATGATTATTATTATTCTTTAAAATAAATATTGTATTGTTGTAGACATGTCAAAGTAAGAAATTATTTTGTAGTAAAATTCACAATAGGATCGTCAAAACATAAATAATAATAATAATAATGACAAGGACGCGAGCGTGCAGATATTTGTGCCACTTCGGAAACGTAAATGTGACTGAGTTGGTGCCGCTTAATAGCTGCCGCGCCCTGTTTTCCAGCATTGAGGGAGAAAGCGGGAAGCATTCATTATCATCCCAGCGTTATCCCAGTACAGTTGCATCCTGAAGGATGCCCGGGGTCCGCTACCTAATCACAAGAATTGGCGGAGTTATTAGTTTTTACGGAAGCAACTGCCGTCTTCTAAAACCTTTTCCAGGCATATTACAAGGATCGACCACATCGACGAAAAGAGTATAAATATTTCGTCGCTTTAGAAACATAAATATAAACGTACATACTCGTATTCTTTTCGTAGTAACTATAACTATCTACGGTGATAGTGCCTACGCCAATTCTTGGGATTAGGTAGCGGACCCCAGGCATTCTTCAGGATGCAACTGTACTGGGAATAACGCTAGGAGGATGATGAGTAACTATAACTATCCCTAACTAACTAAAGTAGCGTAACTTTTCAAGTCACAAAATTATAATTGACCGAGCGAGCGATGCGATCAAGCATTTCCGTTTTAGCTTGGTCATAAATGCTTTCTTACCGCTGAGTTCTCCGCTACAGGTCGCATTTCTTAACTGATTTTCGTGAAGATTTGCGAGCAGATTTGATAATTATATGGATATTTTTTTCAAAATGGGGGGGGCTATGGGGGTTGATCACGTAAAAAAAATCACTCGTGAAGTCTACAGTTCAGAGAGCTACTAGTATCTAGTTGGTTTGAAACAAAAACTCAGTTGATTCGAGCACCTCGATTAGTGTTTTTTCTACATCAACTAAAGTGGTTTAAGCAGTACACGTACAGAAATGCGAACTTTAACATTAATGAGCCTTCTTGCTTGGCAGCGCCACTGCGCACCTCAGCGTTACAGTGAGCTATATTTGTTTATTTTTACGAGCATTAAACTTTTAAAGAGATTCCTCCGGGGGCTCGGGCCTGGTAATAGCTCCGCGATTGTTTCTCATTTGTGTAAATGTTTTATTCGGGCCCGACACGCTCTCGTTAAAAAAGGTCCGGCGCGCTAATTGTTAAGGGAACAGACCCTTCGGCCATCTTGTTTTTTTTATAATGAGCTTCGCTCGTGAGGCTACGGCCAGTACGTGGAATCAATCTTCTGTGAAAGGAGATCGAATCAAGCGCCATTATGCCGCGTCTGCAATCGCGCGCGGGAATGGCCACCATTAACGAATAAAGAGAAAATTTTCCTTTCTACCTGTTTCGTTGTTCACGTTCTGTTGTTATTGGATTCCATATGAGTTTCTTTGAGGTCGTAAAACAAATTATTTATCTCGTACTTCATATTCGGTGATGTGGAACTAACTTGGCTATATTACTTGTTTTTCGGAATTCTTATACTGTACTGAAATGTATTTAGAACCTTCATCATGTCCCTCATATCATATCTTCAAACTCGAGTACCGCTCGATATGTTTTAAACTGGTAGGTACGTGCTTCGTAACCATGAGAACATGTCTTTTTACTATTGTTTAATGTCAGACTACACACAATATTCACAACGTCACATGCTGAAATCTCTTCCACACTCGTCACAGATGTATAACGAGTAGTATTGAGTATTATTATTATCGCCCAGTAACAGTAACGGTCTGTCAGAAATCCGCTTGATTGGAAAATAGTATCAGGGTCTTTTGATGAAATGGGACTCCTTAGAAATAACGCAGTTGCGGAATTCTTGGACATAATTAGCTGATTTTATGGTACCTTTCCTTTAAATATGAACGCTGCGCCGCGCTCTTTGCGTTTGAAACTAGAATGTACCTACATGTTTTAATATTGACCGTAGGTATGTAGTGTGCACCAGCGCAGCGGCTGCGTTCTAGGATATCTAACGTCTCAACAAGTTGTCAAAGGAGATATATAGGTGCATACAATTTAATTACGCTACAGAAACCGTATAAACACAAGCGATATAACTCGCACACAACACCATCTTCTGTGCGAGCTCGCTTCATCGTCGGCCTCATCTTTCACCCCGGCTAGATGCTGGCCTAGAGCAATCACATTTTTAATAAAAAAAAAACCACGCGCGTTTGTTAGGCAACTTTCTGACTCGACGGGGCAGGGGTGTAATTCACAAACCGATTTGGCCTCACCTCACCCGCTTTTTTTTAAATTAAAAATGGGATTACTCTTGGCCAGCATCTAGCCAGGGGGCAAAGATGAGGCCGACGATGAAGCGAGCTCACCCAGAAGATGCCTATTCACTCTTCTCTCTCTCTTCCCCTTGTTCAGGTTTTATATGGTAACAGTAAAAAAAAAAATTACAAATGACATTTGAGAGTTTCCATATAAAAACGGG
This sequence comes from Notocelia uddmanniana, assembly GCA_905163555.1. NCBI lineage: Eukaryota > Metazoa > Arthropoda > Insecta > Lepidoptera > Tortricidae > Notocelia > Notocelia uddmanniana. The sequence continues at coordinate 33,483,880 of LR991056.1, read as the reverse complement.
TGAGGTGAGGTGTGAGGTGACGGGTGAGCTCGGTCGGTTTGTGAATAAGGGTAGGAACGGTACATAGCATTTTGTACTTAATGTGAGCTTACTGATGGTGATGTCCCAGATTTCCTTTTAAGTCGGTATACTGTCAGTATTATACATTTTTTTATACCACGTCGGCAAACAAGCGTACGGCCCGCCTGATGGTAAGCGGTCACCGCAGCCTATGGACGCCTGCAACTCTAGGGGTGTTACATGCGCGTTTACACACCTACTACAAATTTATGCACTCCTTTCTCGAGGAATCTCATTCCACAACCGGAGCGATCGAGGGAGGAAGTTCCTCTGAAACCGTACCGTGCGTACACTTGCGCAGTAGTACTTTTATGCGTAGAAGTGGGGTCGTAGCGTATTCGCGTTTCTGCGCATCTCGCGCCAGTCAGGAAGTACTCAGTACTCACTCATAGGCGCGCAGCAAAGACTCGGTACTGACTCAAATGACAGTTGATACTGATATCGTACCGCCTCGCACCGCCAAATGCGGGAGTAGTGGCACTAGGGAATGCAATACCCGACTGTTTTTGAAACCCGGGTAGTTACCCGACTGCTAGTACTAAAAACCGGGTAATTACCCGGGTTTTTCTTTTTTCTTTTATTCATGTTTTTATGATTATATGATAAGCAAAACGCTGTACATTCTGAATTCTGACAACCGCGTGTCCGAGAGCGCAGCCTACGAGCCGTGAATTAAAAATGAATGAACGAGAGAATCTTAAAAATCTGTAAAAAACCCAAAAGTTTAAAGTGTCAAATCATGTGTAAGAAAGATTGTAAGCTAGCGGTCAACGCCACATCCATTGTTGCAAAGGTCGTGCACGTTTTTGCTCTCACCCTGTATCTCCCGGTTAGTTTTTACAGCCGTCCCATTGTTCCTTTCACGACACCCCGTTAAGCACACCCTCTTAGCTTAACCTACTCAGTCCACACACCCTGTGGTACCGAGAGGGGGTAGATACTGGCAACATTTAGTCTCATGCAGTTGAGCAATAATAACACTGGCTCTTGTAACTTGTAGACTTCGCGAGTCGATAATTACATGGCTCCGCCATTTTGAAAAATGTACAGAAACTGAATCTACATTAAAAATCCATAACATTATCAAAGCTGCTCACAAAATGTCACGAGAGTCGGTTGAGAAATGCGACCTGTACCTATATATTAGAGATCATCCGGAAATCCGCCAACATACGAAAGCATTCTTTTCCAGGCTGAAACAAAGACGCTTCGCTCGCTCGTTCAGTAACAGTTTAAGAGGCCCACAACGCAGTACAAATGGAGTTAAAACAAAATACCATGTATTTAAGAAAAAACTATGCCTTTAACGATTTTTTGTAAATTTTGTAACATTTTAACGATGATATAGGTATCATCACATCAAGTGGCAATTATATGGAGTAAATTTATGCCACTGGTAGATTTAACGATAAAAGGAACCACCAGGTTATACTTTTCAAACCCAGGTTATTTCAAACCCACGACCCATGAGAAGTTTTTCAATTTTCTCCTATTTAAGTTGAAGTACCTATGTAGGTAAACGAGGTACTTATGTAAATCGCAATTGGTACGGCAGAAAGTAAGCAGAATCAGACAGACCTTAAGTCTTTCTCTTTAGAAGAATATAAATGAGAGATGTTCGTTTTTGGAACGCTATAGCTTCGAATAATAACTGATTTTACACCACAAGTGATTATATTCACGGTTATTTAAAAAAAACTTTGATAATTTATATATAACATTATAAATTAGTACGTTTGATATTCCGAAATAGTGATTCGAGTTGACGATATGAATTTTTAACGCCTTACAAAATTGCCTTTACCCACTGTTTCGTTCATTAATATACTGTAAAATATTGTACTGTAATATGTATAAATACAAACCGGATAACACTGCCGTTACGCAATTCAGAAATGTTCGTCGCTGAGCCAGCATTGTTAGAAGTTCACTCCGACTCTGATAGGAATCCCAACTTAGTCGTGTCGCCGACAGTTGTGGGGAAGACTATTCGACTTGCGCTCATTCTATCAAACGTGACCACTAAAGCGACTTTCTGCTTTGTCAGTGCAGAGGCGGTACGATATGAGAAAACTGTCAGCTGTCAGTACTGGTACATATAAATGAGTGCACGGAAGAGCGGCGATATGAATGCAGAACTGTTCCGCTTAAGAGCCCGCAGCAAGCTCGGTTCTCCATACAAACGTAGTTTTGTTCTCATTTTAAAACGCCATGCTCTAATAACATGAAACTTTATATACATAATGGGATCCGGCATATCTAGATCGGAAATTACTTTATGTTGCTTTAAATTATAATGGAGAAAAAATACAGTGATTATTAAGGTTTTCAAACAAAACGTAAAAAAAAACAGAAGAAACTCGCTGTAACTTTTCTATTACAATTTCTAGCAACAGAAACTAATTTCCAACCTTGATATGGTGACTCCCATTGTGTACACAAAGTTTCATGTTATTTCAGTAAGGCGTTTTAAAATGAGAACGAAACTAAGTTTGTATGGAGAATCGAGTTCAGCCGAGCGTACTGAGGACTCTTAAGCACATGATACTACTACTGCGCAAACGTAATATTGACAGTATCTCGTATATAACAACATACCACATATCGATCCCGCCCCGCAAAATCCCGAAGTCGCCTTAAGGATGATTCACAGTAGGCCGTTCCGTGCCCGGGCCGGCCCGTTTTCTTCTAGAGAAATACGCCGGCCGTTGCGTTTGCTGTCATAGAAAACGGGCCGGCCCGGACACGAAACGGTCTACTGTGAATCATCCCTTAGGCGTGATGTGATGTCACAGAGTCTTTCTCATTCCAAGAGACACTCAGTATTACGGTTGCGCAGTAGTAATACCATGCAAGCAGCGCAGTAAAAAGCGCTTCTGACTCGACTGATAATTGACACTATGGCTGTTAGTTTTTTCATACCGTACCGCTTCCGCATCGACTAATCACGACATCTTATCCTCCTACTGTTAACTTAAGGAGTATCCTGTATACCTTTTTAGCAGAAAAGGTGATTTTTGAGGGCCTACGGCTCGGAGATTAATTGACCGAAAATTAGGGTTTGTTTTAAGCTTCGATATTTTTAATTATGGACTTACTCGTAATTAACAATTTTATTACTTACTCCAATAATAAACAACGAAGTTAAAAATATTTTCAACATGAAATTAGATCAATAAGTCTTGTTGTGTCTTTTTGTTTTCTTTGATGAATAGTGTGGCGTCACTACAGTCATCTGCCAAATCTGACATGTTCAGCAACGCGCTATCGAAGTTTCTAAAATCACTTACATAAATATAACGTCCAACCAACTCTCAAAGCACTTCGGTCCAAAGAGATCTCTCTATTGTCGTCTACAAATAGTAAAGTAATGCAGAAAAGTTTACGTTTACCAAACGTCCATAACACTCCTAACATAGCAAGCCTCTAACAATCAAAACTCTGAAAGTGATACAAAGGGATCCTCAGAAATATGATCCAGCATCAGTCGGGATGCACTTGAGTAATTGGGAGGATTACAATACATAAATTCTAAGCAAAATGGCTGCCGGAACGCGAAATTTATGCCGCGTCTTATTATTTTGACAGCTCATTCGAGGGTAGTTAATAATGAGAGGTCTGGGGGGCTGTTGTGCGGGTGGGTAATTGATGACAGACATTTGCAGTGTTTGAATCTAGGCACGGAATAAAATTAAATTCGGCGTGTCCGATATTAAAAAAGTTTGCGGCGGCACAACCAGGGTTGACTAAAAATTCAATGGAATGTGTAACGTGCTCGTCGTAAATCCGATTCGAGTAACTGAGCCGGTGACTGAGCTTGAAGTTGCTGAATACTCTGCAACATAAGTGGAATGCGGCGTCTAATTTGAGCAAGGCCCGGACAGACACGCGTCGCATGATGCACTATGACTTTGATCACAAATAGGATCTTTTATCTCGGCATGGTCCGTTTGCAATTTGCTTTTGAGGCTTTTGAATATTTTCTCTCCAGCCATACGCCAGCTTTACATTATATGCTTCATGTACAAAAGTAGATAGTATTTCATGGGAGCAAAATTATATATTTTAATGGTATATTGTATCTTGAGCGTAGCGAGGGCTTCAAGTGCTTACGCCCATGACGGAAATTATTTTGCTTCCGTATGACACATACGCTTTTCATATCGCCTATGAAATTACATCCAATTAATGATTATTGAGTCAATAGCTGTACATCTTTGCCTCGATTCATAAATATGAAATAAAGTTTTTAGTAGTAGGTACCCGTCATACGGCAGTTCGTTTGTAAACTTCTTCTAAATCTAGCAATAACGTTCCAGCTTGAAATTCGGAAAATCACGTCAAAAGCACCTGATATTTTACTTCCCGTGCTTCACTATGAGTTGTTTTATTCATTTTCGGTTTATTTAGATATTTTTGTCGAACAAAAACTAGCTAAACAACGATAATCGATTCGATCGAATCGATTTTCAATGTTTATTTACGGACAATATTTGACAACTTTGACATGACACCTGGTGCTGCCATGTAACGTTCTATGTTAGTTCCATTTTGTTAAATTTCTACTCTTTATTGTCAGACTATAAGTAAGCCCTTTTATGGGAAGTACAGATCAGTGCCGTTTATGGAACACTCAGTAAGGCTTGCTTTGCACTGTCAAGGTTACCCCAACTGAATGCTAGGCGGTCCGGACTGGATATTTTGCCAACGTGCAGTCTATAATGCAATACGGGCAGGAATTTTGGGGTCAAGCCACCGAATGGCAGCGCGTGTTTCGGCTACAAAAGCGCGATGTGCGTTCACCAGTCCGCGTCAAGTAAGACGAGAGCACCAAGCCACACTTTATAGCGCTCGGAATCCTCACACTGCCATCGCTACTAATTTATCAGATCACCGTTTATGTCAGGAAGAACTAGTCGCTGTATGGGAGGCGAGGAGATGGATGTGTCCGGGTCACTCGTAATGCAGATAAACTCAGCGCTATTCCTCACAAGCTCACTAAAACTGCAAAGACAGTCCATGTTGCTGGTACGATAGGTTATAAAAAGCTGCCAAAGGAGATAACAGAGGCTGTCAGTCTACCGATATTTAAAGTCAAACTAAAAAAGTGGCTCATTGAATATAGTTTTAAAGGAATTATCAAATATTACCTGAATATAAATGTAATATAGATTTTTTTATGATAACCATTTGACTTGTAATGTATACATTTCATTACCAATAAATGATGTCTATGTCAATACTAAACTTCTTTGTTGGCTGCTTGCATTTGAGTTGGCTGCCCTATACGAAAAGTTTTCAATTTTAATTCCGTTACTTACGCTATGACAATGACGCTAAAATAAAAGCGATGGTATAGGTGATTATAATACTGAAGCATTATACTACATACATACATACATACATAATATAATCACGCCTGTTTCCCAGAGGGGTAGGCAGAGATCACGGATTTCCACTTGCTACGATCCTGACATACAACTTTCGTTTCATGAACTATTATGCAACATACTCGTACTTGCACTTACGGGTGCAAGCCTGAAATAAATGATTTGAATTTGAAATATGTTCGGTTTTCATTTAGATTGATGGTTATTCTATTTAGTGACAAATAGGTAGACAACGTAAGAAAATCCACTTAATATAATTAACAATTCTATTCTCAGATAAAATCCACTGCTTTTTTACAACCTTACACAAATAGAACTCGTCCAAGCTTAACAAAGCTTAGGTTGGGTTACTGGACGACGATATATTTAAAAGATATAAGTACTACAATAACAGAAAAAAAAGACAAGACAGAAACAATTATTCATGATCATCACACAAATATTTGCCCTAACTAGGTTTGAACCCATTACCGTCAGGTTCGTAGGCAGGGTCAATAAGCACTAGGCTAGACCAGTATAGGTAATTATATGGTCTGCATATAGTTCAAGCTTTAAAGTCTTCTTCTTTTTCTTTCCCTTATCCCATCTACTTGGGATTTGGTTGCCTTGATCGTGTGCACCAGATATATCTCTTCTGATTAAAAAAAGTTAAAGTAATTTATTCTTCATATTAAGCATATAACATGCACCTATGAACGTCAATAAACTACCACGGTTGTTATAGTTCTAGCTTTAAAGTAAAGAGAACAAAAATAATGAGCTTGAAAAACATTAGGCACTCTAAGTATTTTATTCCGCGACTACGAGCTCGTTACTTCTATCATCATATTGGATACGTCGCTCGTTATTCTTTGTTACCGAAGGATAATAAAAAATAAAATTGATTTCCATAATAATAAAGGAAATGAATGCATTAAAATCTTTACAGTCTCAATATTATTGGTAATAAGGTAGGACTGCTTTACGTCTTGATAGCAATTGTAAGGTTTCAACCAAATATAATACTTATACTTGTTTGAATTTTTTTTTGAAATGACTAAAGCCTTCGACTTTGTACATCATGATAGGCTAGTTTATAAGTTAAATAAATATGGCATTCGAGGAGTGGCCGAAAAGTGGTTGAAAAGCTATTTAAGAGACCGCGTGCAATATACTGAAATACCTCAACTCCAAGCTGATAAGTACATTAAGTATTTTAAGTCAAAGTCAAAATTTAATAGGTATGGGGTTCCACAGGGCAGTGTATGTGGCACTCTTCTTTTCCTTACATACATTAATGATCTACCAGATACTATACCACACGAGTGTATCTTATTTGCGGATGATACGACAGTCGTTATCAATTATTCTAGAAACTGTCTAGATTTCTATTTTTTATATTTTTTATTATTATTATTATTTATATTTTGACGATCCTATTGAGAATTTTACAACACAATAATTTCTTACTTTGACATGTCTACAACAATACAATATTTATTTTAAAGAATAATAATAGCATCAATAAATTGCTCTAAATAATTAATTAATATATATGTTAATACATGTTATAACTGACGATTCGAAAGTGCTTGTTGCTAGGCCTATTTGAATAAAGAATATTTTGACTTTGACTTTGAAAGGAAGAGACCGAAATCAACTGCAAAACGATGTAAACTTAATCATAAGTAAAGTAATTGAACGGCTAGAGAAAATTAACCTAAAAGTCAATCTATCTAAAACAAAGTTTATGCGCTTTCATACTCACCGAGCAAATCCCGTTAAACTTAATATTCGGTATAAAGAAAAAACAATATCAGAAGCCACATATGCCAATTTTCTCGGATTAAATCTTGATAGTCACCGTGACTGGAAATTACATATAGATAGGGTTTGTAAAAAGATTAGTAGCTTTGTATATGCGCTTCGGCATTTAAGACAAGTAGCATCTGAAGAAACGAGTGTAACTGCATATCATGGCTACGTTTCGTCTGTTCTTCAATACGGACTGTTGTTGTGGGGAAACTCAGTACGTGTAAACAAATTGTTTATTTTACTCTTGCAAACCTCTATTTCTAAAATTAAAGCTGCTTACTTTGCCATGTTTGTATATCAAGCAATTAGCAATACTTGTAAAAGCAAATCCAGAACTATTCACTAAGCTTAGAGACAATAGAACGCAACGAACAGTTAATGAATGCAAATTAGTACTACCAAAAACTAAACTGTACTACTGCAGAAGAAATGCCTACTTTATGGGTATCAAGGTATTCAATAAGCTGCCCGCAAATCTTCGTAACTAACCCGAAACCTAACTAAAAAATACGAAACAACTTTACGCAGCGGGCAAAAAATGAGATGTCAATAATTTTCATTACGATTTGCGAGCCGACGCGTGTTCCAAATTTGCTTGTGGTAATTAATAAAACCTTTTGAAAAGCGTGCTTTGTGCCGTTTAGGTACTTATTTGTGTGTGAAAACCAAGATTTGGATTGAAGCAGTCGAGTGATGTGTGCGATACCAAGCCGAGAGATTTGCGGTTCTCCCTTGGTGTCTACAAACCCACATTCCATTGATTTTGACGACTAATTGACTTAATGACTGCGACTGATAACGACTGCTGTGGGTGTGATCAGAAAAAGGCCGCAGGTTTGGTAAGTTTGGTAAGTCTTTAAATTTATACACTCCGCGAATCGTGTGATTAAAGTTTAAGTGCCTCTCACAGGGGTTGCTTAAACACGTATTATGAAAAAGGGTTTTTTTTTCGTAGTAGTTTATTTTGGATTTATGAAGGATTTTGATTAATTTATCGTAAATTCTTTATAAACTGCACGAGTCAGACTCGCACTTGGCTAGTTTTTTATTACAAGGCCAATCCATTATCAGATGAGTGACCTATCTGGATTAAATTAAGAGTCTGTGTGCCTTCCACCGTTCCACGAATAATTCATTACACTGTAAGCTTGCAGCGCCCTCCCTCGGGACAAAACAAAAAGCCAACAAACCTTCACACGGCTCTAATCTACTCCCTAAACATTAATAATCTTTTTTGCAGAGATGTCACCTGTCCGGGCGAATTAATGAACTTCTGTGTCTTTTGACTAGCTACGCTTCATTGTAATCAACGCATTAGAAAAAGAAATTATTACAGTATAAAGTAATTAATTTTATGTGCAACTCATATCGCTGACATTGTTGTTTAACAAATCTGTTTTTAAATTATTAAAACTGCTTAAAACTATCGTTATTTAAACTATAAGTTCCTATGGAATATACATACTATAAATACCGTACCAAAGGCACAAATTAATTCATTTGCCGCATTCTTCGCACAATTTTGCCACCCTGACAAAGTAGATGTTATTCATATTCTTCATAGACGTATGCTCTTGATAGAGCAGTCGTGGTCATTCACGCGGTTTTTGGGTGGGACGGTACACTATTTTATTCATATATGCGTACGTAATGAATAATTCTTTAGTTATGTGGCGTAGGGTTCCTGGTGATGAGTACCTAAAGTCGCCAGCGTATGGTAAGGCGTATGGTGGTAAGGGATGCGTATGTATCTAACTGTCCGTGCAACGAATACACAAGTAAATAAATGATTGGCGACTCCGGTATCTGCTTACCATCAGGCAGGCCGTAAGCTTGTTTGCCACCGTCGTTGAATAATAAATCATAATATTTCCCTCGTAAAAGTGGTCAGACAGGAGTATGTAACGTCGGGTACAAAATGTATGGCCGGCCGCGCACCGCATTACACTAATAGGCAAGGGGTTGCACTCCATATAATATACATATGATTCACCGCCTCTTGGACGAGAGCTCTGCTGTCCACATAATCGTAGATATGTTGTAACTTTTCGCCTTATTATAAAGGAATAGGGTGCAAAGTAAACATATATTTGACGTCGAACGTACTATCCTCGTGAAAATGTTGAGCGTACTTTGTCAGTTAAAATAGAAAATTGGCTAATGTTTTGTTTGACTCATCCAGAGAGAAGATACACTGCAATTTTCATCTTCTATGATCTATAACCCCTGTGGTATATTTGTTGTGTATGTATTTGTTAGAAGTAATCACATAGTAAAGCGAATGACTCTAAACTAACAAAGATAAGAAATTAGGCAATACCGCATTGTAATATTCACGCCAGTCGAGCGGCTGCCGCACTCAAAACAGCTAATTTACTATATTAATGGCCACACTAATTCGCGGTTAGGATTCAACGATAATCCCACCATTTCCCAGCTCGCCTTTACGGCCAGCCATACCCAACTCATTCCGAAGCTCTAAATGCTACATTGTCTTCTGCATCATACCGTGCCGTCAAATTGCAAGCTGATGTTGTACATTGTACACACAATTTGCATTTAGTATCATACAATGTCGCTCAGATATGGAGTCCGGCTGTCGACATTGTCGCGGCCCGGGGGACCTTTGGTTATTATGGTCTTAATGTGGGCGGAAAAATCTGTGCGCGGAACGACTGTCGTTAGGTAAACGAGCGGTGTTGTAGCGACAGCTGAGATTCACGCGTAGGCCGAAATATAACGCAATTAAACCGACATTTTCGCTTTGATCTCATTTGCCCTGACACGTTTAATTAATGTTACTATTCCAGTAAACAAGTTAATTAAGCTCAATTCGAATGTTATTCCAAAAATTAGTCGCCACACCGATTACGAAGTTCGAAGTTAAATTAGTTTAGTTATTTATGTACGGTGTTGTCGTGTCACGGTCCCGCGGCGGGACGATAAGTGCCCAACAAAACACGTGGAAACAATACAGCCGAACAAAAAAAGCGAGGGCGGTGATGCGTGTCGCGATCCGTGTAACAACGCGCGACCGATTGCTCCTGAAAGGGTGAAACGGAACAAAAAATAAAACAGAAAAAAGTACCGCGCCCGGGCCCCGCGCCGCCCGCGACCGCACTGCTGATTAAAACGCGAGTGACACAGTACAAAGCGATTATCGGACCGTACACCACCATCTATTACTTTAACCCCCTCCCCGCGCATTGTTATGCCCACAATAATGTCAAGACTACTTTGTTATTGTTAATCTTCTGTCGCGGAATTCATTTGGAGCTAACAGCGAACTGCGATTAAAAATCTGAATGACGGTTGAATTGTTTTTTGTTAATCTTCCCTCGTAAATTCATTAGGACGAAATCGTTTTCATTGTTTGAATTGTGATGGCGAGATATTTACTGAATTACGGTGCTGTTAACGCGTTTCATGAAATTATTTATGTTGCTGTTTGAGACTGATTGATGGCAACGACTTTTGTGCCAATACGGTATATCCAATAAAATCAATATCAGATGTAATGCTACTTGCTTGTAGTGTACCATCAAAAGTTCTTATTCTATAATGCTCGTGATATTTTGACACACTGTGTTATAATTGCAAGGGTTACACGCCCGTCACATCATAGAAATTGGCTACTGTATGAAATGACGGGCATTTTCCTACTCTAAAATTACAACTAAGTATCGTCTATACCGACGACCGACCGGTCCGGACCGGTCATTGTGGAAGTCTTTGGGGGAGGCCTATGTCCAGCAGTGGACGTCATTCAGCTGAATGATGATCGTCTATTACCTATAATATTGCATCGGCAATTTGCGAGCTTTACATAACGCTGTTAGAGAGCTACTTATCCAATTATGTATATGGTGAAGCTATAGTGAAGAGTAATGGATACTGAAATACAAATCGAAGTACCAATAAATTAACCCACTGCTTGCAGTGTGCTCTGTGTGAAGTGAAAGACATATCTACTGCAGATGGGGACTGGGGACACTGTGGAGTATGCTACTCGTACTTGCGTTATCTGAAGAGCGAAATTATGCACTTCAAGAAAACTACTTACATCGTGCAGCCAGGAGAGCTTTCGCGCGGGCGGGTTGGCGCGCACATGGCACTCAAAGTACACGTCGTCGCCTTCTTTGATGTCTCCTCCGGCCAGCGTGCTGCCCAGCCGTAACCGAACCACTGGCGGATCTGCAAAAGTAACCAGTCTACACTGTCATGACTCATGACACGATCAAATCAAGGAGCAAATTTTTTAAAACCATTACTGTGGAACTGCCTGATGGTAAGCAGACACCGTGTTTTATGGCAACTTGCCACTCCAGAAGAATCACAAGTGCTTTCGCCATCATCATTATCATATTAGCCGAAGGACGTCCACTGCTGGACATAGGCATCCCGCAAATAGTGTCACAATGACCGATCCTGCACCACCCACAGCCAGCAAACATAAGAATATCAAGAACACATTCAAGATAATTAAACAAACTCAAACAAACTTCAAACTTTTTTCTTTGCACCTTTCATAAATCTCTGTTTAGCCCAATGGTTGGCTGGTAGAGAATGCCATTTGGCATTAAGCCCGCCATTTGTACGATTATATTTTGTGCAATAAAGTTTAAATAAATAAATAAATAAATAATTCGGGCAAATCATTGTGGAACCACACTTCGGGTTACGTGTTCGCGTTGCGAACACCTCCCTCTCGTTTGCAATATTAAAGAAAGAAATGCAATACAAATATTAGCACAAATACCCGAAGTGTGGCGCCACCATAAAGTAGGAATCGTAACTTATTCGTCTTGTCTTTACCTCCAAAGAAGGCAGATAAATGTCGACAGCCGATACTTCAAATTCAGTGCACAATTTGTGAAATCTACAAGCGCAGTAACGCTCCACAAGAATAAAGAGTGTGAGGACCATAACCACTTCCCGTTAAGTCATTGCGATTGCAGTATTTTCCCAGCCGTGAGGTGTGCTCGAGAACCCATTATGTAGTATATAGTATGTCGGGAGATGCTACTATATTAAAGGAGGAAGACTGCAGCAATGCAGTGTCTTTCCTCTTGGTAATCTAATACGTACGCTTATTACATTATTTTCACCCAAGCTTGGTGCCAGGAGGTGTCATCTAGGTACTTTTAAGGCGCCGTACCCAAAGGGTCCAAACGCAGACCTATTGTGCTTTGCTTGTCTTTCTGTGCTCTGTCACACAGGTTTTATAGCCATACAGTTGGAGCCGTATGGTTTTTAGGGTTCCGTAGTCAACTAGGAACCCTTATAGTTTCGCCATGTCTGTCCGTCCGCCTGTCCGTCCGTCTGTCCGTCCGTCCGCGGATAATCTCAGTGACCGTTAGCACTAGAAAGCTGAAATTTGGTACTAATATGTATATCAATTACGCCGACAAAGTGGTAAAATAAAAAGTGGAAAAAAATATTTTATTAGGGTACCTCCCCTATACGTAAAGTGGGGAGTGATTTTTTTTTTCATTTTAACCCTAACGTGTGATATATTGTTAGATAGGTATTTAAAAATAAATAGGGGTTTACTACAATCATTTTTTGATAATGTTAATATTTTCGGAAATAATCGCTCCAGAAGTAAAAAAAAATGTGTCCCCCCCCTCTAACTTTTGAACCATAAGTTTTAAAAATATGAAAAAAATCTCAAAAGTAGAAGTTTATAAAAACTTTGTAGGAAAATTATTTTGAACTTGATAGGTTGAATAGTTTTTGAAAAAATTACAAAAATAATTTCTGAACTAAGTTTGTAATTTAACCGTATAAACAGGTGTTTATTGTACCTGTCATTTCTACAAAATCACAATGAAATGACGTGCTTTTTAGGGTTTTGTGTTTCTGTACTTAATATGTCAACTTAATGTGACGGACGGAAAACTACGGAACCCTACACTGAGCGTGGCCCGACACGCTCTTGGCCGGTTTTTAGCTATAAAATTGTTCTCAAATTTACACAGTACAACTTTTGTATTGCATATACTCGTAATCAAGCGCTCTGTGCGAGTTCTGCAATCATCGTGCATTCCAAAATAGCTAAGAACCTGTTTCTTGGCAAATATATTTTAAACAGAATTCTAAATCTAGCAAAATACCTAATTTCGTACCCGCTTAAGTAAAAGCTGAGTATTTATTCAATTTGCCAGCTGGGAATTATTAATGAGACAAGGCTTTGATATTTTACTCGCAGTAAACATAACCGCTTTTACGTTAACGAAATCTAATCTATTTATCTCGAACCACTTAGCCCGTTTCCTCCAGGCTTCCAGTTTGTATCCAACTTACAGTTTTTTCGAGGATTCCAAACCTTTTGTTCGTCCAACTTCGGTAAGTTGCGTTTGAGTAAGTTAATTTTATTTCATTGTCCGACTCCAGCGGAGCGTCACTGTTAGGTAGTTTCTTGTATTGCGTATCGGTGTTTTATTTTCAAAAGAACTTACTTAGTAGAATGACCAGACACGTTTATATGAAGACACGTGTATTAATGCGCACAGATACGCAGGTAACTTGATTTGTACGGTAGGATAAGCATCCCAATCACTTCTACCATTCTGACATAAGTTTGAAAGTGCCATGTAGGTCAGTGTCGAGTACTAGAACATTTAATTTACGCAAGTACTTATACGATGGTACGAAACCTCTTGTGCTTCCAACTCGCACTTGGACGGTTTTCTACATTATAACATGTTAGACGACAAAAGGCTTGTAGACAGTGTCATCTACGAAGCTGCCCTACGTTGACTGACTGCACTGGAAATCCAGTGGGCGATGGAGTCCTCACATCCCTACGCCAACAGTAGTATTATTATTATTATCGTTCGGCCTTGAAAAACTGCGTGTGTTACAAATTTAAATCTAAATGTTTCAGTCAGCCTATATCCGCCTCAGAACACTCGCTAAGCTCCTTGATGCCACCAGCAAAATCGGTTGGGGCACTCCTCCACGATGTGACAAACTGTTTGCTGTGGTGCGCCACAGTCACAAGCCGGCGACTCTTTAAGGCCCGTATTGTGCAGAAAGTAGTTTCAGCGAGCGACCCCCGTGCGGATACGGTTTGGAGTCGTCCAGATTTTACGGATGGCTTTAAAACCAGGCAGCTGAACGAATCGGTCTCCCACGAGGTTACCCGCTGAGCACTCCTCGGACCAGGAAGACCGTGTGTTAAAAGGCAGACGAATAACGGGGTCTGACCAGAGACGCCTGCGCAAGTGGTGTCGCTTCGGTATATCCCTGTCCAGGTTTTAGTGATTGGCAACCTATGAGGGAGTAGGATGCTAGCCGCCTTGCCCCACTCAACCGCCGCTGCTTGTGTGCACCTGGCTTACAGTAGTGAGCAACCTTTTAGCACTTTTTTCAGTTATCGATACAGATTTTTATCTATGAGTGCATACGTATGCTACATTACGTAACGAGAGAGCATTGCGGACTCAATCGAGAAATAGTCGCGCGCGTCTTCGTGGATGACATTATCGATACACAGCCACAAATTTTGTCTCCCTAGTCCCTCCTTGCCACTGCTGGTACTCGTATAGTCTGTAATAGACCAAAGGCCGTTGACGATGATGATGTAATGAAAGGGATACTGACAGACAACGCTAATAGTCCACGAGGTCTCCATATGCAGTGCAGTCACGTTCGGGTTCTCAGCTCGACACGTGATGGCCTTGCCGTCGTCTTCTAGCGTGGGCACGAAGCTCATCACACTCACTGTCAGGTTTTCACGGACCTCCTCCTGTAACAAAGGGGAGAATTTAGAAACACAGCGGAATTTTGTGTCATCTCGGTCGTGTTTGGAGCAACCTTACTGGGGAATAATGGTGGTACTGTACGGAGGTCTGTAACGTGGAGGCGTCACAGAAGACCTCACTTTTGACGGATATTTTTCAACATTTTCCTTCATAAATCAAAATTCAATTTCCGTAGAAAAAAAATCTGTCTTTTCACCTGATACCCCACTTGACCTAATAACTAGACTTTGATGTTTTGCGCCCCCTCATATCCACCATTTTTCATGGGAAATATTTTTTATTTTTTATTTTTTATACACGTAGATAATTAACCTTGGTTACAAAATTTTCAAATTGATAGCAACATTTTGTGTGTAGCGTTGTGACAGACAGAGTTGCACCATAGGGGTTCCTTTTGTTGTGCCATGTCATGCTAATGCCATAATCCCACGCTTGGCATGCGGGTTAGCGATCGCAGTATCTGCACTGCACTCCAGTAATGCTGCTGCCCATCGTATGGTCGTAGTCTTAGGACATACCCGGGTCCCGGGTCGGGTATTGTAACGTGATACATTTTAAATCAATAAAGAGTAAAAACGAATAATTTATATAAACAAGTAAATTTTTAACTAAAAAAAAAAACCGACTCCAAACTTTGCCAGACCCCATCCTCCTGCTATATAATTTGAGTTCCTTCGATGTGGCCTTAATTACCCCATCCTCTTGGCATATAATTTGAGGAGTTCCCTCGATTTTTCCAAGATCCCGTCATCAGATCCAGACTTGGTGACAATGGGACCAACTAAAAAACACACCCTTTCAAACAAAAAAAGATTTTTTTTGAAATCGGCCCACTAGTCTCCGAGTAATCGGTGAACATACAAAAAAAATATAAAAATAAAAATATTCCGACGAATTGAGAACCTCCTCCTTTTTTGAAGTCGGTTAATGAGACAAGCTGTTGTAATTTTGTGAAATGGCAGATATGAGCCAGGCTTTGAGTCGGTAACTGGCCCAAAGAGTAATGAAATGAGCCAAATAACCTTTTTGGCTTATGATCCATTTTTATCAGACATCTTCTAAACATGTTAGAATCCCATATTGTAAAATTTTACTTACCATATTGTAATATTTTTTCCTGACCAACGATACGGTATAACAATAAAAAATAATTGATTGCACTCAATATTTACATTTAAAACGTATGGAATAACTGAGCTCCTGTTTGAGCTTTTCAACCCGATAATACTTTCAAGTATTTTGCATTGTAATTTACATTTCCCAGCTCATAAACGCATTTCCACGCATCGTAAAATAACTGTATGCGGCTGAATTTCCATGCACAGCTTTTGTAGGGTAAAGTCGATAAAGTAAAAAGGGGCGCCAAAAATAGTGGCAATTTGCTCTTACGTCGTGGGGTGGAATGAATAAAGCCGAAACAACTTTATCGTGGATATTAACGTATCAAAAGCAGAGCGGCTCGTTAGTTTGATCCAGGATCGGCGAATACCGATCGGCGCACGAGTCAGCGGCCGTTTGTCATGTTCACAGATATAGGTACAACAGATCATGCAAGAGCACCATTTGTGAGAACTGAACTAGGTGTGCCTAGTTCGAAACAATGTGCAAAAGTGGTAATTTCTTACCACAGTAAGCAAAATAGAAATTACCACTTTTGAACATTGTCATACAAATTTAAGTCGATAATTAGACCACTCTTTCTTGGCAGACCGTGACAAGTAGCGGACAAGAATCGGATACTGACAACCAAAAATGCCACTGAGAGAGGGTGGAAAATTTCTGATTGGGGTGTACTTACATACATGACTACTGCGCAAAAGTACACATACACACACACACACACACACACGCACACATACACACACACACACACACACACACACACGCACACACACACACACACACACACACACACACACACACACTGACAGAATCTTAACAAGTGGGGAAATTATGTGCAATATCAGTATAGTATTCTAGGGACACTCATTATCGTTGGCTGAAAGACGTCCGGTACTGAACATAGACCTCACGGCAAATGCCACAGCCATATCTAACTCAGCCCGGCCTATCTACGACTAGTCTAAGAATAATAATAATCTAATCGCATTTAGTTTTTGAACCGAGATCTTCGAGAAGACAGTACGGTTGCCAGTTTTGGTGTACTTTTTTTCTAAGAATACGTGTGGTATATGCGATGAGTATACGTCTGTGATCACGTTGGCGCGGCGAACGGGGGAGGGGGACGTGAAGCTCGGCGTGCGGGGGGCGTGAAGCGGCCGTGATCGCGTCATTGCGTCCCTGTCATATTTCATTAGCTTTCATTTCAAACCCTCCACCACAAATCGTGGCAAACTGCATTCAATTTTCATTGAGCCGTGCGGATATCGGAGCGGTAAAACAATGTACGATGTTAACGCTCCATCTCACTAATTAATACAGGCACATACTTTATTACGCATGCATTTTTACACCTAAGCAGTTACTTAGCATCTTTGTCATGTATTTAGTTATTTAGTATTAACGCTTTAATCAATTTTATGGAAACTGTAGGTCTAGTGTTAAAGTGAATCTCAATGTGTACTCATTATTGTAGGCGACCGTTTGTTTCTTTCTCAATAAATAAATAATGGTTTTAAAATGCATTCTTTAAACCTTTTTACATTATACTTTATTATGGAATCTCTTTCAGTGCACTCGCATATATTCAAGACGAAATAAATAAAACGTAGAATGTATTTACATGACGATGAACATGGGATTTCATTGCGAAAAGGGTTTATGAATTATTTTAGTTCTAATGTAATCAGTTCGGTTTGCAGCTTAATTCATTTGTGAAAATGTGCAAATTGGAGGTGGATATTATGATATGTTTCGTATTACCAGTCAATTTCACCCGACATCCTTATTGGAAAACACCCTTAAGTGCACAGTCCAGCAATACTTAGGTACCGAGCACTCAACGAGGGACGCTAATAAGCTCGCGCGGAGCGTTAAGTCAACACGGTTCACAGCTTCGCGGTCTTTGCTCTTCCATATCTCGCGCCCACTGCCGTGTCCTAGCACAGACTACTGAGGTACAGAGGGATCACTGTCTTGATCATTAGTGCTAATAAGCTCACGTAGAGCGTCCTACTACTGCCGTGTCCAAAAACAAAGTACTAAAGTGCAAAGGGATCATTGTCTTGAGGAATAGCGCTAATAAGCTGTGGTGTTCTCAGTCAACACGGTACCGAGGCTTAGTGGTCTTTGCTCTTGCGCGTCTAGCTAGACGCTATACAAGCATCAATATAATTTTGTTTAGTTATTTTTTTCGTACGTATCCTGTTGTATTTTTGTACCTGTTCTATGCAAGGACACGGCTATTAGCTAGCTAGCTAATATAATTGCAATATAGCTAATAGCCGTGTCCTTGCATAGAACAGGTACAAAAATACAACAGGATACGTACGAAAAAAATAACTAAACAAAATTATATTGATGCCTGTTCCTCAGTATGGCATTCCGAATATAGAGCTTATCAGTTCCTAACCAAAGTAAAATCGCATGCCACTCAAACTTAATGATTGCCGAAAGTCTGTGCTTCCAGTCATCGAAACGGAAATTTTGTAATGTTTGGTACGTGATTAATGTCTTCCATCACCCTTTAAATGGTAAATTAGTGGAAATAGTACACTAGTGTCCGATTCCTGTGATAAAACATGCTGAAAATCAATACTAATCTTACGCTTAACCTTATAGCAGCCTGGTCTGGGGCTAGTATATAACAGAAAGTATTGGAGATGATGCACTTCCCTTCCCTTTATATTGTAGTTAACCAAAAAAATGGTCCAATTTGAACCTTAATGTTCAAATAATAGCGTCGAAAATAGGTAGACTACTTTCTTGGCTTAATGTGTACTAACGCACTCTCCGTGAAGCTAGAGGGCGCTCGAGAGTCGCCCGCTTGCTCAGCTTCTAGGACGATAATCGATTAATGTGCCATCAGTACTTTAAGTCGGTAATGCAATAAGACCAGCTGGGGTTCCACATTTATATGTTACTGCTTCTGCTCATGTGTAGTTGAGATTACTTAAACAATAGTGAACACACTACATAACAAACCGAATAGAAAGAACAACATATTTAACAACATTCCTGTCCGGAACGCATTGAACGCGACCTTTTAAGTTTTGTCAGAGCAACCTCGGTGAGTGACGTTTTTCTAGAATTTTTGCGTTTAACAGATGTCAATGAGATGTCACTAATTTTCATTACGTATGGTTTGCCAGCACACGCGTGCTCCTAATTTGTTATGTTTAAATTATAAAACCTTTTGAGAAGCGTTCATGTGCCGAAGGGCCGCTTAAGAACCATCTCGGAAGTGAAGATCGCTTGCTTGGCGTGTCTGGGCGGACACCGGACGGTCTCGATTGGTGTCTACAAAACCACATTCCACTGAATTAGACGACTAATTGACTTGATCCGACAATAACGGCTGCTGTGGGTTTGATCCGAAAAGGGCCGCAGGTTTGGTAAGTTATATTGTAATAATTGTTGTAAAATAAGTTTAGATTTATAAGTATATATGTTCGGCGAATCGCGTGAGTAAAGTTTAAGTGCCTCGCCCAGACGTTGCTTAAACAATTCCCATCATCCTCCTAGCGTTATTCCCAGTACAGTTGCACCCTGAAGGATGCCTGGGGTCCGCTATCTATTCCCAAGAATTGGCGTAGGCACTAGTTTTTTACGGCAGCGACTGCCATATGACCTTCCGACCCAAAGGGGAAACTAGATCTTATTGGGATTAAGCTTGTCAAGTGAGCGGGCAAATTGACTGTTAGAAGTTCTCAAGCCGCCCGGAGGCCTCTAACTTGGCTTAACGACTGCTATCATAGACAGCAACCGAGATCAACGGCTTAACGTGCCTTCCAAAGCACGGGAGCGCTCAGTTAGTAACCACTCAAAGCGGTCACCCATCCAAGGACTGATCTCGCCCGACATTGCTTAACCTCGCATACCGCACGCGGTACGCGGGCGCCGCTGGGCCACTAACGCTCCAAAACGTGCTTAAACAAAATTATTATTGCCTAAAACATTTTTTACACATGCCTAATGCAGCATTAAAGGGGTATAATATTATTGAGGCAATGGTCTACATCGCCTCTTCTAGTTGCGAATTCCGTTGCAGACAACATATCTCTCTACATCGATCTTGGACATGCTGTAGACCATATAACCAAGAAATTTTCGAGATAGTGTGTGTGTGGTTCGTGCTAATAATCAGTGTGCACCGACAACTGTATTTAGTATTGCGAATGGTTATGCCCTTGGCCAGCATCTAACCCCCTTGGCTAGACGAGGCCAAGGAGGAGCGAGTTCACCCAGAAGATGCCTATTGCTTTAAAAAACGTACGTGCTAGTATCGCCAATTCCTTATTCTTAATACTTCGTTCATAAATGTAAATTCAGTACACCACAATGATATTTTTGGTTACATCAACGCTTAGGCTGTCATTTTCATTCCAGTAATTATGGTAATCATTTAACATTTCACAAATACTCATTCGGTTACATTATGTTAAACAAAATTTGTTCCCGGTAATCACTGAAAATTTATTTTCTTTGACCCAGTTAATAATTAAAAACATGATGTTAATTTAAATACGTCATCACTGCCACGGTGCTAAAATACTCACAGATTTTTGGTGCTGACCGAACTTGGTCTCAAATTGTTTGCCCTTCCATCTTGATATCTACGGTTTGATCGGCTCATGTTTGCGTAACGAGTATTTATGAACAAATCTGCTTCTGTTTGTGCAGGTAGCGTCCGGTTTTCTTTTATTTTCTATTACAGATCGTGTCTTTTCTTTGGGACGTTTAAAGGATAACTCACGTTGCACCGAATTGAAGCCTCGAATTTTGTAAAATAAAATCTATGTTGGTCAGGTTTTATATATACTAACATTGTTGCTCCTACATGTTTTTAACGGTTGTTTGTCAGCCAATGCTTTAACTTAGCATAAGCACATATAAAATAATCAATTATTTTTAATCGTATATCATTTATTTACGAACCATGAGATCTACGAGAAGACAAGTACGGTTGAAAGAAACAATTGGTGCCCGCGACCCCGACTAGGAAACTCCACAGTTTATCGAATTTAAATATATTTTTCACTCCCCTTTCAGCACTGAAGGCGACTTCTTGACTTCTGCGGGGCGGGGTCGATGTCTGGTATTTTGTTCTTTGACGTGAGCTTACTGATGTCGCAGAGTTCCTCTCTTGACGAGATCCTGTCAGCATTAAGTTTGCGTGGTATATCACATATGGTATCTTCTAGATGGCTTACGGTGACGTCGGCGAGACGGCTTAGTGCCGATGCGGGTGCAGGTGGCCGGCCGATACACAAACAATCGCCTGTTTACATGATGCATCTCCGCAACAACCCAGTTAGCTGATCGCAGGGCATACAAATAATCACAAACATAGAGATATTATGATTATAACCAAATCTGTTTTCCGAGAAATACGCTTAGATCACTGAATTCCGCTTTCTTTTTAAATCGAACCTTTTTCGAAGCCAAAGTTCTTTGTAGTTCTATTTAGGCCTATGACCCCTGCACCTATGAATATTAGTAGACTACCTCCCGTTAAAATATTAATCCTCTGCAAGAAGAAAAACCAGCGTTATTAACTCGGCAAGTTATATATTTTTTTAAAACATTCTGTAAGAACGTTTGCCTTTTTCTATATTGTCAATATCTTTATCTACTTTTGCTTTAGTCATGAATACTCTCTACATAGTCAAACCATCTGAATTTGAATACATATTACATTATTTTACACGGAATTCTTTATTATCACGATGCTTGTTCTTATTATTAATAATAATAATAATAAATATTCTTTATTGCACCACTTAGTGATAAGTTGTACAGTAGCTGACTAAAAAAATGGTAACAACAGGCGGTCTTATCGCTTTAAGCCCTTAAAAATTACTTAAAAGATCGTTGATGTCAAAGGCTTATTACAGGATAGAGGCATATCTAACTGGCAGAAGTGCATGGCCCAAACCAAAATAGCATTAATATTCATTATTATGTATATTTTCATTGTAACACGTCTAGGAAATTAGTAACAACATGTTGTCTTGTTGAGCTACACATTGTAAATATTCTTCTTCCTTTTGTTTCCATACTCAGATTTACTTATATTTAGTAGGTTAAGTATTATCATTATAATAAGCATATTTTTGGGAAAAAATGGCTGACTGTCGAGTTTCTTTCGGCGTTTCTTCTCGGCAGTGGTCTTCTTTTTTAGAAACGCTAGTAGATTTTGACTTGTAAAAGTGCCATTGCGGCCTACTCGCAGAATAAAGTTCATTTATTTCATTTATTACTCTTTCGACATCGTAACACTCATATCAATTATAAATATTATAGTCAAAAAATATCATATCACTGTAACATTTAATCGTAAAAAGAAGGAGAATAGCTAATAATATAACAATAAGCTTGTACCTAAATCTAAATAAAAACTTACAAAATAAATAATTTAAAATAAGGGGTCACCCCGCGGCATCGTGCCAAAGATGCTGGCAGCATTTCCTCGCTGTATAGCAATGCTGATGCGTTGTGCGAGGAAGCTGCCAGCCCTTTGGTCACCAGTGGTGTCCACTAGCCTCTTTGCCACTTCTTTAAAGAGGTCATGGGCCCTGGGACCCCACGGACCGAGGGTCTCAACGCCGAACGGAACGAAGTTATATTCGGCGCCGAGACCCCTATATTTGCTTTGCTTAGCCTTTTCGGCCGCCTCTGCCGCCGCACCCGCTCTGACTGAAGTTCCGTGGAGATGGGAAGGAGCCAACGTGTCCACACACGTGGCGTCCCACACTAGCACACGTCCCATCTTCCACGGAATCAAAGACATACCATCCGGCCTCTTGCCATCGTCTCTAAGAATGCCGGGTGGCTCTAGGAGCGCCGGCACGTTGACGGTGGCAAGAGAACGGCGGAGAATGTCGTTGAGTGCGGCGTGTCTAGAGAAGCGGCCTGCGCTCTTTTGGCAAGAAAGTCCGTGATGTCCCAGGGTGTCGACCTCGCTGCCGCAGGGGCACCTGTGTGGAGCACAAACCCGGACACCGAGTCGCAGGCAGGTCGCCACACGCAGAGTATGGGCTTCGAGGAAGGTGCCGGTATGCACTGATGGATAGGCGTGCAACCAGGCACCTGCTTCTCTGGTACCCACTGCTAAAATTCTGGCCCGATCGGAACCTGCGCTGCGACTTAAGAGAGAGTCATAAGTATTTTTGCACTGGATGTCGTCCCAGGACCTTTGGGATTTCAAATTTTGAGGAAAATCCTTACCCGGGCAGGCAATGGACCAGGCATTTTTGGCTTCCGTCAAGCCAGCAGTCTCACAGTTTGAAGGGAATTCCCTTAGGATTTTTACTATGAGATTAGCTGAGCTATGAGCGGAAGACAAAAAAGCCGGTGCACAAATATTCGTAATTTTGCGTATCCCTATTCCACCATAACGAATGGGAAGGGAAGCTTGGGTCCAGGAATCTTCGCTGAGCTGCATGTTCAAAACTGATTCCAAATTTGATTTGATCAAGTCGTCGAGTGGGGATAATAAGTTATCAAATTTAGTAAAGGGGCAGCAGCGAAGAACATAAGTCAATTTCGGAACAAAGAGGCAAAACCGAATAATTGATATTGCCAAATGTGGGCTAATTTCTAGAAGACGACTTTTGTAATTTTGAAATTTGGATGTTGATACAGAAAAAAACTCGAAAAGGATTCTTCGAAGATAGGAGATCCTAGGAGGCAAAGTGTGCTTCTGTCTATTAATTTAATGTTAGGCGTCAGGATTTCAATTTTTTTTTTCACTTCAACAAAATTTAAGGAATTGTTTTTAATGAAAAGTTCGCACTTGCTAAAATTTAATTCTAAACCAATGGCTTGGAATTTTGATTTTATGATCGAAAGGTCTGACAGAACAGTCTCTAAATCGCCTCCCAGGGTTCCATCGTCTAGGTACCAGACATTGAATTTTGATTTTAAATTTTGAATTATAGGATTAATAGCCAGACTGAAAATTGCCGGCCCGAGAGGATCACCTTGCTGACAGCCAACTTCAGATGATATTACAGTTTCGTGGTACATTAATTTTGTAGGATCAGCATAACAAGCAAGGAGGTAATTGTAAATTTCGGGGATATTATTTTTGATTTCTGTCAGCAAGGTATCTCTGTTTACCGAATTGAATGCATTTTTAACGTCGATTTTGACCAACACATCACAAGGTGCGTTGCTGGAGAGGTAAGTACGTAAGGCATGGACGGCTGCCTCACACCCTCCTTTAATGCCAAAACCAAGCTGGATGGGTTCGAAAAGAGGTTGTAATTTGGAAGCTATATACCTGACTGCAATTTTGGACGCGAGACGTCGTAGAGTAGATCCAACAGCAATCGGTCTCACCCCTCCGTCCTTTTTTGTAAGGGCGATGAGGTTTGCTCCATATAAAATCGGAACTATTTCCGGGTTGATGTTGCCTGTGTACATGGAATTGATTAGATTCGTTATGGAACCCACAAGTCGCTCGCCTGCATCGTCCACTGAGTGAGATGTTAAATCTTTCAAATGTTGGGGTGAGAGTCCGTCTAGGCCTGCCGCAGAACCGGTTTTGAAAGAAATAATCGCATTAATGACGTCTCTGTTTGAGATTTGAAGGCAGGCCTGGTTTGCCAACGGTGGGTCGAGAAAGTATGGAGTTGAAGGTCCTGGGGGATGTTTCGTCTGTAGGGCCTGAAGGGTGTCTGCAGTGTCAGGGGATATCACGTCGTTCGAGAAAAGGAGACGTGCAGCGCCTTTCAGGTCTCCATCATTTATTTTGGATTCAATGCTTTTTCGGCGATTGAATGTGGCAAAATTCTTTTTTTTTAATATAGCAGGCACTGAATTGGTAAAGCAACTGTTCTTTATTTTCTGGGTAAGTGAAGTAGTGGAGTCTTCGTCGTGAACATGGAGGGTATGGAAAGGGAAAAGCAAAAGTGAATGCCAGTCTGCGACAGTGTTATTTTCAATACATTTATCTATTAATTGTGAAAGGTGCGTTGCGACACATATTCTCGCACCGCGGGGTATTCTCTTTAAGACGGGTACATTACTTTTTAGGAAACTAAGATGAACGTGGAATGGAGTGACAGGAGGGTTGGCAGTGGTAAGTGAGGAAGGTGGATTGAAGGGGTTGTTGTTAGCAGGCAAATCGTTCTGACTAAGACACTGTCTGTGGACTTTGGTAATATGTATATTAAGTCCTTTGGTGGTTTTAAATGATTTATTGCAAGACTGGCAAACATGACTATTTGAGATGGTGGTGGGTTGTGTCGCGGGCTGCATCCACACTACTTAATAATAAAAAAAACAAAGCAAAACTTACGTCTAAAGTAGCCAAAAAAATAACAATATCTAAATAATATACAAAACACCACAGTACAAAAACATTGTCAATATAAGTTGACACCAAAGGATGTCACGCTGGCAGGGACGCAGCCGGTGCGCCGACGCGGACCGCGTCGGATGCTAGGCCTTTTCTTATGGATTGCTGGACCGGACGTCTATGGGGCCTATGGGGACACTTTTAGCTAGTGTTCTATGGATAAAGTGCTGGTTTGCTGTTGTTGATTCGTCTGCTTGACATAAGCTACATGTCAAAATGTAGGCATGACTATTAACTGTGCGATTTAAATATTTGGCGAAATGTGGTTGATAAAATAGCCTTTTATTTGTTAAAATGTAATCATCTACTTCAGGATGCCTTTGTGAAGTAGTTAAAATTAACAAATATATAATTTATTAATATATAATTTCGTAATTTGGTACGTGTTGACTCGTTGCTAGGTTACTGTAACTCAATAAAACATTAGAATTTAAAAGTTGTGTGTAACAAAAAAAATCATCTTGCATTTTTTGTTACACACAACTTTTCTGTTTCCTCACAATGTTTTGACATCAAATCTCATTCCAGTTCCTTCTCCACGTTTCCACTTCCCAGTTTATTTTTTAATATCCCCTCGGCGGGGATTATCGGCTGCAGACGCTCCGCGGATTTGTCTCGCATATTATCAATAATGCAGCGATTATGTTGCCTTCGTTATCCGCAGGGTTTATCTTACCGCGATCACGTAATCACGATAAATCCGCCTTCCCATTGTCACGTACATCCTTCAATAGACGTAATGCTTTCTTCTGTATTCCTTTCCCCTCTTTTATGCCATATTGGCGCATTGTCGAGATTGTCACGGTATAAATTCAAAATGCTCCGACGTGACACGGAACATAAAGAACGATAATTTGTTGCGAGATTACGCTGCCTTTTATTAGCCTGGGTTCAAAGCAATCCAAACTGGTATCAGCCATTAATGCAACATTGTTTATGCAACAAATCTGTATTCTGCTCAGCGAAATGCTGACCATTTTTTTTAAAGAAATTATTCACAAATAGTAAGGCAACGTGCGCATTCCATGGAGTTAGAGCAAAAATCTTAATCGCAGCTGACTCGGTGCACTCGCCACGCCGAAAGGCACGTCCGAAAATTCAACTTGGCTATCGTTGCGTCGTTTTGCTTCTACAGCGCAGTTGTGTAGTGTCATAATTCTGGCACGGGGCCAGGCGGGGCTTATTAAGTTGCGCGATGCCGCACGCCGCACGCCGCACGCCGCACGCTGCGAGCGTAACTCCCGCTTACTGCACGCTTCAGCGGCTCCGTGCAGGACGCATTATTTCACACTTTATGAGCTGCCCGAAACGCCGGTGCTGCAGTATGCGGGTCGCAGCGCACAGCCCACGTCCGGTGCATAAAGTCATAAACATACTGCCGACGCTTCTTATTATTATTGTTTTTTGCCGTACTATTTTCAGTGCAACGGATTTTGCCTGAGCTTTGCACTTAAAGAATTAAGTTGTAGGATATTTCTGTAAGTATTTTAACATCAAACAGTGTTCGTGGTGCGCAGTAAACCGTCCACGTCGTGTGATATATGTATGTAAGCACTTTATTGTACAGAATAACAGATTAAAATATATACATGATCTATAAGGGATCTACTCCAGCTAACCTTTGAGCAATATTATATCACTACTCGTTGCGAATTTCCTGTTATCTGCACTTGTATCGTAATGTACTATTCTTTGAGGCATGGTCGCCATCAATCCGGACTTCTGGTTCTTCTCGGCCTTACTGCCTCAGATTTCCATTTAGCAAGCCAACTTTTTTTTAAATTAGCTGATATATCTAATCAAAATATTTTACTTATTGAGAACGAAACTCGCAAAGTTTGAAAGCTGTTTATAACAAACTGTGGCACGTGTACACTCAGCTATTTCAGAACACTCGTAGGCGTCTATAGCGGGGAGAATATGTACGTAATAGCTAGACAAATCTATATTTGCCCTAGGTACTTAGGGCAGGGTTATTTCGACGCGCGCTTTTAACAAATTCGAAGTCTGATATATGTTTCTTTACAAACAGTCGAACCTCCAATATAGATTTGGCTAGCTATGTACAACATCACGTGTCGGATGATGACTATTTGGGTAAGGCCAAAATTTTTGGACCACAGTTAAGCTTGCAGTTCGTCTACAATTGAATTCATTCCGTTGTGACACGTTTTTTTTATGGGTAACTTTCGTGTCACAGCGGAATCAATTAAATTGTGGACAAATTAAAACCCCAAGACACATTTTTTTGAAATTGGACTGAATATTTCCGAGAAGCAGAGAATATTTACTTTATCAAAAAATGGTTTTAGCAAACCCCAATTCTTTTTTAAAGACCTATTTAACGATACCCCATAACAAAGGGAGTGAAAAATGAAAAAAAAACGTCATCCCCACTTAACGTGTCTCTAAAAAACATTTTTTTTTACCACTGTCGGCGTAATTGATATGTATATTCATGCCAAATTACAGCTTTCTAGGACTAACGGTCTCTGAGCTTAGCCGCAGACGGACAGACAGACAGATATGACAAAACTATAAGGGTACGGATCCCTAAAAATTTGCGAAAAGTTCGAAACATGCACCAGTAGTGATAAGTAAAACGTGAGATTAACCATTTTTTATTTATATTTTGGCACTAAACATGTCTCACGAGTCACGACAGATTAAATTCAAGCATTCTTCTATCGAATGACATTCAGAGGAAGGATTAACGTAAACTGCAAGTCAAAGCGGCCAGGAGCCGTGGGAACCCCACAGCGTCGTAAAACGCCTCCTAATTACGCCATAAACTAGCTGCCTCCACTTTACGCCTCCACTTAGACAATCATTCCGCCAACCGAACCCTAGCCCGATTTCTTCTAGTTTTTTTTTACTACGACGGTGGCAAGCATATTGCCTGCCTGATGGTAAGCATACACCGTAGCCTGTGGACGCCTGTGACTCTAGAAAATCAAAAGTTGCCGACCCTTTTTTAACATAAGGTTTCGTTGTCTTAAGCTAGAAACATATGACAGTATCTCACCCTCCACATCCTTGCGAGCTCTGGCGACCTTAATCATCACCAGTAACACACTACCACACACCTAACGAAAACGTTGTGGCCTTATTGAATAAGTAGTGGTTAAATATGAGTGGGATGACATTTGCACTGTTCCCTACCATGATATAATATAGGTAATACAAAGTATGACAGTCCGGGGTAACACTTGTATCGATCACTACTGAATCACTTGTATCGATGGTTTTGCGGGCATAAGTGTGAGTTGCTGTACTCCCCGACTCCCATGTATACCTGTAAGTGTTTTATGAAATTATTACGTTAATTCATTTTCAACTATTACTCAGTCGATTTCTCTAAGATCGGACATGTTCATAAATATAATTAAATATTTACATGCATATTCGAAATTAACTGCATCTGCAATCTGTGCACCTATCTAGGTCATTACTCAGCACGACCGCGCATAATATAATGTTTAGTGTTACGATCAAGTAAAATCGAAGAAATGTCGGAGAATAGCCCTTTTAGTAAACGGAGTGGACTAACTTGCCGCACCCCACCACCCACGCCCACGACACACCAGCCCCACCCGCCGGAGATCGAACCTGCTGCAGCCCAGGAAGAAGACTTACCCATAAAGGTAATCCGAACATCGGAGATCCAAGGCTGGATGAAGACCATAGAGCAGCACCTGCAAGAGATATGCACAATATCCGCTGAAGGTAAGCTCAACTCCGAACAGAAGATCAAAATAAATACCATCTGCCGCAAAGTGAGCCACTACACTGCACAAATGGCTGTGGAATATCAATCATTAAAAAACAACGCGTCCCTAGCCTTGCAGTCCCGCAAAGCGAACTCGGAAAAAATTGACCTTGCCCAACGCATCCAGGAACTAAAGGAGCACATAGAGATATCCGGAAAGACTACGTCAGGGCCTGTTTCTTTTGCGGACGCCCTTAAGAAAAATGCGACGAGGTACGCCCAGCCCTCCAACGTCAGCACAGTAACTATTTACCCGACCGATAAATTGAAATCGAGCGAAGAGACAAAATCTCTAGTTCAAAAGATCATCCGGCCCGACGAATTAAAGCTGCACGTAAGAGGTCTGCGGAAAATAAGGAACGGCGGTGTAGTGATCAGCACGGACTCTAAAGAAGACGTCATGAAACTGAAGCAGTCAGAGCAACTAACAACATCTGGACTCACTGTAGGCGAACCACCTAAGCGCAAGCCCAGAATAGTTGTCATTGGAGTTCCCGTGGCATTGCAGGAGCCAGAGGTATTCCGGTGCATCTTCCAACAAAATCTAGCCGACAAATTACAAGATTGGTCACTTGAAAAGTTTATGTCCTCCACTAGGCTAAGTCATAAATCCGGGAAAAAAGATTCCGAAACATGTAACTACATTATTGAGGTACCAGCTATCATTCGAAAGGCCCTCATTTTAAACGACCGAGTCTTCATAAACTGGTCGTCATGCCCTGTGAAGGATTTTACCCTAGTGACTCGATGCTACAAGTGTCAACAGTATGGCCACGCAGCAAAGACATGCAAGATGGAGCACAGCACCTGCGGGCATTGCGGCAACGTGGGTCACGCAATAAAAGACTGCACCAAAAGGCAGAATCTCCAAAATGTGCAACCTGCTTGCAATACAAGAAGCCGTGCAACCACGTGACTGGCGATGCCGAGTGCCCAGCTAGACAAATGGCCGAAAAAAGGTACATAAACTCTGTTGATTATGAAGGCGCCTAAGAGCGCCAACTTATTTACATATATCTAAGCACTATCTTATTGAATACCCTAGTCTATTGCATATTAGGTACTTATGAGTAATACTTTATTCTCTGACCTAGATAGTTTCTCTGTGTCTGAGGCTAAAACATGTGACGTCGAAAACTGTAAACAACATATATATCCCAGTCGTAATCCATTAGTCATACTTACCCAAAATATACGCAGCATTTTTAAAAATTTTGATAATTTTAGTGTTTTTTTACAGAGACTAGATTTTAACTGCGATCTATATATTTTGACGGAATGCTGGCTTGGTAATCAAAGCAATTTGCCTCACATGCCTGGTTATAATATGTATCATAGTAAGTGTAATAATAATCAAAATTATGGCATAGTAGTTTATGTTAAAAATAGTTTAAATGCTTCCATCGAAGAGCCTAATATGACAGAATGCAGTCGGCTTTTAATCAAAATCGGGACAGATCTTGTAATATTAGCGTTATATAGACCACCATCTTTTAAGAGTATCAGTGGTTTTACAGAATCCCTAAATGAAAATTTGAGTAACCTTTCATCTTTTAAAAATATCGTACTTATAGGAGACATAAACATCAATATTCTTCCTCAGAGCCTCGACTCATCCGCCCAGAGCTACCTTAACCTGTGCTCCTTCCATGGCTTACTCCCCGCACACACGCTTCCTACTCACCAAAGCGGCTCTTGCCTAGATCACATAATGCTTAAATCGACTTTCCCAGGACTAGCATTAATTACTAACTCAACAGTGACCGACCACAGTGCTGCCCTACTTGCCTTATTCCGCAAACCGCATGATTCATGTACAAACACGCGTGTTGTCACTAAATTAAATATAAACAAACTTGAACATGATTTACGACACATTGATTTTAGCCCTGTCTACAGCTCTGCTGACGCAGACATTAGCATGCAATACCTAATCAATCAGGTTCAACATGCAATACAACAAAATACAACGAAAACATGTTTAAAAAATAAATATTATAATATCAAGCCTTGGGTCACACCTGGGCTTGTTCGCTGCATGAGGCACAGGGATAAATTGCACGTAAAAGCAAAGGCAAACCCAAATAATTTAATACTGCAATTAACTTATAAAAGGTATCGTAACTTTTGTAATGACTTATTAAAAAAAGTTAAAACAGACTACGATAAAAAGCAACTAGAAAGTGCTGGAACAAACAGTAAATTAGTATGGAAGTGTGTGAAAAATGTAACATACATAGCAAAACAACGTGAAACATGTTCTTCGTGAAACATGTTCTTCTCGGCTGTCGTCTGCAAATAGTGCAAATGACTTTTTCGTAAACATAGGAAAAAACCTAGCTGAAAAAATTCAGACAAATTTGTCTACGCCCTCGGTCATCTCTCACTCGACTCATAAGAATTGTATCAAGTCCTTTGTACTATTAGACACAGATGAAGCAGAGGTAGACAGGCTCATCACTAGCCTAAAAAACGATTCCGCTGTTGGGTGGGATGGCATATCAAACAAAATCCTAAAGAATTTTAGACACATCCTAGTTCCACCGCTAACTCATGTTTTCCAAAATTGCCTTTCCGAAGGAATCTTCCCCAAATGCCTGAAAAAATCCGTTGTCGTCCCTGTCTACAAATCTGGCAATAAAGAACAAATAACGAACTATAGACCTATTTCTATATTACCATCGACATCTAAACTACTCGAAAAAATCATTAATAATAGACTTGTCAATTTTCTAGAGAAAAACGCCTTTCTGTCAAAAAATCAGTTTGGTTTTAGGTCTAAGTTATCAACATCCGACGCTGTCCATGATTTGACTAACAACATAGTTCAGGAACTGGACAAAGGCAACCAGACAATTGGGATATTCCTGGATCTTGCCAAAGCTTTCGACACAGTTTCCACGCCCATCTTACTGCACAAGCTAGAGACTTTAGGTATTAGGGGAACTCAGCTCAAACTCTTTGCAGATTATCTAGGCGAGCGTACTCAATGCGTAAAAATAGATAACGTGATCAGCTCAGATCTAAAAAATACCCCCTTCGGTGTCCCACAAGGGGGCTGCTTATCTTCGACGCTATTTTTAATTTACATAAACGACCTGTGCAATCTAAAAATAGACAATGGCAAAATAATTTCGTACGCCGACGACACCGCCCTACTTTTCTCTGCAAAATCAGCAGATGAAGTATATGCACATGCTCAACGCGGACTTAATATCGTAACTAACTGGCTTCAGCATCACCTACTAACGCTCAACTCGGAAAATACTAACTATATAAAGTTTTCGATGCGCAAATCAAATTTGACCACAAGCAACCATAAGATCTATGCACATAATTGTCCTAACCCCACAAACAACCAATGTGAATGTCCAACTATAAACATCACTGATAAAACTAAATATTTAGGAATCATAATTGACGAATCCCTCTCTTTTAAATATCACATTGAAGCTCTGTGCAATAGAGTTCGCAAGTTAATTTTCGTTTTCAAGAAACTTCGCACGATCGCAGAGCCGCATTTAATCAAAAAAGTATATTTCGCGATATGTCAATCGATATTAACATACTGCATTTCTTCATGGGGTGGCTCAGCTAAAACAACACTACTTAGCCTAGAAAGAGCCCAAAGAGCTGTCTTAAAAGTTTCAACTTTTCGTACTTTTCGGTACCCCACCAACCTTCTTTATGAGTCGTGTAAAGTACTAAATGTTCGCCAACTATTTATAATGAGCACAGTCTTAAAACAGCACGTCGCTTCGCCATACAGCGCTGAATATAATAAAAGAAGGCGCAAAGATGTGGTTTGCACTCATAATATACAACGAAAATGTGTATTTTCCTCTAGATTTTTCATTTTCTTGGGAATGTTCCTGTACAATAAGTTAAATGCTAAAATGAAAAATCTAAATCAAATATTTATTCTGCAAATAGGCCACAAGGGCACTTTTACAAGTCAAAGCGTGAATTTATACAATTAAAAAAAACTGACAATCTTACTTAATAATAATGATTTAAAAAATATACTGATTCACAATTAAATAAAAATAAATTTACAAATATTAAGGACACACACAATACATACAATCTGTCCGAATAAACAACATAAAATTAATTTAATATCTCAGAGATGTATATGGTCTCTGAGCGTCCAAATACGATTAAATACAATTATTTCAAAGTCCTTAGAGATGTAAATGATCTCTAAGCGGTAAAATTAAAATAAGTAAACTTAATATTGTTAGAGATGTATAAGGTCTCTAAGCGTCAATAACAATAAAACTAATCCAGAACAGGATTATGTCTCTCGTCAATCTACATACAATAAAATAACACTAGTATTAAGGTATTTACTTTGCCCTTGCAAGCATGAACAGACCGGACTCCACAAACAGCACCCGATCACGAGTATGACGCGTATCTCAGCCATCGCCTCCCTCGACCATCTGTTAGGGAAGGTGGCGACCCGATCAACGACGCCGCCGTAAGCAAAGCCCTTTAAGCGAGCATGACATATTCAGGCTGCCGGACATTAATAATGTGAAAGATTAAAATGACTCTTCGGCGAGAAACAGCATCATGTTTCATAAAATAAAACGACAGAGCTATTTATACAAGGAAATATGCTAAGTGAAGCATATGTATATTAAAACTAACAGGATTTAACTATCACTGGCTTAAAAGCATTTTTGTCATTTAAGAAATCGTTGACAGTATAATAGGCCTGGCTTAACAAATAACGTTTAATATGAGACTTAAATTTACTGAATGGAAAATTAACTATATCGATGGGTATTTTATTATAAAATCGTATACAGTTCCCCACAAACGACGTGCTAATCTTCCGGAGACGACTGGCCTTCACTGCAATCTTGTGTTTACTTCTAGTGTTGTAGTCGTGGATATCACTGTTGAGTTTGAATTCTTGAATATTTTTTCGAACATACATAATATTTTCAAGAATGTATTGACATGCCACAGTAAGAATATTTGCCTCCTTAAATTTTTCCCTGAGAGATTCTCTGGCCTTAAGTTTATAGATGGAGCGTACAGCTCGTTTCTGTAGCACGAAGACGGTCTGGATGTCAGCCGCTTTTCCCCACAACAGGATTCCATAGGACATAACACTATGAAAGTAACTGTAATATACCAGCCTGGCCGTCTCAACGTCAGTTAACTGTCTAATACGTCTTACTGCATAGGCCGCAGAACTAAGTTTGCCGGCCAGAGTGGCAATATGCGCATGCCATTGCAGTTTTGAATCTAAGGTGACACCTAAAAAACACTGTTCTATCTACAAATTCAATTTCATCAGACTTTAATTTGATCTTAGAATTGTTTGCCTGCTTGACATTAGGCATAGTGAATTTGATACACTTTGTTTTCTTGGAATTTAAAAGCAAATTATTTGCTGTAAACCAGTTCACAACAGTACCTAGTGCCTCATTAATACCGTCAAAGTTTTTGTCTTTGCGGCCTACCTTGAAGATAAGCGACGTATCATCTGCGAATAGCACTATATCATGTTTATCTTTTACAAGGTTTGGTAAATCATTAATATAAACTAGAAACAGAAATGGGCCCAGAATTGATCCTTGAGGAACTCCAAGAGCAACCGTTGTCCCTGCAGATTGAGTCCCGTTGATGACTACCCGTTGAGTTCTCTCCGACAGATACGATGTAACAAGGTCAAGGGAACCGTTTCTTATCCCATAATGGCTTAACTTTCTAATTAAATTCTCGTGATTAACGCAATCGAATGCCTTTGATAGATCACAGAACACTCCAATAGCATCTTGAGCCTCTTCCCAGGCATCAAAAATATGTTTAATTAGTACCACACCGGCATCAGTGGTGGAGCGACCTCTAGTGAACCCGAACTGATTGCTATTGAGTAGTTTATTGCGATTAAAATGGGACATCAGCTGATTAAGAATAAGTTTCTCAAAAACTTTGCTTAATGCCGGTAGTATTGAGATTGGTCTGAAGTTGGTAGGGTCAGTTTTTGATCCTGATTTAAACAACGGGATGATTTTACTGTGTTTCATCAGGTTAGGAAAAACTCCAGTTTCAATACATTTATTGAAAATATCAGCTAAGAAAGGTGCGATTGATTCTACAATGGAATGTAATACTTTTACAGAAAGGCCCCAAAGATCTTCAGTCTTTTTTAAGTTTAATGATTTAAATGCTTTAATTATAATGTGGGGGGTCACGTCAGTGAAGCTAAAGATTTCTGTACATTCTGTTACATTTTCTTTCAATAACGATTCAGCGACATCTGGTGATGAATTCAAAGATTTCGTGGTCTCGACGGGTACATTAGTAAAGAACCGCTCAAAATGATCTGCTACTTCGTGGTCAGAACTCACTAGAGTATCATCGACTCGCAGGCTGAAGTGCGCATCTTTTAACTTACTTTTCTAAGCTAAGTTAGATTTATACCCTCAGAGCTACTCGAAATGTAAGAAAATTCTCCGAGAAGCCCTTCAATGTATGTCATACGAAGACACAGAGAACCTATTAATAGTCGTAAAATGATCACTGTTTTAGTAGTAAGATAAGAACCATGTTTAGTTAATTAGAATAGAATATTATTAAAATATTTAATCATAATTTGAAAGTTTAATGTTTAAAAATAGTTATATTGGTCCTTTCTTTTGCCTGAAACACAGGGTACCCTAGTTCAGGCCCTTGTATTCATCCCTTAATATTTAATTTTAGTATGTACATATTCAAATTTCTGTAAAATACGTTTTAAATAAATAAATTATTATTATTATTATTATAACTTGACCTATTTTGTTTGCTTCGACAAACAAATGACAGTTGTAATGCGTAAATTAAATATTTTTCTCAAACATGCAATGAAATATTGATGTTATGTTCCTTATAATAGGCTGCGAAGTATGACGTTTCAGTTGCGGCTAAGACAAGAGGTCGTTAATGGAATTTCATATAAATCTTGCAGGCCTAGGCCGGCAAAGTCCTCTTTTTTAATTTTCATCCCACATAAATTTGTGGCACAGGCATAATGAAATTCTGCCTCCATGCGTATTAAAAATAAAACTTTTTTTTTGTTTATTTCATTGCATGTTTGAGAAAAGCACTATACATACCTCGGCGGGAAATAAGGGGTTGCCCGCCTCAGACCTATCCGGCCTCGCTGCGCTCGGCCGTCTATATGTCTTCGGCCGGCAACCCCTTCCGTCCCGGCCT
This sequence comes from Notocelia uddmanniana, assembly GCA_905163555.1. Lineage (NCBI taxonomy): Eukaryota > Metazoa > Arthropoda > Insecta > Lepidoptera > Tortricidae > Notocelia > Notocelia uddmanniana. The sequence goes on along the minus strand of LR991056.1, from coordinate 33,447,394 downwards.
CTGTAGTAATGTACTATTGCATGATTACGGCAGAAAAAAAACCTTCATTAGTTGTTTTGTTACTATAAAGTGGAAACTGGACAGTGACGTAGGCTTGTGTCACAATCCGGAGTAGCAGACTTTGTTGCCTTAGACCATGTGACTTACTTCTCATATCCCTCCAATCAAACCCTAGCTCGAGTCTTTTATGTCTCTAAAAACACCTTTCACGCTTTTTCATATGTACGTACTCCAAACAAACTTAGAATGATTACATTATTCATAAAAGCAAAAGTATGTTCGGATGTCTCACGTCTGACATTTTCTCCCGATATATTTACGTGTGCTTCTAGGCATCGAGTAGCAAGTTTTGGAGTCTAAATTATTCTTAGCACGGGTTCCGTGAAAGACGAACCGTTATTCTGCTGGGAACCGGCAACGGTAATCGTTTGGTATTATCTCGAGGATTATTACTGACGGAACTAATGAGGTTTGTCTGTAATTAATTAATTCCAGGATATAATAGGAGTTGGCATATTTCGATCTGCTTGAACAGACTCGTGGACGTTTAATCCTTACCTAATCGCTGCCAACGCCCGCAAACGCTTGTGATATATAACTTAATACTACTGTCAATTATTTTCCTCTTTCGAGTTAGTTAATATGTTTGACGTATCATGATTTTATTAAACCTACAACCTCCGGTAGATCCTCCATCGACTTGTAAAAGGTTTTGAGAGGTTAGGTTTTTTTTTTTATTTCACTATCTAGTACTAGTAGTAGTTTGATTAGTGCCGTTGCTGGATCATTGGGGGATTCTCGGCAAAGGCCAGAAACAGTGCTGGGAACTTGCAGGTAACGGAAATTTTGAATCCGACAAACGGGCTCATCCCCACAGCTTGGAGCCATTGCGTTCCCATACAGTTCGATTCAACAGGTACTTTATACCGAGAACACTTAGGTTGTGGATGAGCTCCCTGCCGAGGTACTCCCTGTCGAGCTACAGCATGGGGCTCTTCAAACAAGGTGTGAAAAGGTTTCTTACAGGTCGGCACACGCGCGTGATGGCTCTGTCGTTGCAAGCGTCCATAAGCGACAGTGACCAGTTATCATCAGGTGGGCTGTCAGCTTATTCGCCATCGAAGTGGTATAAAAAATATAGATATTTTCGTCACCGAGCTTACGAATAAGTTTGCAAGAGCTAGGAATGGGAATATAGGCAACATCACATTAGTAATGGACGCTAGCCACGTCGATCTTATATCAAGATTCATATAGCTCGAGTGTTACTAGTAGCGACTGCTTGTTTGCACACACTGACCACACGCACAAGCACACACACATGTCACGACACCTGCGAATAGCCCGCTAATTTGTTTGCTGCGGCCAAACAGCATTTGCAAATGAAATTGCCCCACGTGTGCCGAGCAAGTGTTATGTACACTCGGCCGAGATGCGAGCAAACCACTCGGCCTATTAATTCCAATTAACTGAAGCTACCTTCAAAACCTACATCAAGATAACATCGCTGTCGAGCCCTTTTTAATGTAAGCGGACCTTTGAATCGCGCAGAAACTAAATAATTTTAATGAGGGTAAGGAAAGCTGGCGAAATAATGGAGAAACAAAATTCTACAGCGAGGTATTCAAGCTTAGCATAAAATGTAAGCAGCTTACGAGAATTCTCTAATGTTTACCAAGGCCGTATTGTTTCACGAGTTGAATGCGCACCCAAGAAAACCAGTTAAACTTTGGTAATTACGTAATCAGCGCTGGCGGAGTGTGCTTGGTGAGATAATCAATTCTAATTCGAGTTTAACTCGGGGTAATCGCATCGCGGGATCGATAATCGAGTTGTGAGTGCAGCGCAATCAGCGCGCATTGACGGCCGCCGACCAACTTCTGCGGACCTGGTTATGAGCACTCCGTAATAAACTTGGAGTTCAGAGATAAAGTTCTGGAGATGACGTTTTCATCCACAGTTACGTAAGGGTTTGAGAGTTTAGGGGGAAACATGTGGCAGCTTAGGAATCCAGCCTCAAAATATTAAAAAGACAAAATATTTTACCGGTCTTGAAGTTTCAACGTTAAACATCGTTGTTCGATTGCATAGCACCGTGGTAAAACTTTTATCCAGTTCTGATGAAGATATCCATGCAAATAGAACTTTTTTTTCTTACTAGGTGCCGTTTATGCATACCGATCAAGCAAATTTCAAGAGTAAGTTATGTGACTGATATGGTTTTTTGTCAACACCATTTTGTGCACAGGGCTCTGCTTGCTACTCCAGGTGCATTACGTCGAAGACATATGAAATGATTTGATGACATTATACCAATCCCTGATAATATCACCAAGTTGTCACAAATACGTTGTCACAATCAGTCCTCAAACCGTGCTACACGAGCCCCAGTGTTTGGTACTCCTACCTCCCGTATTTGATTTCGGTCGCTAAATCGTTTCCCAGATTAGAATTAAATCTTAAATTGTGCTCGGGGGCTTGGACCGTTTTTCCGCGGAACGTGCTGCATGCGTATGTAAGGAGAATGGAAAGGGGGTAGGGGAGGGGTCTCGTAAAACAGCTCTCACGTGAATAATTAAATTTGTCGTCTCACAGTTAATCCAACACGGATTCCGCCTTTGATTCGGCCGCCGCCCGCGCCCCGCGCACGGAATTTTATTGTCTAATTAGCCGTGTTTCATGGCGTTTTATTACGTTTTAAATTATGCACGGAGGTGCTCCATTTTATCTCGCGCTCTAAATTGCGGCCGTTTCCATAAGAGATGCTGGAAAATAAATATAATTTAATTAGGGTTGGACGGGAGGACCCGGGCATGTCCTTAAACTACGACCAAGACCACCGGAGGATGGGCAGCAGCATCCCTGGAGTGCGGTGGAGATCCTGCGATCGCCAACCCGCATGCTAAGCGAGGCGATTATGGTATTTACCCCCCATCAAATTGTGGGGAAGGCCTATGTCCAGCAGTGGATGTCCTTGGGCTGATATGGTGGTGGTGGTGGTGGACGCTTGGTCAGGAAGGGATGAAAAGTCTAAAAGATAACTTGACTGCTTGTCAGAGGGTGGGCACTTAGGTTATCGACCATATGTTATAATTTATACATAATCATCATCATCATCATCAGCCTATATACGTCACACTGCGCAGCACGAACCTCCTCTTGTCAATGAGGGGGAAGATTTATTCGATTGAAAGGTATGATGGTTATGACACACGAGTATATACTTTGTTCCGATCTAAATAGGCATTAAATTATTTTAAAACAGAAAGTGAACAGTTTTTTTGTTATTCTGTACTCCGACGTATACTGATTATGACCTTCTTGCATCAAACAATTAACCAGAATACTTAAAGCTGCTTCAAGACATGGTGGCACACAATCAATTAAACGTAACAATACTTTCTTATTCTGCAAAACTGTACCAATGGAACGATAAAAAATATGTTCTGTAGCTATTTTCCGTCTAGTTCTTAAAGTTAGTTCTTTCTGAATTCCTTCTTATACCCAAGTCGCCTTTCGAAAACTCAGCGGTATTAAAAATCAACCTAGCTGAAGTTAGAAATTTCCAAGTGAAGTTTAAATGTCAAATTCATAATTTAGTTCAACTTCGGTAGCCAGCGTATAATCCGTATTAGTATAAGTCCCAAAGAAACTTTGTATTTATTAGTTTCACGAAGAATCGATTTTGAGGAGTATGATGTGCCATTCGATATTGTGGTTCGTGATGTATTTTTCTTAGTGGTATTCAAGAGAAACCACACTGAAATCACGCTGTCAGAGAACATAATCGTATTTAAGTGATCCTCAGCGGCAAGTACAAAGAAAACAACTAATTATCCACATCCAGACTGCAGCTGCCATGCCCGCTGCTAGAGTGATGTCAAGGCATCCTCTTGCATTACCCTTGCCACGCCGGCCCCAACAGTCATAGTGCATATTTTCCATATACGCGACATCTAAAAAAACATACAGGGAAATCACCTACTAAAGAGGTAGATAATATTGTTTGGAGTTTATAAAAGTGCAATTAGCGAGTGCCACGAGTACAAGAACGAAAACAGATCACTACCTCCAATGCAACAATTCTCAAATATGTAGATAATAAGTAAAAAATTAAATTGGAACTTATAATTTCCTCCCAGGTACACCGACAAAAAAGCCGCCCCATTTGAGAAATTCCATCTTTTTCTACGAGAAAGATTTACGAGTCAAAGTCGTGAGAAAGTAATAAGTGTAAGTTCTCAATTTTCTCATAAATTATGGAGCGGGATTAGAGCTCGTGTACAGCGACGATTAAAGGAGAAAAGGTGAATTTTACTTTTTAAAGATATGTCGTGCCGCGCCTATTTTATTGCTTATGTACATAATTTAGCCGACTTCCTGACTTGGCGGCGTGGGATCGATATGTCATAGGTATTTTGTTGTTTGACGTAAGCTTACTGATGTGAGATTTCCTCACTTGACGAAATACTGTCAGCATTACGTTTGCGCAGTACTAATACGATGCGCAGAAATGGGGCAGTACTGCATATATCGGTTGACACTGGCAGCTGACAGTTTAAAAGTAAAAAGTAAAAGAAAAAGTAGTTTATTCTTCAAATTAGGCATATTACATGCACCTATGAACGTCAATAAACTACCACCGGTTCGGAAAAATATACCTCTGCCACGAGAAGAACCGGCGTAAGAAACTCGGCGAGGTGTCATTATTCAAAACAATATACATTGTATAGTTAAATATAAAATTACAGTGTCAGCTACTACAAAATTACTTAAATAACAATGCTACAGTAGAAAATATATTTTCGCGATAGATTACCCGTGCAGGACGCTATCACTGCCAAACATCCCTATCCATGATGTAATCGTTTATCTTATAATATGCTCTTGAAATAAGTGTTTGTTTTACTACAGATTTGAATTTAGAATTGCTAAGTTCAGTAATGTGTTTAGGAATTTTATTGTAGAATTTGATACAATTTCCCAAGAACGACTTTTTCGCCTTTACTAGTCTATAGAAGGTTATTTTGAGTTTCCCAGTATTTCTCGTGGCTATTCAAATTCTTCCTAACATACATTATTATTTCAAATATGTATAGGGACGGCAGGGTTAGAATATCTATTTCTTTGAAAAATTCTCTTAATGAATCACGCGACCCCAAGTTATAAATTGCTCGGATAGCCCTTTTTTGCAAAATAAAAACAGTTTCAATATCTGCAGCTGATCCCCACAAGATAAGACCATAAGTAATTATACTATTAAAATAAGCAAAGTAAACTAACCGTGCCGCTTTCTCATATCGTACCGCCTCCGCATGGATAAGTGAGGAAGGCGTCTAAAGGTGTCTTCTATGCAGATAGGGTAGGTCCAGGCTTTTTGGACCATTAGGTTTTGTACAGGTTTAGTGGTCAAAATGTTTCCACAGGTCGGGTGAAATTCAAATTTTTGTCAATTATTGTACTTTTTTTTATATTACTAATTGAGGTGTCAAAGACTCGATTCGATTTTCCTTATACAACGACGGTGACCAAACCCGGTGGACCCGGGTATGTCCTAAAACTACGATCACGACCACCGGGGGATGGGCAGCAGTATTTCTGAAATGCGGTGGAGATACTGCGATCGCCAACCAGCATGCCAAGAGTGGCGATTATGACATTTACCCTCCATGAAATTGGGGGAGGCCTGGAGTCCATCAGTGGACGTACTTGAGCTGATATGATGGTGGTGGTGGTGGTGGCAAACAGGAATGCTTTTGCCAAACGATAAGCAGACACCGTAGCCTATATAAACCTAGACCCACACGAGAAAAATCACATCAAGCGCATTTCCAACCGTGCTTGGCCGTTGATCCCGGCTGCTGGCTATGACAATTATTTCGAACCATGAGATCTTCAAGAAGACAATATGGTTGCCAGTTTGTTGCATTTTAGCACCATCCCGGGTCACGTGTAGTGTCATGGTGGGTACTCCCTAAAGACGAGATGCAACTTCGATCCCTCTTGTCAAGTGAGTGGGCAACTTGACTGTTAGAAGTTCTCAAGCTGCCCGAAGGCCTCTAACTTGGCTTAACGACTGCTATCATAGACAGAAGCCGGGATCAACGGCTTAACGTGCCTTTCAAAGCACGGGAGCGCTCAGTTAGTAACCACTCAAAGCGGTCTCCCATCTAAGGACTGACCCCGCCCGACATTGCTTAACCTCGCATACCGCACGCGGTGCGCGGGCGTCGCTGGGACACGAACGCTCCAAATGGAAAATACATTGCATAGCTCCACAAAACTATTTTTCAAGTTTGACTGTGGAATCGGATTGCAGTGTCACGAGAATACTTTTGGGCTAATTATAAAATAAGAATAACCTACCTAAAGAATAAAAGTGGTACATCATGAATGATTTATGAGAGGCAAAGGTACCTTCTAATGAGCATCTATGAGGTACTATTTTAAACTTAGAATTCAGGTTCATGAACAATGTCCGCGGATAGAGTATTTAGTACGAAGGGTATGTGTTTCTTAATGTTCTTTCTCCATCTTATACGACATGGCTCCTAATTTTTCTTTTTTTCGTTTCATATAAATTATCCTTGGCCTTCCCCTTTCTCGCTTGCCGTCAATCTTGCCAACTACATAAGTTTCTTTGAAGAACACCGTGGTTCAAGCCGGGTTCGATCCAAAGATCCCAAGATTAAAAGCGCGTGCCTCTTGGCTAGAGTTCCCTATATGGTACTTCTTTACCATTGTGGTAAAAAAAGCTAGCTTAACGTATCGTTGGAGATAAGTGCGGCTAAGTGGTGGGCCGTGGTGTGAATAATGATTATCTGGAGTAGGCTTCAGTACGCTTTTATAGTACGCACGTAGATGGGATACTCAAACAGGGCGTTTAACTAAATGTATTGAATTGTAATCAGTTTGTATGTATGAGCACGTGAATTCGGTGCGTAGAAGACACTAAATTAGAATGCAATATGTGAATCTGTTTGATTTTCTAGACTCGCAATGAACAACGGAGCAGATAATGATAACCAACGGTGCGCGACCTTGGTACACTGATACTCAAATAACATTTAACGAAAATATAGTCCAGATCTGCAAAAGGTCGCGGAAGGTTCTAGGTTTTGTTGTTCGTCAATTAAAATTTTACGTCAATCGCCATGTGACAACACTACTGTTTGACTCATTTGTGCGTAGCCAACTAGAGAGTAATTGTATTATCTGGAATCCTCACGAAAAGAAATATACTCTCCTTCTAGAAAAAGTCCAAAAACAATTTATTAGATTCCTATACAAGGCTACTATCCCTACATGTACCCCACGCCGTTTGTACTGGGGATAGTGACATACCAAAGCCTCGAATTACGTAGGGAACTTGCACCAGTAAAATACTTTCTCAGACTAATCCGAGGCTTAGTGACGAACCCATGGCTGCTACAATTTGTACAATTTAAAGTACCGACGTATTTTGGCAGAAGTACTCTTCGGCCCCGCGAAAAACCGCTTTTTGTAATCCCCAGCATGAGTACGGTGCCCCTAGTTACTAGTCCCTTATACATGGCACTGAATACTATAAATAACATTCTTCTATACGACCCCTCTTTGGACCTATTCTCGCAGACGGAACAGATATTCCTGGCTGCAGCTGCACGCTATCTTGAATCAAACTCCACTCCCACTATTATTCAATAATATATGACATAGACATAGACATATTTTATTGGTAAAAAATAAAGTATTACAAGCAAGCAAGCAAGGAAAGCGAGGTAGGTATTAAGGTATGTAGCATTGTGTTAGTAATAAGTACCTAATTGTAACCTACAACTTGCATGTTTGGTTTATCTGTAAATGTAAGTTGGTTAGTAAATAAATAAATAAATAAGTAAATAAACGGATTTGGCCTGCGGTTACACTAATAATAAATGTGATCTGAAGAGATATTTGGCAGTGGCTGTTCGGTGGAAACACGTTGGCAGGAATTATGGCGTAACATGAATGAGGACTCATGTTCATCAGGCTATGGATGGATGGTATCGGTTAATGATGACAATGATAATAAGCACCCGGGGAGTTTAGTGAACCTGCCCCGGAGTTTAGTGGGGACTGAACTGAAGCTGTTTACTGGACTGAAGCGGTCTGTTTTTTTAACATGCGTAACCATCCTATAAAAGTGACATATTTAAAGGAAATTACCCACCCATTAGGTTAACTTTATAAAGTTTTGTAGGGCACGATGGAACATCATATCGCTCATGCTTGGAGCAGGCCAACTGGGCCTCCCCCTTGCAAAAGACCGCAGACATAATAACACCACGACTTGCTATTTAGGTATGGCGGTGTTGTGTTCCTGGTGGTGAGTAAGGTCGCCAGAGTTCCCGAGGGTGCGCTGTGTTGAAAGTGTGGGACCTGCTTAGGTCTCTAGCTGTCAACAACGACCAGGTCAGTACAGGTCAGCAACACGCTTGTGATTCTACTGAAATTGCGAGTGTCCATATGCTACGGTGTGTGATTACCATCAGGCAAGCTGATAACAACCACCAAGCACTAAGCAAGGCGTTGTATGTGTCGCGCCTGCATTACTCCGCCACGGCCGATGACATGGTGGAGACCGGCTACACGCTGAGGGTGTTCCAGCTGCGTTCGCGCCACTACGTGCACTTCAGCTAGTATGTGGTGCGCGTGCCGCGGCCGTTGCAGGGACCATCGCGTGTGCTGATTTCTGGCCGAAAGGTGTAGTGTTTCATCAGTTTCGGGGCAACCCACCGAGTCCTACCGGAGATGATGACGCAACGAAGTTACGCTGTTACGTCGCTTAAATAATTTGGTCGAGTTTTTAAGAATGTTTTGTATTGATATGTATGTTAGTGTGTAAGGTATATGTTAAAATGGCCTTTTTTTGCCTGAAGCAAATAAATAAATAATAAACCTTTTCTGCCACCGTCGTTGTATAAAAGCAAGTATAGTTAATTATAGTAATTGGCGAACCCGGCTTAGTTTGGGATTGCTTATTTCACCGTTATTATCCGAGGTGCGCGGTTGGGAGGAATGTACGCAGTGCGCGGAGGTTCGGCGCGACGAACATTCGCGCATGAATACATAACGGCTGGCTTCCCGCCAGCGGGCCGCGAGCCGCGTTCGAACGCACTTGCATGCCGAGGTATTCCACAGTTGTACTTGATTGCCTTATTCTACTGTCAACATGACGGAACCTCAAGTCTACAAAGGATCGGTAACCACCTTGTGATTCTTCCGGAGTCGCAAGCATGCCGTGAGCAAGTTTGCCATGACTGTCATTGCATAAAAAATGGTTATATCCGCCATTTTTGTTTCAAATAAATGTTCTAATAATGGCCACGTACCGGAAGGCGTAGCATCACGGTGGGCTGATGACCTGGTGAAGGTCGCGGGTGTCCGCTGGATGCGGGTAGCGCAGGACCGGTCATTGTGGAAGTCTTTGGGGGAGGCCTATGTCCAGCAGTGGACGTCTTTCGGCTGACATGATGATGATGAAATGTTCTAAAATGCTAACTGAATGGGCAAGATGACCGACAGAAGTGTGCAGTGAAAATGCAAAAGGTGGTGCAATCATTGACGTATTATGATCGTCATCATCCTGTCAGCCTTCCACTGTTGGGCATAGGCCTCTCACAAAGAGTTCCAGAATGACCGGTCTTGCGCTACCCGCATCCAGCGGACACCCGCGACCCTTACCAGGTTATCAGTCTACCTTGTGGGGGGCCTGCCCACGCTACGCCTTCCGGTACGTGGTCACCACTCGAGAACCGTTCTGCTGCAACGGCCATCGGCTCTACAAGCTATGTGCCCCGCCCACTTCCACTTAAGTTTAGCGATTCAGAGGGCTATGTCACTCGATCTCGCAGAGAAACTCCCAGCATAGCCCTCTTCATTGCTCTTTGGGTGACTTTGAGCCTTCTTATCAGGCCCATATGTTAACACTGGCAACACACATTGGTTAAAGACTCTTGTCTTGAGACACTATGATGTAATTGTTACGAGTATGCGAATTTATAAATATATTTATTAATTTACGAAACATATTTATAAAACAGTGCAAAAAATGCGCCACACTAAAGTGACCAAGCTTGTTCTGCAAATCTGCTTGTTGTAGCAAATCTAAGTAAATATTAATTTTACAAGTGTGAGTTATCTTATGTTCCTACTTCTATCTCATTTTATTCATATTTGTCATTGTTTTAATGTCCTTTTACATGTAAGTAGTACGATTAGTAAACTAGTTTTCAAGTAGCTCGCGCATACTGAACGCGGCTGAAGCTGAAGTGAAGTCAACACTTCCGCCTACGTAACCACACAATAGTTTAAGATATTCCGCCCTTGATATACGATGCTCGGGATTTGTATTAACCCTCCCCATGCATGCCCCCGTCACAATTATTTCGGGAGCTCAGAGAAAAGCGAACTTTCTTCAGATCCGGCTGACTATTGTTGTGTAATTTATTATAATAGTTAGACGTATTATTGTTGAATCTCGAGCGAGATAACGAAGTGGAGTTGCCGAATTACTAGCACAAGTACAGACGAGTACAAAGACAGCACTTCCCGCGATTTTAATAACCGAGAAGGGTGATCACGTAACGTTTTCCTTTGCGAGTAACGTTGATCTAAATGTCATTTTCCTTAGGTAAAATGACAAATTTACCTAACCTATGTTTGGCAGATAATTGTAACCTAATTTTGGTCCAGATAAAGTAAACGTACCACAATTATAAGAGCATATGTATACGTATATGCTTTCATATTTAAACCATATAATGTGAGCGTATAGGTTAAAAAAAACGTAAGTAACAGATCTGTTGTATGTAGATGTAGTTGGAATTGGAATAGACATTAAACATTTAAAAGGACCACGCGTCAAAATGGTCCCTAAACCAATAAAGCTGAGAGTTAGGTAATTAAATAGGTTAATTTTGTACTAAAGCAGTAACGCTGCTAACGAAAATTTCAAATTAAAGGGAAAAATTTAATGCTCCGAGCAGGATTCGAACCTGCGACATCTGGGATAAGTTTCACCCACCAAGAGTTAAAGTAATCCATTGTCAGCCTGTTAAGCCTAGTTGGTAGTGACACTGCCTCATTTTGGTATTTGGTATCAATTACTCGTGTTGTCAATTTCAGGTTCTCATAATTGCTACTATTTTTTTTTCTGCTTCTTATTCTAAAGCGCATGTATGTATGTATGTATTACTTTATTTTATATTGAAAACTCCCGTGAGTTTGAGACAAATTAAATATAATTTAGGGTCGAATATTTTCAGACCGATTCGCGGTCCTTAATCATGAGCACAGACCTATCGCGGCGTCGGTTTTCATACGCGGCCAATCACTCTAGCCTCTGAGCTATCGGAACAACCAAGCTCGTCCACGAAATCCATCAATAGTTCCCTCTTACAACGCCTTAGGGACGCGTACAGCGACATCTACCGTAGAAGACTTAGGCTTCTATTAATTTGAAATTAAATAGGTCTTTAAATCTACTATAAGTTCGTATTAACTCAGACTGTCTGCGCTCAGACTGAAATATGAATATCTCAGTTCTGCAATGGAACTGAACTTGTTGCCCATGGTCCTTTTATAACACAAACGAAACAAATGACTATTCGAGAGCGCCACGACTACATAATATCTTCATCATATCAGCTGGAAAACGTCCACTAGTGGACAAAGGTCTCACGCAAGGTTCTTCACAATGACCGGTCCTGCTCCGCTATCCAACGGCTTCCCGCGATCTTGACCAAGATCATCAGACCACCTTGCTGGGGGCCTTTGCCCGCGTTTTTACTTAAGTTTTTTACCTATGAAAATACGTTATGAATTGCGTCTAGTACGTAATGAGTAGGTATTATTATTATTATCAAGCACATATTATTTTTTCTCAAACATGCAATGAAATATTGATGTTATGTTCCTTAACATAACATCAATTGTTGTTTGGCTGCGAAGTATGACGTTTCAGGTGCGGCTAGGACAAGAGGTCGTTAATGGAATTTCATACAAATCTTGCAGGCCTAGGCCGGCAAAGTCCTCTTTTTTAAATTTCCATTTCACATAAATTTGTGGCACAGGCATCACTATGCGTATTAAAAATAAAACTTTTTAATTTTTGTTTGTTTTATTGCATATTTGAGAAAAGCACTATACATACCTCGGCGGGAAATATGGGGTTGCCCGTCTATATGTCTTAGGCCGGCAACCCCTGTCGTCCCGGCCTCTGTAGTAATGTACTATTTTGACTGTGGTCCTTTGTATGATGAAGACCTTTTCCCAAGGAGCTCATCCTTATAAATTGTACGGCCAAGAAAATTTAAACACGTTCATTTTTCGTTCTTATTACTATGCCTATAAGGTCTAAAATGGTGTGTTTCAGATTCTTTTACTTTACGTATGTAGGCAGAACGGCACGTTCTGTCACGTTGGTCTCAGCCCAGTCACGCGTCTCACTCTAATAACGCTGAATTATGAATATTGTAACGGAGCGAGAGGCGCGTGACATCCCGCTCTAATTTAAAAAGAAAGAAATGAGACAATGCGAACGCGGCGCACACTGCAGCGGCCAGGCATGGGAGAAACTAGGTAATATGAAATACTTAACTAAACATTACCTAGAGTCAACATGCGATACATGTCTACAAAAACAAATAATTTTCATTAAGTATGTTTAAACCCAATTACGTTGTAAAACAACCAGACACATCATTATATCATTGGCAATTGGCTATGTGCGAAGTAGGTGGTGGGGGTAAGCTAGGCGATCGTAGCGCACACCATGGCAGAAATGTGCACTTACCGGGGACCACTGTCAAATTTACTTTCACGTTTTCTATTGGTTTCTTAACGGTTTCCTACGATTCGTTTCGTTTGTATGTATTTATTTATTCTCTTATTTATTTCAGTAAATATTCCAATACGGGGTCTTTCTCGTTTACTAAAGTAAATAAAATATTCATGTGTCATTATTTGACATCTCTGAGTTGTGACATTGTCTCGGGACCTTTGACGTTTGACGTTTCAGACGTGCACATAGCCAATAGCTGCGTCTGAATGTAGCTTTTTTTAACGTCATCTGTGATTGAGCTGTCACTTGAGTGAGAGACACTCGCGAACGTAGTCCCCACACCGCTAAAAGCGGCGCAGTGAAATTTTTAAAATGTAATCGTATTTTGATTAGGTACCTAGTTTTGACCTCCTGAGTCACGTTTAAGAGCCCTGAGCTGCAATTATTTTTGCATAGGACAAATGCTGATTACTAGCTAAGCTATGTAAGATCTCTAGGAATGTAAAAAGGTTCATAAGCACTTCAGAAAGTGACTTATCGTGTTACTAAAAACTGTATAGATTATAGATGAAAAAAAAAGAATTAACTACTATAACCAAAAGCTTCGGCACAACCCGCGGTAAAGAGAAATAGGGTAATTCCGCATTTAGCGGTGCGGGGTCAGTGCAATATCGGTAAGCTATTTGTGCCAACTGTTAGCCGAATTGATAGATATTTTTTTTAGCGCGCCTACAAAATGAGTGCTTTCATCACTCATTTCATTTCATCACCAATCATGGCGCGGAATCTGTAAATGCATTACTGCATCTACACTACCCACTTCTGCGAAAAATAATATTATTTCGAGAATTTTATACTGACAGGTATACCGGCAAGTAAGAAAATCTAGGCGACATTCATATAGCAAGCCCATTCATATAAGATTAGTCTTCTCGTACTACCTCAGTTACTTTGAGGTTAGGTTGCTTCTTTATTTTGCTATCACATATCTGGCCAATCCACGGACATGTCGGATATAAACTCGAGCGCAGTAAACTTTAGTAAGTTATGGCTACAGCGCAACAAAGTGCAACTCGTTCCGGCTTAAGTGGCGCCCTTTCTGCCGAACACTGACCACTCAGCCAGGAACATAAATGACAATGTTTCCTTAAAAAATTACGTCGTTTACGGCTTTATGAAACTCACGGAAAACGCGGCACTCGTCACGCGTGTCGTAACTCACTCATACAATTGTCCATGGAACGAAGTGCCTTGAAGTGAGTTTTTACTGGACCAACGCAATGGTGTGACATTGTATCTCGTAATGGAAAAGGGAGATTATTATACGTCGCAAAATACATAGGATTATATGCTAGCAAGAAAAGAAAAAATGAGAGATTTTCATTAATCGCTAGGTTCAGGCTACGCGAGACTAAATTTCAGTTACAATATAATTTGTTGATTAATTTTATCATTAGCATGAAAAACGTTTTGTACGAGGCTACAGATATTACACGTAAGTACCAACATAGCTAAAACAATAATTAATTAGTATCATCAGAACTTCTCTGATCGTGATTGTCGCAGTCGGTAGGATCAATTGGGTCAATGTGGGGGAATTTTTTAAATTTACATTCTATATACAGGAAAATATGGAGTTCGTTTGGTTATCCAGTATATTACCAAGAATTTTGTTTTTTAGTTCAGTGCTTGATAATTCTAGATAATGTTACTAAAAAAACAAAAGGTCCGCAGCAGTGTGGTCCTCGCAGTGTGCGCCCACGCCTTTGTTCCTGCGATTTATCGCTCGCACGTGACCCTGCCGCGACTGATTGTCGCGAAAACCCTACCGCCTACGACTAATTATGTCGCTTTGTCATCCACACAACTTAAGTATTCCGGAATCATCAGCACCGTTAAACTTTACGAGTCGTCATCAGCTGAAATTGTTTGTGTTGTTGCGTGAGTACGTGCCCAAGTACTCAAGTGAAAACCGCACGGGGGAACCCTCTTAAAATTTTAAAAATTCATATGACTTTTAGCTGAGCAAAATGAAGCTGCGTTTTGAAAATTTAATTCCAACAATATAAAAGCAAAAAGCGTTTTGTCGTCGCTTATCAGATCAAGTGACAAAGTTTTAAGGAAAATTCTCCGACGAGTAAATTTTCCCCTGCGTTTGACGGGAAACTCCCGTCCGCATTATACGGTTCAGGGAAGCGTCGGCGCCGGAATAATGATCGAATGAGATAAGGAACTGTTCCGTGGAATTTAATCGCTGCATCAGCAACTGCATTGACGGCGGAGGTGCGAACACCGAATACAATTCAGCAACCAAAAGAGATACAATCTAGTTCGAGTGCGATGTTAGGGGAGTATCCATTGCTGCACGGCATAGAATGGCTTAAAGTGAGTGCTTAGCGGGAGCGGCGATGGATGCGCCGCCATGCTAACGAGCCGGTTCGTGAGGACGCTCCAGACGAGAGCGCTCGAGGCTTGCTTCTGCAGCGAAATTAGCGAAACGAGCGACACAGATAAGCGCCACCTGAACAACCGTTCGTATTCAAAAAGCTAACGACCGCCGCTATTATTGTAACAAGCCGGCGGCTGCGGTAATTCAATACAAGCCTCGTTAAAATAATTTTATTCAAGACTACGTCTCATCCGTAAAGATAAGCCGGTATCGCGAAATAAATCGGACAGATTACAAGTTGTGGATGAGAACCGGAGCGCAATAAGCGCAGCTTGCCTGCACTATTAAAACCAAAACGCAGTATTAAAAGATAAAAAGCGAACGTCCCTTCCTAATTAAACAAGGCAGTGGCAAGTGGAAATGGGAGGGTAATAAAAATGAGCAGTACCGGGCGCGCAAAATAAATATGAGAGCGGGTTTATTTTCACAAAGAGTTGCGGCGCCGCTCCCCCGACCAGCCCCTCCCCGCGGGTTGATGACACTCGGACTTCAAGCCGAAACAAAAATTAAAATCCAACTTGTTATATTATTACCAATTATGCTAGCGAGCATCTAATTACGCAATTTTTGAACAGATTTTGAATTTTGATTTTCTACTTCGGAACTGTAATTGTTTAGTTTGCATTGTTACTCGTAGCTTTATTCAGGAGTGTTCGGAAACGATTAAATACTACGTTATAAACGACTAGTGCAGTATAGGAGTTAAAATTAATTTAGCAATACAATTTCGAAGATGGAGGTAAAATTTTCTTGTTGTTTGCTGTTGGAAAAAATTATGTTGAGGTAATTGCTTGATACTTATATATTAATAATTATTGCGAGAGAAGTTTTAACAAATCGGTCGAGTGCGAGTACTCACAATAGATAAATTCACATGATACAAACCCAGGACCACTAACTTCTTAGGCCGCATTTACAAACAATCAAAAACAGACAAAGCTGCCTAAACGGTCGCGCGACATGTAACGCAGCATTGCGTTTACGTAAATTCACTGCCGACTCAAATCCCTCGTTAAATATGTATACAATATGTTTACCTATCGACAAACCACTTGACAAACGAATATTCGAATTCGCAACGAGCGAGCAACGCCGAATTGACCAACTCAGCTGTGTAATCGCTCACAACGGTACGCTCGTATTGCGAAGCCGTAGTAGGAAAATACTTTATCCCTTTCGTTGTATGGAGTTAGTTTAGGTGGAGAGGAGAGTGTTTGCGTAAGGAAATTAAGTTCATTGTGGCGAGTGCCGGGGATCGATGGAGCGCACACTCGGCTCTAATCGAGCTGGAAGCTAAGATTTTATCTGAACGGTTGCTTTCTTTCGTGTTTTAAAGCGAATTGAATAATGGGACGTGATTGTGTTAGTTTTAAACGATGATTACATAACGTTTTGAAACATATTGTACTTAGATTGATATTTTGATATTAATGTAATTTTCAGAACGTAAAATGTAGTTTAAAATAATGTCAATCAACTTTAAGTATATTTGCAACGATACGTTATTTAACAGACCCGGGTATGTCCTAAAACTACGACCAAGATCACTGGGGAATGGGCAGCAGCATTCCTAGAGTGCGGTGGAGATACTGCGATCGCCAACCCGCATGCCAAGCGTGGCGATTATGGCATTTACCCCCCATGAAATTGGGGGAGGCCTATGTCCAGCAGTGGACGTCCTAGGGCTGATATGGTGGTGGTGGCGGTTATTTAACAATGCAACAACTAAAATATTAGGTGAACCGTGTTTATGCGGAAATAGGAGATCAATCGTAAACTTTTTTTAAATCGATAATATTATTATCAATTTTAAAAATGAGCGGATATGAACTTTGGTGTTAAAATTGTTTTGGCGTATACATTTTTGGGAATGTTTTCATTCAAGGAATTTTTTAAATCTTGACGATTATAAATTAGAAATTAAAGTTCGTAGGTATATTTTTTCAACTTTATTCGTTGGCTCATTTAAGGTTGGCGCAGTCAATAGGATCGATTGGGTATTGTTGTAGATATTGTCTAAGCTCTGTTGTGCAGACTCTTCAGAAATTATTTTTCTTTTATATTGGCAAATTCTATTTGATATATTCTTTAATTCAATATTTTATTGTTTACTTAGTTATTTAATATGAACACTTGTGACAGTAATATCTCTTTTAATATTTACTATAATTTATTAACATTTACCAACCTTTCGACCAAAATTCCAACTGGTATATCTAGGCGATACTTTTTAATTTGTAAATACAGGGTAGTTTGGAGTACGTTAGGTTATCCAATATATTACTTAATTGTTGATGTTGGTTAGAAATTATCGCTGGCTCATTTAAGATCTTCAGCGTTTCCAAAAAGACTATCTGGCGTCACTACTCCTGCAAAACAAGCGTACTCGTAGCTACAGCAGTAGCATATTTTCTATGTTTATTTGTTCTCGGAAAGCATTCTTTGTGTTTATTCAACTGGAAATATTTGGTGTTATTTTTTATTGAAAGTGAAGTGCATTCATACGCTTACCATTGAGACTAATTGGATTCGGTTCTTTGTTAAATTTATTATGCTGCATGGTATGTCTTTCTGGTTAATCTCTTCCACATTTAAATCAGATTTCAATTTGTTTTGAGCAATCGCTTACTTAGCTCGGCGTTTGAGAGCGAATGCGTAAAATTAAAATGAAAATACTGTTATTTTATGGATAAATCACCATTTTTCCCCGCTCACATTCATTCAAATGTCACCAATGTCTTATTACACTAAGCGACGTTGTTTTCATTTATTTAGTACGAACGATCAATAGTGGAACTCTAAAAAAAATGTATGTCAACTGAAGAAATCTATGTGTCATCAGTTAGCTCACGTCAAACGGCAAAATACTCGTATAGTCAACAACAAAACTAGATGACCATTTTAGTACCCTTGTCACTTTCACTACTTTGACGCAGCCCGACTGTCGCAGTATTGTTGTGTTAGTGCCACAAGGTTCTAAAATGATCATCTACATTTGCTGTTGACGTACCACATACTGACTCCCCTCCCCCCATAAAGTCACAAAACCGCCTTAAATTAACATTGGATTCTTTTTGTAAAACGAATTGCCTCATACTAACCGACTATTTAAACCGCATTGTGCGCGACATATTGCGAAACTCTCAAACTAACAAGCACCGCCTATTGGAATAGTTTCAAGTCGATACCTAATAGCCATTGTGTAACCGGATCCAACGCACTCCGTTGCGAGCACAACTTTTGATATTAAGCCACTAAATCAGGCTTAGCACTCCTAATATCGAAGATCGTGTGAGATATTTAATATTATCTAATGAACATTTACCAATGAATGATCTTAAATTTTAAATGAATAAAGTGAAATAATAAAAATAAGACATTTATTCAAGAGCATGATATCCGTTTGGAATAGTTATTTATTCAATAAGAGAGCAAAGTAGATTTTTGTTGTGAGTGTTGATATTGAGCCCCGAGCAAGCAAAAGATTCTACAATCTTGAGTGTAGCGAGGGATTCAAGGACACGATGCAAATATCTTTGCTCTCGTGTGATGTGATACATACAACTTTTCGGTTCCTATAGTCAACAATACGACGCCCATGGGAAAAATGTGGCAGATACCCAATTGTACCCGATCAAATACCGTATACTAATATTTACTAAGTACTTAGAGCGCTCGTGGCCCAGCGGCACCCGCCTACCGCGTGCGATATGCGAGGTTAAGCAATGTGGGCGCAGGTCAGTTCTTGGATGGGTGACCGCTTTGAGTGGTTACTAACTGAGCGCTCTCGTGCTTTGGAAGGCACGTTAAGCCGTTGATCCCGGCTGCTGTCTCGTTAAGCCAAGTTAGAGGCCTTCGGGCGGCTTGAGAACTTCTAACAGTCAAATTGCCCACTCACTTGACAAAGGGGGGTCGAAGTTGCACCACGTCCGTAGGGAGTACCCAGAGTTACCCTACACATGACCTACGTGGTGCTAAAAGTGCAACAAAAACTGGCAACCGTACTTGTCTTATCGAATATCTCACGGTTCGTAAATAAATGCCAGACGATTAAATAAATAAATACTAAGTACTTCATTTATTTTTATTGGATAGTTAATCCGCAGAGTTATCCAAGAGTCCAGCAACTTTATAATGTCAACTTTTATTATTAATGACCGTCGAAAGTTACCTTCGTTAATGTCTCAACGGTATAGTTTCTTTGATAAATCCTTCCTCAACAAAGAAGCTACGAGTATTTGCATAAACGCGCAAGCGCGGGACCGCACAGCGTTTAGGCCGCGTCCTCACGAAAATCCAGGGTAACCCCCTTATTCATAAAACTTAACAAACCTCTGTTAACTAAAAGTTGTTTTGTCCCTTTCTAACAAACATAAATGTCAAAGTGACAGATAAATATAAAATAAATAAATAAAATAAAATAGCCTTTATTTCCCATCATTTCAGAAACAATACATGCTTGACTTAAATTTTATAGTTTATGAATTTTTATTACAAAAAATCGTTTGAATGTATTTAGTTAAATTTACTAACAATAGTGTTCTATATCTATTTTAAGTATAACATATTTATGTACTTAATCTTTGGTGCACAATTAAGTAATATAGTATTACATAATTTTGCTAATTAGTATTTATTTTATTTTATTCTATTACGCATTTAGATAAGTTAGGTATATTATTTTATATTATAATTATCTATAGTGCTTGCTTTTACAACATTATAAATATTTTGTAATTATTTACACTTATTACTTATTACATTTTTTTTTAAACAATCATGCATTCATTAAACTTATTTTATATTTGTTTAAAAACGTGCTGTTCACGTGGGGATCATCCATCTCTGGATGAAGGCCTCCTCCATCTCTAGCCATTTGTCCCTATTTTGAGCTTGTCGTGTCCAGAGGTTTCCTGCTGTTGTCGTAACATCGTCCCTCCATCTTTG
Organism: Notocelia uddmanniana; assembly: GCA_905163555.1. NCBI lineage: Eukaryota > Metazoa > Arthropoda > Insecta > Lepidoptera > Tortricidae > Notocelia > Notocelia uddmanniana. The sequence goes on along the minus strand of LR991056.1, from coordinate 33,427,193 downwards.
CAGTGGGCGTCCTCGTCTGCGGGTTCCGTCGATGTATTGCCAGTGTATGACTTGGTGACTCCATCTGCCGTCGTTCATTCTGGCTACGTGTCCCGCCCACTTCCATTTTAGCCTTGCGACCTGTTCAAGTGCGTCAATTATTTTTGTCCTCTTCCTGATATCCTCGCTTTTGACTCGATCTCGCAGCTTGATACCGAGCATACTACGCTCTGTCGCTCTTTAGAAGGATCTTATTTTTTTTCGATCGTTTAGTGTGGGGGACCACGTTTGGCAGCCGTATGTTAGAGTCGGTATCACGGTTGAGTCCATAACTTTCTTTTTGATATGTAGAGGGAAATTACCTTTAAAAATTTCTTTTAGCGACCAATATTTTTTCAATGCCAATGTTATACGTCTGTTTATTTCTTTCGTGGTTCTATCTGCAAAGCTGATGTTTTGACCTAAATATATGTAATCGTCGACGTACTCTATGCTTTGTCCTTCAACATATAGGGGTTCTTTCTTTCCGTTGCTCATAATCTTTGTTTTATCTATATTCATATACAATCCACATTTTATGCTTTCTTCATTTAGTTTCTGTATCATATCTTGGAGCTCATCAACATTTTCTGACATGAGGATTATGTCGTCCGCAAAGCGGAGGTGTGATAGATGTTCGCCATTGATCCTCAGTCCCTTGCTGTCCCAGTCAATCCTTATAAATATGTACTCTAACAGCGCTATGAATAGTTTGGGAGAGATTGTATCTCCTTGTCTTACGCCTCGCTCTATATTGAAAGTTTCACCTGGTTTTTCTAGTCTGATCTTTGCGTTGCAGTTTGTATATATATTTTTCAGTAACGAAATGTATTTATTATTTATTCCTTGTTCAGTGAGAGCCTCCCAGAGCTTGCTGTGATTTATAGAGTCGAAGGCTTTGCTATAGTCTATTAGAGCGATGTAAAGAGTTTTTCTATATTCTGTGTATTTCTCTATAATTTGTGTTACAGTGAACAGATGGTCGATTGTCGAGTAGTTCTTTCGGAAGCCCGCTTGTTCTCTACTCTGGTTCTCTTCTATATCAATGGTAATACGGTTGAGTATTGCAGTTGTGAATATTTTATAAATTGTAGGAAGTAAACTGATTGGCCTGTAGTTACCTATATTTTTCGGGTCTCCTTTCTTATATAGCAAAGTAATAATACTAGTCTTCCATGAGCTAGGTATATCGTCGTATAACAGTACTTGATTGAATAACTTTATTAATATTGGGTAAATAGAGTCCTCGAAGCTTTTTATAATGTCGCTGGTAACGCCATCCTCACCCGGGCTTTTATTTTTCTTCATTTTTTCTATTACTACTCTAATCTCCGATTGCAAAAAGGGTAATACTGGGTGGTTCGTGTCGAGATAATTACAATTGTTGCCGGTTTCTTTATTTATTTCTTTGTAAAGGTTTTGATAGTAGTATGTGGCAGCTTGTAGTAAATCCTTTCTAGACGTGATTTGGTTGTTCTCGCTGTCTTTAAATTCCATAATCCATTTTTTTGTTTTTATTCGTTTTTTTGAACGCTCTTTTGCTTGATCCTGAGTGACAGATAAGGACAAACTAACTTTAGCGGCTTTTTAACTAATAGAGGCTTGATGGACGTTTATGAGTAAGGGGGTTGGTCTTGTATAGGTCGATTCACAAGAGCTGGCGCGGAATGTCTATGAAATTAATGACAGTTTAATACATTTTCCGCGCCAGCTCTTGTGAATCGACCTATATAGTCACGTCGTCGTATAGCGTATGTACTCTTAACCATGATTCTACTTTTAACAATGTTTTGCTATAAAAATCTCTTAAATTTACCTAGCTACAACTTATCTTTATTTGTTCTAAATTACGTGCTAGGCTGTACCTAGACATTAGGGGCGGGTAGAATCTGTCGTCTACAAATTGAAATATTTCGATTGTTAAAAAACCGGTCAAGTGCAAGTCGGACTTGCGCACGAAGGGTTCCGTACTATTATCTATACAACAGTAAACACTATTATAACCAGTTTTAATTTCAAATTAAAGGGAAAAATTTAATGCTCCGAGCAGGATTCGAACCTGCGACATCCGGCATACGCGGCCAATCGCTCTAGCCTATGAGCTATCGGAACAACCAAGCTCGTCCACGAAATCCTTCAATGGGAACTATTGTAATCTTACAACGCCTTAGGGAGGCGTACAGCGACATCTACCGTAGAAGACTTAGGCTTCTATTAACGGCACCAACGTCTCAAATTACATTGAGAAACCGTCAGTAACGATGCGCCATCCCATACTAAATTAATTTTGTACTAAAGCAGCAACGCTGCTAACGAAAATTTCAAATTAAAGGGAAAAATTTAAGCATTAAGTATGTGTACATATTATATTATTTTTATTGAGGATGTTTTTATTAATAAAAGAAATCCTCAAATCGTGCTTGTGATTTATTCAGAGTTGCAGATGCCCGTTGGCTACGGTGTCTGCTTACCATCAGGCAGGCGGAATGCTTGTTTGCAACCGGAAAAGTAAAAGCAATCCCTAAGGACCCAACAAGACAGTGAATATGTACCTACCGTAACCATGATGTAAGAATGAGATGTGTGAACGAAATGTAAACATAGACAATGTCAGACGTGGGAGTGTAATGCACTGATATATCTCCTGGCCCTCATCGCGTATAAGGCCGTAATATTTGTCACCGTCTACGAAACGTCATCGATGAATGACATTGCTGTCACCACATACTGACTAAGGATGTCATCATCATTGGCCACAGCATTTTGACAGATGATTGTTGCAGCGACCGTTCCTTAAGATGAAGAGGTCTGCGCGCCGTCGGAGATCGGGGGTGCTGCGCATTTCTTCCTGTGGCTGTAAAGACCTATCGCAGCACGGCACTTTCTGCCACAAAGATCGCAGGTGAAGCGAGAATCTTTTGATGGTTCCTGTGCAGTCCGAACTATTTTCTGCTTTAAATCATCGAGCCAGGCTAGGTCATGCTTCGCTACGCCGTCTTGCAAAATGTTACGCCGTATCAAATGAAAAGGTTCTCGACCAGGTCAACTGTTGCAGTATCACTGCCACTCTAGGGATGTCACAATCGTGCTAAAATATGTATCCGTCTTATAGTACGTCTCAATTTAGTCAGTTCACCATAAGTCCGTCCCATTTGGTGACGCTATCCTCCTTCTATAGTATCCTCCTTCTACGACCGTAACACGTCAGTTTAATAAGCAGTGTCATCGCTAATTGGATCAAAACAGTCTTTCAGCGGCTAATTAGCTTTATGAGTTCCCTTCAAGTTATCAGGGATTTGGAGTGACGCCGGGATAAAGCAAGGACGCGGCCATATTTGAGTTACCTCCCTATTATCCATATTTATCTTTTAAATTAAAGAGAAAAAAATGCCGAACAGGATTTGAACCTGTGACATCCTTGTATACTTGTACGCGATCAATCGCTTTAGCCAACTTAGCTATCGGAACAATCAAACTAAGGCACGAAATCCTTCACTAGCTGCCTCTTATAAGGTCTTAGGGAGGCGTACAGCGACATCTACCTAGAAGACCATGGCTTCTTTTAACGACAACAACGCAGCAAGCGGCAAGTTCCGAAGTAATTTTTTTCCAAGTTTTTGGCTTTAATTTGAAAGATCACTTTATGTTTGATATTTTCTTTCCAAAGTTCTCCTAATCCAATTCAACTTCAGTTAAATTTACGACTTCATAAATAAATCTATGTTCCAAAAGGTTTAATAATATCTGAGGAATCAAATTAATGCCCTTAGCAATAAAGTCATGTACGCATATTTTTGATTACTTGGTCCGTACTGTAGAGGTTATATGTTTAAACTGGCTGTACACTTGTACAGCACTATTCTAAATTTAAATCAAATTGTCTGGATGGTTATAGATAGAAGACAATCCGAAGACGTCAAGCAGTCGCCCTCGAGGCTTCGGCCTCTGGGCCACGCAACGCTGTTACCTGTTGTTAAAACAATATAGTATTCAAGTGTCTTGGTATGTGTTTTCCTCCACCTGACCTGCACCCCTGCTACAGTACACATATTTTCGGACTCGACTGTAAGTACAATTATTAGAGCCCGCTGTACTACGAGAATTGTATATCGGCTACGCTCCGCTCTCGCTACTACATGCGCTACGCGTGTAGTAGCTACGCACTCGTTACTGGATCTACCGGACCGCTTTGACACGGCGTACTAACTCGGAATAGGTTAGCCTTGGTACCGCTTGCCGTCGGGTAGGGGGCGCAAGCCTCTACCGAGAGGGGACAGCTTCGCCTGTCGCAGCAGGCGGTGTTCGCGGTTGTGTGCCTTGGCGATCCCGTGTCACCGCCACTAATGCTGTGTGATGGGCATACCCTGGTGGTTTTAGACGGTAGTCCGGGCGGTTCCCGGGAGTCCGTCATACCTGTCCTAGTTCACCGGCTAGGCGGGATGCGTAAATGCATTTCCCCAGGTAAAAATAAAAAAAAAGTACTATACTTTTGCTAAATAAATTATATTAATATTTCTATCCGATTTAGAGTTACAGCTTTTTAAACATCAATTAAAAAAAACGGCATGTTTCAACCCTATCTTATAAGAAAGCTAGTGATATGTGGTACTTCAAAATATAAGTACTTAATTGGTAATGTTAAAACAATAGGGTTGTTACTACCTATAATATGAAAAGCCATTATTTTCATGATTATTTTTTCCTTTCTAACACAAGTTTCTAATGACTACAAGTCGATTGTACATCGTTTAAATGACAACATACTTTCAGGAAAGTTCGTGGTATCATTACTCTATATATGATTGGTCCGTACATGTTTTTCGGACTCGACTGAACAATTATTAGAGACTGTACAGTTATTGCTACGAGTATAATAATATCGACTACGCCCTACTCTCGCTACTACATACGTTACGCGCTCGTAACTTGATCTACCGGACCGCTTTGACACGGCGTACCCACTCGGCTACGCCGTGTCAAAGCGGTACTCAAGTGCTACACTGACGTTCTAGACCGTATTCGACACGTTTTAACGGTAGCTTGAGATATCACCAATTTTGAACATAGACAAATTGAATTAAGCTACTCTCAAGAAGAATTTGATACTAATGTAAAACTAATTTGGGATTTATGAGGCACACAATATACGCATTGGTTTGGCTTATCAGAGAGAAAATGCTGACAGTATTCTATAATGTTTTTAGTTTTAATGTTGTTGTAATTAGTTTTATTTTTGTTAGTTAATATTTGTTTCTATTTATGTTCAGTAAATTAAAATCGAATCCCTTTTGTACTGTAAATATAGCCTGCCTACTTTCGTTCTTATTTTTACCCATGCGACTTTACACCGTATACACATCTCCATATAATTCCATACACTGCAAATGCATCTCACTGTTAATACTAAATCTAGCGCACGTAACTAATGATGTATCGTTCCCGGAAAGCTGCTGAAGTGGAAATATTAACGTCAATATTGGCTGCAATATTGCTTGAAGTGGATATTAGATGCTTTTTGGATTGCATGCAGTTTTATTACTATGAGATAAGCGTATTAAGTAGATAAATGAAATAAATGTACTTTATTTTGCAAATAGGCCGCAATGGCACGCTTAGAAGTAAAAGAAAACCTACTGAGAAGAAACGCCGAAAAAACTCAACAGTATAAGTAGGTAAATCTGAATAAGAAGTGTAAAACTACGACCAAGACCACTGGGGAATGGGCAGCAGCATTCCTAGAGTGCGGTGGAGATAATGCGATCGCCAACACGCATGCCAAGCGTGGCGATTATGGCATTAACCCCCTTTCAATTGGGGGAGGCCAATGTCCAGCAGTGGACGTCCTTGGGCTGATATGGTGGATGCCTCGAGTCGGTTAACCATACCCCTTGTGTAATAGACACGGTTTAAGACCGCCTAGATCTTACTAAACATTATTTAATAAATACTGCTATTTGAAGCAGTTTTTAAGAGAGTTAAAGATCTATTTGTTGATCAACTACTACTACTAACAAACGCCAAAAATTTGGAAAAATTGGCCTTTCAGACGACTCCTACACTTTACTATTATATTGTGACGTCACATAATAATATTCGAACCCACCGTTGTATGGGAAAATGAGTAAATTGCTATTTTGGTCGTGAAAAGCTGCCTTTACATACATATATATTTTTTTATTTTACTCTTGGACGATTAAAAGGAACGTAATTTTTTGTATTTTTGAAGTCTCAGACTTTAATATATAGTTTACTATTTGTATAGTAACACCATAGTATAAATTTTACAATTGGCAATTACGTAATTGCATTTTTATACGTCGAGCCGAATGGCCCCGGGATATTCCTATTCATAAGCGGATAATGGAAGTGAGCGTTTTAACAAACCCTCTGGAAGTGATGGCGGATAAATGTGCCAGCTGCATTAGGATGTGTCAGTGCGCCGGTAGAATTAATGGGGTGTGTGAATTGGTTGTAATCGCATTGCGAGGAACAGGAGTAAACCCAACAAGGTCTAGTTTTCCCTTCATGTAGGAAAATCAGACGGCAGCTACGAATGTATAGCTACATGGCGCGACATAGCCGAAGGCTGCACGGCTAGCACAATTTGACGCGCGAGCTATCTCACGCGCGAGATAGACAATCCGTCTCTTTCTGTGTGCACCAATTAGAAAGAGGCGGATAGTCTATCTCGCGCGTGAGATAGCTCGCGCGCCAAGTTATGCTAGCCGTCCTGTATTACATATATCACCCATGGAGGGGGAGTGTCCAAGATATTGATGATAAGATAAGAAATTTTACTCATAGAAGACTTTATTTAATTTTTAAAATAACAAGGTAGTTGTAGGCATTCTGCGCGAGACGTAATGGAGCGAAGCTATTGTCTATATTAAGTACCAAATTTCAAGTTAAAGGGGAAAAAATAATAATGCTCCGAGCAGGATTCGAACCTTACTTTCTTATACTAAGTACCTTCAGTATAGACCGCCACAGTATCTATGGCTAAAGCGGCTCAAAAAAAATTATTTTATTATTATTTTTTTCTAAAATCTTCGTGGGATTATATGGTATAAGTGTGGAACTTTAACGAAATACGCGAATTGGGGATCTTACTGTCATTTTTCATATACGAACTAATTGTTAAATTTACTTAGCGTAAGGTTTACGTATTACGAAATTAACTAGCTCATTCGTTTTAAATAATATAAAGCAGTTGTCAGGGTCAAACATCTGCCCTTTCAGATTTTGATTATCTTCTAAAATATCCCTCTATCAAAACTTGTAGGTAGTATGAAGATAAGTCGCAAACACACTGTTGACACACATAATGGCCTTTCTAGTACATTAAGCTTAGTTACCAGGTTCGCTTGAGCCGGCAGATTGCGCCGATAGTTAAGGAGTTTTCAAAAGGATCACGGATAAAAGTTACAGTGAATCTGATAAACGAGCAATTTTGCACTATTATAATCAGATTTAAGGGTGTTCTCGTTTTGGAGTGGACATAATAAGTGCCTTTTTATGTTTTTTTATACCACGTCGGTGGCAAACAAGCGTACGGTCCGCCTATGGACGCCTGCAACTCCAGGGGTGTCGCATGCTCGTTGCCGACCCTTTAAAAATTTATGTTTCATTGGATTGGTAAAGCATTGACTAAAATTACTGATGCTCTCACACATGCGCTTAAATTGAAGTGGCAATGGGCCGGCCATGTCGCCCAGACCAAATATGGGCTCGAACCAAATATGAGGGTTTTTTTGCAACCCTCATATTTGGTTTTCAAACCCACCATTTCAAAATGTTCCAAAAACAGAATCAATAAAAAAACATAATTTCATTATAGAACCTACTCAGTCTCAGTGTTCAAATTTCACCAGAATTGGTTAAGAAATTCTACCTCTAGAGGAGAATATCTGAAAATCTTCCTGGCATACGGCAAACTTTTTACCACAACTGCCAAGCTGAAACGGAAACACATCGCTTGATTTGCTCGCTTGATCAATTAATTTGGGTGCAGGCTCAATTATCGCTTTCCCATACAAAACTGAACCCTCCTTTCCACCATTATAAGAAATGAATTTTCCGATCCAAACTTCATCTAAATCAGTTCAGCGGTTTAAACGTGAAAAAGTATCAAATAGACATTCGCATTAGTCATCATCATCATCCTAGCGTTATTCCCAGTACAGTTGCATCCTGAAGGATGCCTGGGGTCCGCTACTTAATACCAAGAATTAGCGTAGGGCCTAGTTTTTACGGAAGCGCATAACTTTCGAATGTTGTAAGGAAGAGAAGAGTTGTACATTTACACTCCATACCCTACCAGAATATAGTTCAGAAGATTAGCCCTGTCAACTCACACCTCACAATACCTCATCTGCTTATGCTGCTGCGTCCGGTGCGACAAACAGACTACATCAGGATTTCCCTGACTTAGAACATGACGTGTCCTTCGTTATATGCTCAGGCGTATTCCATGCTTAGCGCTCGAGCAAAGACCGAGTGAAGTTACTCCAGTATGCACTCACCGAGTCGTCTCACTGTATCCGTGTTAGACTACACAAACATGCAGATAAATGGCTTAAGCGGCGTTTGCAAATTGGATTTTATCCCGTGAGTAGTAAGGCTATATTTGCCGTGAGCTTGCGTGTATAAACAGCACTGCCCCAGATTTCCCGGCGAGCTAATATGGACTAAGGAGCTAGGTTCGCCTAAAATTAGAATTCCTGCCGCGTAGGAACAGGGATGCAATCGGGCACGGCTCTAGCGTAATATTTTACAGCTCCCAAAAACAAGATACATACCATCTGCTATAAATTTGCCTACAATTAGGAGCCGGGTGACGGTCGGTATACCGTCCCAAGCTCTAGGTTACTCTCTGAGACGTTTTCGTAAGGTTGGAAACTCTATTAGGCCGTATTTGCGCTAAATCAACTTTTTATCTCATTGGTTTATTATGAGAAAATGATGCACCTTTAAAACAATAGTAAATTCAAAGTGAATTGATGGTCTAGAGTAGAGAGTAGTGGCTGTAAGTCCAATTTTAATATTTCAATAGTTAAGTTTTAGCTTCAAGTATTTGATATATACGCCTGCGAAATGGAAGCGGCACAGGCAAATGTGTTGCACTTTTAGATTTTATGTATAAGTTGAATTTCCTATGAAAACTTTACAGATTATTCCAGGAGACGGATTGCAGTAGGTAGGTAGGTTTGTAAATTATGGCAGTTTAACAAGCAATGCAATACAAACTCCTCTTTACTGTATAATATTTACGTACGATTTGTGTACTTCCAAATCGCTTTCCTGATTGGGGCTACAAGTCACTAGCATTCATCTTGCACCATCTTAGCGATTCCACTTTTTCGTCCGATTCCGAAATTAAAAGAGGAACGAATCGTCCTCCGGGGAGGCGCATTGGACCGATAAATTGACCCTCGTCTCGAGCTTGTTGGACCAGTTTATGGGTCACCCGTAAGGACGGCCTAATTTCTTACCTTTTGCACCTTTAATTCCAGAACAGTCAGCCGACAGCTACCTTTATATTTCAATCCGATGGAAACCGAATTAAGTACATCTGTTTTGGGGGACTGATTTTATTATCTATCTACGTTTCTGGGGATATTGAGTTTGTGTGAAGTACGTCGGTGTATTATACTTGCAAATAAAACTACTTATAGTTATGGGTAACTATGCCGGCAATGTTTTTAACCCCCAACTCAAAAAGAGAGGGGTGTTATAAGTTTAACGTGTCTGTTTGTGTATCTGTCTGTGGTATCGTAGCTCCCAAATGGATGAACCGATTTTCGTTTAGTTTTTTTGTTGTCATACATTACTTTATCCTAAGTGTTCTTAGCCATGTTTCATGAAAATCTTTTCAGCCGTTTTTAGATATTGAGAGCTTTGAAATGAAAATGTCGGTGGTTTTCAACTTTTCTAAGTGGAGCATGCGGTTTTAGGTTCGATACCCGGCTCCTACCAATGAGTTTTTCGGAAGTATGTATGGTATAGTTATCGTTCTATATTTACCTTTTGCTTTTCGCTAAAGGAAAACATCGTGAAGAAACCTGCATAGATCTGTGACAGAAATTCCAAGTCTATGTAAAGTGCCTAACCCGCACTGTTCCAGTACCCGTTCCCTCTCATATGTAGTAAGAAGACATTTAAAGGAAGTAAGTCGTATAGTCATAAATGATTGAGACCGTTTAAAGCAAATTAGGAATTAGTAATGTATAATTATACTATAGTTCAGCAGTCGAGCTATGAAAGCTGTGGGTGTGTGGGGGAGAAGTGACGCAGCTAACGCGATCAGACGAACGAGTGAGCCGCGCTGCCGGCCTCGGGGTATTAATAAGGCCCGGTTTGGGACCTGGCAGCCATCAAATAATGAATTTAAATTTAGTCCAGTTTGCTATTTCACACCCTTTGTATACATACAGGATCGGCGCAAGTTATGCGCTAATGCAAAAAACGTCCGAATTTTGTCAATTTTATACAAGGTAGCGCCTGTGACTGGAGCAAATATTTAAAAGGACGCTTCCTTAGGGCATCTGCAGTAACACCTGGTGTACAATGTTTGTTCAAAAAATTTCGTTTCGCAGAAATTTTGAACTAAAGTTATGGCCTCCGAGTAATGGATCTTGGCACCACGAGATTATAGCACATCAGTCAATGCAGTGTTTGAGGTAGTATCAATATAAGTATATGAGTCATAATTGTTTTTGCATTTTTTTTGTTTTCAAGGATATTTTTGGTTGTTTTTTTTTCAGTTTTATCGTCGTTTTAAAATAAAATGTCATTAATGTCACTTCAGACAAATAATAAAAGTATACGTAAGCCAACTGAATAAAAAAACATTTTTTTGGACTGAGACCACTTGGAAGTAATTGCTGGCCCGCTAAATACAATACAATACAATTGTCCACCGTTTAGTTTTTTGCTCCTGTTACAGGGACCACCCTGTATACTTGTCATTTTTAGGTAAAGTGTTAACTTCCAGTGCCAAGAACCCGCCAGGCGAGCGCTTATCTCGTGGCCGCTTTCATCTACTTGTGGGTCGTAAGTTATATAGTAATGTTACGATTTTGTTGGCAGTGAAAGTGTTAACTCCAAAACGCGTTCCAAATTGGGCCCCACGCACGCGCGCGCGCCTTATTCATGTATCTATATTAGAAGCTGGTAACACGTTCGCGCAGTCTCATTCAAAATTCATAAAAGATGGCTGTAATATTCTTGCACAAAAACTATGAATTCATTTATAGCCTCATTATTATTGGTAACTCCTTGCCGGAGTCCTTGTTTCCTAAAAACTACAACCTTACGGTCTTCAAGGCGAGAGTGAATCGGTTTTTACTAGGTAAGCGCGCTCTATCCTTGTCCACAATATTGTTTACCATCAGGGGATTTGTGGTCAAGCGCAAACCTATCTAGATTGAAAAAAACGGTACTTACACTTAACAACTTTTGACCAAGGATGTTGTAATACATTTAAAACACCGGGCAAACCACAAAAATGTGAATAATAGTACAATATTACACAAGTAGGGTGGAAAACCAAAGAAAGACTGAGATCGCAGATTTTACGGCTCGAGCTGTAGGCGAGGGACGTATATATTTAGTTTATTTATTTATTATTACTATAAACATGAAAAAAAAGTAACATTACAGGAAATATCCTAAAGTCATTACATTTTTTTTTATCTAGCCTCGAAGAGCTTACATCAATTATCAATACATTAGCAACAAATTATATACTATATTATTAACTAAGAACCTCACACAATTTCAAGCACACTCTTTCAACAACCGGCCAGCCATCCGCAAACAAATCACAGGAGTGTTGCACAGCGTCGAGCTTATTGAGTGCATGCAAAGAGCGGCAAATAGGAGAGTTACGACGCGAGACCGTACGGCAAAGAGGGACAGCGAAAAGCCGCAGCCGATCTACACGGAACCGCGCACGCCCATCGGGTACAAAGAGGCGACAGACCTCACCGAGCAGGCTAGGACAATCGAGACGACACCGCAGGATACGAAGTGTTGCGATAAGCTGGTCGAACAATCTGCGCGTTGCTAGCGAGTTGTATCCGAGAATGCCCTGCAAATAAGCAGTAGGGTAGATAAAGGGATAATAACCATACGACTTTTTAAAAAGCTAGCGCAAGAAACACTTCTGCACCTTTTCCAGCATAAGCGTATAGGTTGATTCGTGTGGACTCCAAACACATGAACCTGCCTCCAATTTTGATCTCACAAGTGCCGAGTACAATAACTTTATGACCCCAATATGCTTGAAGTATTTGCAGCTACGGAAGACAACACCCAGACGTTTAAAACCTTCACCTACTAGTGTACGTATATGGCTATAAAATGATAGTTCGGGATCGAACACGACCCCGAGATCTTTTACCGACTGGACACGAGAGAGAGGTACATTACTGACTCTGACAATCTGATGGAGATATGATGTCCACCACAACTTTGATGTCATCAGCATACAATAAGGATCTACCAGTTGCGAGATACCTGGAAAGATCGTTCACCATGATCGTGAAGAGGAAGGGGCCGAGTAAGGAACCCTGACTAACCCCAGACTTCGTGTGGTACGGATCTGACTCAAAACATCCAAGACGGACGAATTACTTGCGATCCTTCAAGTAACTGGCAAACAATCGTAAGAGTGGAGGAGCAAACCCTATTGAGGAGAGTTTCTGTAATAGGATATCATTATCGACCTGATCAAACGCTTTCCTAAAATCTAGGTATACGACGTCAACTTGGCCATACATATATATGCGATCGAGGGCTTTATTTATTAACTCCCGTGTTGTGTACATCATTTTATTACTACATTTGCCAGATTTACCGTGTAAGGTAAAAGCGACTTTTAGGCCAGGTGTGGCATAAATTTATTTTACGCGATTAAACCTCGTTTACGAATAATGTGTAAACATCGTATTAGTTTCAATAATTTATTTCCTATTATCACTTATAGTGTGTTATATGAAAACTCAAATAAACGCAATATCCGCGTGGATTAGAAAAAATCATACTTCATCCCCAAACGGCTGGCGCGGGCACGTTTGGGCATTGATTACTGCGGCCCGTTCCACGAAGCAACGAGTCAAAAATAACAAACTAATATTTATTTTGCAAATAGGTCACAAACAAGGGACGTTTTGAATGTCAAATGATAGTTTATACTTACATAAGAAAAGTGGTAAGATGATATTAAAAATTTGATCATTGTCCCTATAGCTGTCTTTGCGAATGATCTAATAGCGAAGAGTCTCGGCTAACGTCTTAAAAAACGCTCGCGCGATTATAAGGTCACGAGTCAGATACAAAAGGTCGTACTCCTGGACTCGGCGCGGAAAGTATTTATGTACTTACAATGTTTCTCACTGAACGTGTGGTGTATTTTAATATACAACGCAATGATCTTAGTCCTAACCAAAGTAAATTAGATAAAATAATTGAAATGTTACTTTTTTTTGTACCACGTTGGTGGTAAACCGGCGCATGGCCCGGCTGATAGTAAGCGGTCACCGTAGCCCATGGACGCCTGTGACTCCAAGGGTGTCACATACGCCTTGCCAACCCTTTAAACATTTATAGACTCCTTTCTTGATGAACCCCATTCTGTAGTCCCTCGGGAAAAACACGGCAGGGAGCTCATTCCAAAGCCGGAGCGTCCGAGGGAGGGAGGGAGTTATGTCGGATATTTTATAAACGCCAAATGTTGGGCCCAGTTCGTAAACATAATCAAAATCATTTATTTTTCTGCAAGGCTTCAAGGGCTGTTTTACATGTCAAAAATGTCAGAGCTTACATTACAATTTCTCTGAATACCAAACATAATGGATATCAGACTAAACACAACTGGCAACTGACGAAAGAAACACTTGCTATCTAATAAAGTAATAACATAGCGAGTTCATAGAAACCTATCCACTAATCATCCCTCTTCCGGTAAGTCATCGAGGCGGCGCTCGAGTGCTCGCGGGCGATGCGCGCTGAAGCGGGAGCGAGCACAGATAAATGTCTCGGGACATGTTTGCAACTAATCATCCCTCTTTCGGTAAGTCATCGAGGCGGCGCTCGAGTGCTCGCGGGCGATGCGCGCTGAAGCGGGAGCGAGCACAGATAAATGTCTCGGGACATGTTTGCAAATAATCATCCCTCCTTCGGTTAGTCATCGTGGCGCTCGCGGGCGATGCGCGCTTAAACGGGAACGAGCGCGGATAAATGTCTCGGGACATGTTTGCAACTAATCATCCCTCTATCGGTAAGTCATCGTGGCGGCGCGCGAGTGCTCGCGGACGGTGCACGCTGAAGCGGGAGCGAGCGCGGATAAATTTCTCGGGACATGTTTGCAACTAATCATCCTTCTTTCGGTAAGTCATCGTGGCGGCGCGCGAGCGCTCGCGGGCGATGCACGCTGAAGCGGGAGCGAGCACAAATAAATGTCTCGGGACATGTTTGCAAAAAATCATCCCTCCTTCGGTTAGTCATCGTGGCGCTCGCGGGCGATGCGCGCTTAAACGGGAGCGAGCGCGGATAAATGTTTCGGGACATGTTTGCAAATAATCATCCCTCCTTCGGTTAGTCATCGTGGCGCTCGCGGGCGATGCGCGCTTAAACGGGAACGAGCGCGGATAAATGTCTCGGGACATGTTTGCAACTAATCATCCCTCCTTCGGTAAGTCATCGTGGCGGCGCGCGAGTGCTCGCGAACGGTGCACGCTGAAGCGGGAGCGAGCGCGGATAAATGTCTCGGGATTTTTGCAAATCGACCAAGTCCTTATTACTATTACAAGCTAAGTAAGGATTGTGTTATGGCGATTGTTAACTCATAGACAATCATAAGTTCTGAAACGTAATAATGAAAAGTCGTGACTATAAATTAGATGATGATAAACAAAGTGATCCCGACGGCACATCTTTTCGTCCAATATCCCGCAGTGTCTCAAGACGAAAGTCTTTGACCAGTTTGTACTGCCAGTGATGACATACGGTACTGAAACGTGGTCGCTTACAATGGGCCTCATAAGAAGGCTCTAAGTCACCCAAAGAGCAATGGAGAGGGCTATGTTGGGAGTTTCTCTGCGAGATCGCATCAGGAATGAGGCCATCCGCAGCAGAACCAAAGTGACCGATATAGCCTTTCGAATCGCTAAACTTAAATAATAAAAATAATAATAATAATAAAATGATGACTTAAGTAGCAGTGGGCGGGGCATATAGCACGTAGAACCGATGGCCGTTGGGGCGGAAAGGTTCTCGAGTGGCGACCACGTACCGGAAGGCGTAGCGTGGGCAGGCCCCCCACACGGTGGACTGATGACCTGGTAAGGGTCGCGGGTGTCCGGTGGATACGGATGGCTTAGGACCGGTCATTGTTGAAGTCTTTGGGGGAGGCCTATGTCCAGCAGTGGACGTCATTCGGCTAACATGATGTCAGCTCTCCTAAGGCCTCTATTCAAAACACCGCCTAAACTATGCTTAAACTACGAAAGATTTTGTTTCTTAAAACAAACTTGCGAAATTACGGTTTTGCGTAAAGTTAACACAATTACCATTATAGTTACCGTATGTATGAGCAAGTAAGGGGATATATCTAATGAAGGGGTAGCTTCCAAGCGGTACCGAGCCGCAAACCGACGGCATCAATGCCCGTAACCACGTATCGATATCGCTGGCCCTCTCTCTGATTAAATATGGCGCAGATAAACGTTAATGGATTAGCCCGCTGCCGCCGCTGCGTGGCTTTACGAAGCATTAGCTGTGGCGAAGCCTTACATAGTAGTGCATTATTAACAATTTTTTTTTTGAAATAATTAATGTCGTTTGTATTGTAAGCTATTTGAAATTTCTGCATATTTGATTGAAAACTACAATGTTAGTGGATTTTAGGCAGAAAGTTCGTTGTAGTTTTGAATACTTTTTCATCAAAAGCAATACGCGTCGCTTATGACCACAGTCGAATTAAACACTTTGTTGCTTTGTCACATTCACTTGTTACATTTTTTGTAGATATAGGTAGTAGATTAAATACGAAATTAAAGCAGCAAGTTACAAAGGTGTTTAGCTTCTTGTGAGTAGCCTTCGTGTTGATCAATGTCATCATCATCATCATCATCTTCATCATCATGTCTGCCGAAGGATATCCACTGCTGGACGTATGCCCTCCCAAAGAGTGTCACAATAACTGCTCCTGCGCTATCCGCATCTAGCGGAGTCCCGCGACCTCTACCAGGTCATCAGTCCATCTTGTGGAGGGTCTACCCACGCTGCGCCCTCTGGTACGTGGTCGCCACTCGAGAACCTTTCCGCCCCAACGGCCATCGGTTCTACGTGCATGATCAATGTGATTTTATGTTTTTTTTATTAAAAATGGGATAGCTCTTGGCCAGCATCTAGCCGGGGTCAAACATGAGGCCGACGACGAAGCGAGCTCACCCAGAAGATGCTTATTCACACGGGCCTTAAAAAGGTCTAGGATATATTAACTCGGAAATACAAACGTAATCAAAATCGTACGGATTAACAAATGTTTACGCAGCTATAATCCGTTTAATGATGACTGATGGATCATAGCGGAACTCCCTGATTGATTGTGTGCTGATGTGATTGATTGTAATGCACCGCTTAATCACGACGTGTTGCGGGAACACCTTCAATATCTCCATTCATACCGTGACAATGCTGTCTACTCAGGTTCTCGATAGCACAGATGGGCTATAGTGGTTTAGCAATGGCGATACTGTTAGCCAAAGCCAGGAAATCATTTATGGCTCAGCGAATACATTTTTAAAACAACATTCCTCGTGACATAACAGATTTATTAGACTTTGAATTTAAAAATATTGTCTTAACATATAAAGAGGCCAGAGCTTAAAGATTGCTCAGGGATCCAGCACAGTTTTTTTTCAACTGGGACCATTGGGAAATAATTGCTGGCTTGTTCAATAGTGGACCGTTTAATTTTTTGCTCCTGTTCCAGGACCCACCCTGTATATATAGATATACTTTATACACGTTATCTGTGCCTACTTGACACAGCTTGTAAACGACTCAAAGGCAGTTGATGATGATTGATTGGTACGAAATTATTTGACAATGTTTTTATACCTCGGCATTATTATAATTTTTTCATTTATCGTTTCTCTTTATTATTTACTAGCTGTTGCCCGCGACTTCGTCCGCGTCTTCACTCGTATTGGTCGCAGCGTGATGTTATATAGCCTAAAGCCTTCCTCGATAAATGGACTATCCAACACAAAATGATTTTTATTATTATTATAGGCCTATATAATATTATTATTATTATAGGCCTATAAAGTGTCCCACCGCTGGGCAAAGGCCTCCCCTCTTAATTTCCACTCGTCCTGGTTTTGAGCAATATCTGGCCAATCGTCGCGATATGTGTCCAGGTCATCCCGCCATCTCCGTCGCGGCCTGCCACGTCGTCGCCGCCCATCGTTCGGCACCCACTCCGTGGCTAGTTTGGCCCACCTTTGCGGATGGATGCGGCAGACGTGGCCGGCCCATTCCCATTTCAGCTTGGCGGTCTTGACTCCAACGTTAATAATTCCGGTTTTTGAGCGTAGCGTAGAGTTTCGAACCCGATCGATCCGTTTTACTCCTAGGATGCTACGCTCCATAGCTCGTATACGAGTATTAGTATAGATTTTTAATACAGTTGCTCAAAAAGTGCTACTTTACGTAGCTGTTTAGCGTGCGGAAAGTTGGTTTTCGCGCACTAGTGCTTTTCACTTTTCCAATTTATTTAAATTTATGCTTGTTCCAATGCATGACTCCTTATTGCTGCGTGTTAAATATTAGTTTCCTTTAAACGTCGTAATCAACATAAAAACCTACTGTTAATATCAGAATACGAAAAATATACACATTTCATATTTTATTACTTACGTCTTCATCATTATAACACGTTTATTTTTTAATATTGAATATTGAAAAACCGTTCTTAATAAGTTGTCTGAGTGGAACGGAATAGCTGCCGAAACGCCTGTCAAAGAAGAGGCGTTTTTACTTACTGCAAGCATGTTTTAAGTTTCTAAAGGCAACATTCGATATTGTTTTTATAAAAACTTGTTGTTTTTCTTATTTTTTCGCAACTGTATTAAAAAACGTCGTTCAATACACGTGCGGAAATGTCATTCTTCACTCGTCCCGAGTGTTGCCACTCGCCTGCGGCTTGTGGCATCCCTCGGTACTCGTGAAGAAATGACATATTTTCCGCACTAGCATCGAAATGTACTATTATTAATAAGTAATGTAACAGACACATATAATAATTAATTTTGTACGATGTTCAATAATATTCACCTAGTTGTAAGTTACAATTGCTGTGCTCTAGCCGGGTTCATGTTGCGATCTGTTATTATCATTATTTCGTAAGACCTACATATGTACTTTTGAGCCATCTACGATTCGGGGCGGTTCTTTAGGTTTACTAAATCGATCATTGTTGACGAAGCCTGTTTTTGATTTCATCTCTGATGTGCATGTGACGAAGCCTAGTTTAAGATTATTCAAATTCAAATTCAAAAACGTTTAAATTTGAATTTGAATAATCTTAAACTAGGCTTAAACTAGGATTATGATTAAGATTCAATAATAATTCAGTAAAGACATAAAATATAAGTTGTGAACATGGACGCCTAACTACTCTATTCAGCCATACTGAACAAATCGCGATTAAACCAGTAATTTTTTTGTTTGCCGCTTCCAGCGGGTCCGTAACTGACGAGGGTTCCGTAGCTAATGGCCTCGACAGATATAACGCCGCGGGGGATGGTATCGTTCGACGCGCGATCTTGCCGATGCTCGCTTATAAAAATAACTTGAAAGGTTGATGAATGGCCGCCGTGACGTTTTGTCAACGCGTGCCAGTTGGGATGACGTTGTGTGATAAGTTTGCGGGTTTTATACGTTTACTTTTATATACGGAGTGTAAGTTGTTTTATATGTTATATCGTGCCGAAAACTTACACACGGTTAGGTGACTTCCTGTCTTCGCGGGGCGGTTTATACACACTTGGGAAACGTTACGTTATCAACTCTGTGGATGAACATTTTTGTAAAATCAATTTAAGTAGCATTATTTTAAAATTAAAAGGTAAAATTGAAAAAAATATTTATCCGAGTAGGATTGTAAGAGGGAACTAGTGAAGGATTTTGTATCAACGCTTGATTGTTCCGATAGCTTGATTGTTCTGATATGGCACTATAAAAATTAATACATAAGTTTAAGTGTAGAAGCTTGACAAATCTAAACTTAACGATTGAATTATCAGCTAATAAATTGGATGGCGAGCTCTGTCCAGCGGAACAACGAGCGCAAGTTGCACTGAGGGCTGATTTCCCTTGGCGCGCCTCATACATACATTAACGACATCATATTGCAACTGTTTCCAGCGGTAATTGTATGTGTGCATGTATATTCTTTTTAGTGCATGGTAGAACAAAAAACAAAACAATAATCAGTAGAACAGGAGACACTATATAAAAAGGCGAGCTTAACTTTTCATACAATCAGATTTTAAAGTAGAGACTTCTCGATCCCACGGTCAAGCTGTGCAAACGGTTTTGTGGGACTCTGTACCGGTATATGGTGTATTATCATTTGTTAATAAAAAAATAAATGAAATAAAAAAAATAAAAATGCTTTATTTAGCATCATGTAGCTCATAACTTCTTACAACTAATAAATGATTACACGGTGGGCTTATCATAATAGTAATAACCATTATAAATAACTGTTATAGTTAACTGTAATTGTTATTGTTCCTGCACTTCACGAACGCGAGCGGATTTGACGAAACTGGACTTTAATGCCATAGTAATAGGGACCACCCCACTCACCTTCGTGAAATGCAAGAACTATACCTAAGTTATTATAAGGTAACTACAATGAAACACTGAGTAAGCGTCATCTGTTCCCCGTACTAGTAAAAACTGTATCACGGTGAAACAGGATTCCCCTTGTCGTTAAACCTCTTACAATTCTTCGAGTCTGCGAAAATAATGCCACTCTAATTTTGTATGAAGTAGTAACGCTGCCAGGGCAGAAATGAAAAAAGAATAATCACAGGGAGCAAAATCGAGTTATGCTTGTTCTAATCGAGCTAGAAAAGACTTTTTTTCGAATAGGAGAAGCTAAATTTCAAATTAAAGGGGAAAAATTTAGTGCTCCCAGTAGGATTGGACCATGACATCTGGCATACGCGGCCAATCGCTCTAGCCACTACATGACATAGTTTCGAGGCGTATCGGCCGACATATTCCAAATGTCATAATGTTTACTTATTTATATATTTATTTCAATTTTATTGAACAAAATAAATTTGTACAAACGGTGGATTTAATGCCTCAAAGCTTTCTCTATCAGTCAACCATATGGCTTAGCAGAAAATGTTATGTGTCTTTCAGGAAAAGTGTTCTCGCGGTTGCGTTGTCGACCCACGCACATCGAATGTCACTATCTTGAATTGCTCATGAGGGATTCGAATCATGTAACATGTGGTGACAATTAAGTAGTGAGTTTAATGTTGATTTTTTTCTCAAATATGCAATAAAATATTCATGTTATGTTCCTTATACTAGGCCTCGAAGTATGACGTTTCAGGTGCGGCTATGAAAAGAGGTCGTTAATGGAATTTCATACAAATCTTGCAGGCCTAGGCCGGCAAAGTCCTCTTTTTTAATTTCCATTCCACATAAATTTGTGGCACAGGCATCATGACATCCTGCCACTATGCGTATTAAAAAAAAACTTTTTTTTTTTTTTTATTTCATTGCATGTTTGAGAAAAACACTATACATACCTCGGCGGGAAATATGGGGCTGCCCGCCTTAGACCTATTCGGCCGAGCGAAGCGAGGCCGCCTATATGTCTTCAGCCGGCAACCCCTTTCGTCCCGGCCTCTGTAGTAATGAACTATTATGTACCTCGATAGTGGCAAACAAAGCAAACGGTCTTCCATATATAACAAAAAAAGTCACAGTCTATGTACGCTTCAAGATTAAAAAGATCCCTCAGCAAGTACTAGCATTATTTGCGTGACACAGATTTTGACGGACTAGTAATCTAGTCCGTCTAAACATGCCTCGTAGTGAGTAAATAGCAATTTCATCCCATTTTCTAATTTATCTTTATTACTTGTCTAAGAATGTTACTTGAATTTAATATTGAAGAATTTAATAATTTAGACGTAGATATAAAACAATTCTGAACAACATTTTTATCCCATTGAAAAAGTAATGCGGTTTTTTTATCGTATGGCATTTATTTACGAACCGTGAGATCTTCGAGAAGACAAGTACGGTTGCCAGTTTTTGCGGTAAACACAGAGGTTGTTCATTTAAAAAAAACCTATATTCAGACAAGCGTTCACTTATTTACATCCTAATGAACGTCTGTTCGGTGAAGCACTAGGTTATGTGTTTGTTCCCGGCTTCCAATTTAAATTTACTAGAAGGCGATATAATTAATATACAGAAAACATCCAAGTCTCTGGAACATTTTTTTTCTTACTTACTACGAAAACAAATGCCCTTACCAGGATTGGAACTATTATTTATGAAAAAAAAAATAGAAAAGTGATCACACAGACAACACACGAACAACAGTGATGCGAAAAAGCGAATAAGATATTAAAGCGAACCGACTTGAGACCTTGTTAACTTCGTAAAGCTCAGTAGGCATTCGAGAAAATTATTCGCAGACTTTGAATGTTTATACACGACGGACTGAGGACTTGATAACTTTTAATTAGGCTAGTGAAGGTCACAGGGCGACATAAATATCTAATTTTGGCGCTTCATTTAGAAGTCAGAGATGGAAACAGGTAGATTTTATCATAGAGTTCTTAATAGATGAGTACTTCTGACGAAATTATTACAAAAGGTTCTCATTTTCAATACAAACTGTTTATAGGCAGGTACCATCGGTAGGTACCGATGATTATAATGCTTAGTTTGTACTTGCGTCTTTCTCGTCGAAACCTTATGAATATGGATCAACCATATGTAAGTCCCAGCGTGGGTAGGCCCTCCATAAGACGAACTGATGACATGGTAAAGATTGCGAGAGTCCGCTGGATGCGGGAGGAGCAGGATCGATCATTGTGGCACTGGACAGTGGACGTCCATCGGCTGGTATGATGATGATGAGTCTGTAGAGAGATCTTTATTCTCTAAACAGATCGATTGTCTGCCTTCCTGAAAGAGTCTTGGGGTTTCCAGTCCGTAACTTTCCACTTCCTTGATTGCATCAAATCAACGGGTTGGTACTCTGTTTCTCCTATCTTGCCCTGAACTTGGTTGAAGTCTTTCGCTGCATACTAGAACGCATCGCCCTGGGAGTGAAAGGTGTTTGACGTCATCTTAAAACACATCCATTCAGCGATTTTAATGTGTGAGGTAGGTAACTTTATTAAAAGGTACGTACCCTGTAGTGTCCCACTGCTGCGCGCGGGCTTTCCCCTTCTTTTTCACAATTCCCTATTCTAAGCAGTCTCTGGCCTCCGAGAGTATGCGTGTAAAATGTGTCAAATTCCAAAGATACAAACTTACACATTGCAAACAGTAGATTGCGATTGAAATTTTTCATAAATAAGCTTCGAGCTTATTTGTCTGGTCCTCGCTACCCGTAACATTTCACCCAACACTTCTTAAAACAAAACGTCACACGTGTATCATGCCCCTTGAACCCTCCGCCTCCGCCACAATATCAATAAAACACGAGACGTGTTTATCGCAGTGCCACCTTACCTTCTATTTGTTCCAGTGTTCCCCTTATTTCCATTCGTGATGGCTCCCATGATCAAGCTGTTCCGTTGAATACATTCTGGTGAAAACGCGATCAACGAGTCTGTTTGCTTAACTTGTTTGCATGAAATCGACCAATTTCGTGGGCGTAAACCAGTTGTTACAAGTAAATTACTTTAGTTTGAACTGATCATTTTGTTAGTAGACGTACAGGTCTTGCACAATTCGCGGGTTGTTGATTTTTCTTGACGCTGGTGTCATATCAGCGGAAAATATTGACTGGTTAATTAAACAGTTAAGGTAATCACGTCATGAAAATTGTAATTATACGTAACAGCTGTTAATTAGTGCTTTGTATCTAATTAGATTACTCTATGTAAATTATTTCGCCATTTTGTTAAACTTAGTAACGTTGTTTCAAGTTTGACGGAATAAGTGTGTCACATTTTGATCTTTTAATTCGGGTTTGAATTATCTGCCCCAATGTAACGACTGTTTTGCTAATTTTTACTGAAAAAGGTTTAAAAGGGGTAAAAATATATAAATTGACGTCAAAACGGTGTGCAAAGAAATAATATGTATTGCATTGATAGGTAGTTTTCTAGGAAATAAGTGGAGCACTTTTTTCAACTTTTGACCAATTTTTTGAGCTAAGTAAAAACATTATTTTATAAAATTAAAAATACTAAAAAATTCTGTAGACTTTGTTCTATTCAGTTAATTAGAAAAATGAATAAGTACGTAATACTTATTGCTAAACTTTACCAAAATCATCACTTAGAGTTACTCTTAAACTCGCGATATATTGTGCGATTCAAATTCAATCGCGCGTAAGTATGAAAATATGTATACCTATAATATATAAGTATGTACATATTTCCAACGTATCTCATAATAGTTTGACTCAAACACTTATGGTGCTCGTTAGCCAACAATATTTCGAAATTTTGAGTTTCCGCACTCTTAAGATTGTGATTACTAATCACTGATTAGGTTCACAATGTACTTGATTAAGGAGCAAGGTCGGTGTGAGGTGTAAAAAGAGTGAACTGAATAAAAAATCAAAACCCTGATTGTTACCTTGGTTAGAACAAGCTATCCAAGAGCAATCGCTCTGACATAGTGACAGATGCAGCATCGTAACAAACTGTTTAAATTTTACTTTAACTTAAAATATCAACTGTTTCAAACTGATATTCTAAAACGGAATTAGTTGTATTCGAGCGACTGAATGTTATATAGATATGAAATATGTTATCGCCATATTTATTTACGGATAGGAATTCAATTCTGCGTGGATTTTTTCTTAAGTGTTTTTCCGGCGGCTTTGTGAGTATTTGTCGAGAGAACTCGTTTTCAATTTTCTTGTACAAACAGCAGCCGTTTTGATACGAGCCCAGAAACAATACGTTTCTTTGAGCAAACAATTATAAAGTAAGCCCGCTGTGGACAATGCTACTGTATTTGTTCAGAAATAAAGGAGTCAATAATTAATTTTCAGGCCTTCAGACTTTTTATGTCTTCCTGTTTGTCTTTGTTTATCAGGTATAGGACTTTTAGTAAGCGCTGACAAGAAGTTGTTAAGTATATTGCTAAGTGAGTTACCTTCCTCAGACGCTCCGGTTGTGCTTGCTGAGGTTTTCCCGGGGGCCTACAGTATGGGGTTCTTCAAGAAAGGAGTGTATAAATGTTTAAAGGGTCGGTAACAAGCATCTGACACCCCTGGAGTTGCAGCCGTCCATAGGCTGCGGTGACCGCTTAGCATCAGGCGGGCTGTAAGCTTGTTTGCCACCGACATAGTATTAAAAAAGGTGAACCGTTTACTGTTGAGTGACCAAAAGCGCATCAACGTCAACAAAATTATAATTTGAGTTAACTTAATGTAATTATGTTACAGTAATTTTAAGCCCGATTTTTACTTATTACTCTCCAAGAATCCCCTTTAGTTTTTCGGGGTGCCAGAGGGTTTGGCTGATAATGCGATTGTGGCCAGATAAGTGTCGGGTTCAGGAGAGCTAGAGGTTAACGGCTGTCTTACGTTACAAAGCTAACATGTTGATAGCTGACCAGTGAGGGTTGTTAAGGTAAATGGGCTGTATTCACGACGTTAACCGCTCATAGTCCGTGATATGGCAGACTTGCGGTTTTTTGTCATATGTTAGGGTTTTACTGCTATTCGGGGGGCGTCGTGGTAAAATGCTCGCGATCCCATTGCGCCCTCTTTAACGGCTGAGCGCCGTGTGTTTTTAGTGGGTATGCTCCTCCTGTCACCATCACTCGGCGGGGGGAGAGAGTCCCACATAACCCCCAAACGGCCTTCTCCGGGCTGGGGGTATGCATAAAGCATTTTCACACCGTCAAAAAAAAGGGTTTTACTGCTACCTCGCCTGACGGTAAACAACGATGCGAAGTTACACGCATGCCTAGAGGATACTAGCTGTTCTATCGCAAAGTGAAACCTTTGTAATATCGTTCGAGAAACACAGACTCAGGGAAGGCCGAGGAGCTTGATCCTGATAGCTGAAACATTCATCATATAGCGGTGACGCATATTCGAACGTCTAGTTGTCTGACCATATAGGCCACAAAATTTATCATTCACTCTCCGTGATACTTTTTGGTCTGCCCAGTTTAAAATTGGTGTAATCTAAACTCGTCTATTTGAAGAAGAGGAACACAATTATGTTATTACTTATTAACATTCAGACACATATATTAGCTCAAAGTTAACTGATAATACGAGTAAATCAGCGTGACAATGTACATTCACACCGTCAAAGATACGTGAGCTACAGAAGAATGTGTAAAGTGAATAAAAATCCATTGTCTGCCTCGCAAAATCTTAGCAGACCTGACTCCCGAACGTTTTCATTGCCGAGCGGCTTAACGCCTGTACCCGTCAGTCGCTCCTAATGGCCCTGAATACCTCAAAGATTTATTAACCAAGGGTATCGCCGGCGCTGGCTCCACGCCAGGCGCAGCTGCAAGGCTACGTGACTCCACCAGAGACTTCTGAGTTTTGCTCTGATTTTCGCGCGTTGCTTCAAATACGCATTTTAAAACCGCAAAATGTTACTGAGGCAATTGATTTGCAATATTGTTGCAATAGAAAATAATAATAAAACGCAGGATGTTCGTTGTTATAACGACCGTTCCTTTCGTCAGTCTCGACCCTGAGTGTTCTACTTATTTGAGTAGGTAACTTTAAATTTTATTTTTGCAATGGTTACTCATCAGTTGTGGTAGGCGACTTCCTGACTAGGATGGGCGAGATTATTTGGTGGGTATTTTGTTCTTTGACGTAAGCTGACTGATCTGAAATATCCTACCCTATATAGTTATTATATAGTATCCTTTTAAATGTATCCTACTCCAGTAGTACAAACCGAAATAGGCCTAGACTAAATTTATATATCCACCACCATTATCATGTCAGCCGAAGGACATCCACTGCTGGACGTAGGCCTCCCCCAATTTCGTGGGGGGTAAATGCCATAATCGCCACGCTTGGCATGCGAATCGGCAATTGCAGTATTGCCACCGCACTCTAGGGATGCTGCTGCCTATGCTCGGGCGTTCTTGGACGTAGTTTTAGGACATACCTGGGTCCATGTAATCGACAACCTCGGCTTTGTTGGTAGTGACCCTGCAATCCATGCTTACGAAGCCGGAGGTCCCGGGTTCAAATCCCAGTCAGGGCATTAATTGTGTGGTGAGCTCGAATAACTGTACCTGTTTTTTTTTTTTTTTTTTTTTTAAATTAAAAATGGGATTGCTCTTGGCCCGCATCTAGCCAGGGGGCAAAGATGAGGCCGACGATGAAGTGAGCTCACCCAGAAGATGCCTATTCACTCGTTCCTTAAAAAGGTCCAGGTTATATGAACTCGGAAATACAGACGCCGGCAGAGAATTCCAAACCTTAGAAGTGCGCATTATAAAAGAAGATGCAAAGCGCTTGGTTCGAATTAGAGGAATTTCGACCAGGTAAGGATGATAGCCAGCCGTACGTCTGGATGTCCGATGGAAGAAGGGGGAAGGCGGTATGAGCTCATTGAGCTCCTGAGCACACTCACCGAAGTACAGTTTGTAGAAGACGCACAGACATGCTACTTTGCGTCGATGTGCTAAGCTCTGCAGCTTATTTCCCACTACCGTACTGCCGCCAATGAGCCTCCTGGCTCTGCGGTCCACCGAGTCGAGTGCGGCAAGTTGGTACTTAGCCGAGCCATCCCAAAGGTGACTACAATACTCCATGCAAGACCGGACTTGGGCTTTATATAAAGATAGAAGCTGCCCAGGCGTGAAGTATTGCTTGATCTTATTTTGGATGTTTTCTATGTATTTAAGTATTTATTTATCTTTATAAGCATGTATATCGTCGTCTAGTCTAGTACCCATAGTACAAGCTTTGCTTAGTTTAAGACCAGGTCGACTTGTGTAAGATTGTCCCCCAATATTTATTATTTTATTTTAGATAATTTATACCAAAAAACACTGACTCAATTTTGTACTTACTGTGCCACAATTTGTGGATTCCGTGAGCCAATGGTTGGTTACGCGAAATAAAATACCGAAATCGGCATAAGCGTGCCTATCCAATTCGAGGAGTTCCCTCGATTCCTCTTATCATCAGACTTTCATCATATTTATATGGGATCAATGTCGTGGTACCTGCTTTAAAAAAAAAAGAATTATCAAAATCGGCCAACGTGGTCAAGAGTTATCGGGGAACATACATACATAAAAAAAGAACAAGCAAACATGCAGACGAACTGAGAACCTCCTGCCTTCTATTGAAGACGGTAAAAAATAATTATGATATTAGTATTTTTTGTAATTAACCTATTTACTATCTAAGTCTCAAATAGATTTACTTATAGAGAAGATAGTATATGAGCGGATTTTAAACGCTATAATAAGAGTTACAAAGTGAAACCGAGCGCCCGACCCGTGCTCGCTAAGTGCGGATTTCTCGTATGCAGCTTAGCTTAAGTTACGTTTAGTTCTACTACCTAATTAAAACTTTGAACATGTAATTTTCTAGCAACTAACAATGCATGTTCATTTTATAAATCTTACACGAGGTGTTCATCGGCAACGAAAAAGCAGATTAACTGGCAAGAATGGGATCTACAGGCCATTTTGTAGGTCCAGAACCGTTTGTGGGACTCTCGCAGAAAACCATATCGGCCTTGAAGGATTACGCCAAAGGCACATACCAAGGAGTGGAGGAATGAGGTGGGCTTAAGGCACTCAAAGCTCTTCATGGATAGAGTGGACCTAAGCTGGATCAAAAAGCTTTGGAAATTCCGCAGAAAGCAACTCAGAATTATAACTGGGGTGTTTACAGGTCACTTCGGGGTCAAGGGTCTCTTGGCCAAGATGGGACTATCAGACAACATAGTTTGTAGAATGTGTGGCGAAGCTGACGAGGCAATGGAACACTTGCTGTGTGAATGTCACGCCCTTGCCAGACAAAGAATGAATGACTTTGGTAATGGTTATCCAGAACCAAAGGTATCCAGAGTACATCCGCTGAGCTCCATCATCCGGTTTGTGGAAATTTTGGAGAGCAGCTTTGAGTATTGTAGTCGGCGGTTAAGAAGTCAATCCTGACACCTGTCATATCCATACAGTTTATAACCTCAAGGTGACTTTTAGGTTATAAACTGTATGGAAATGACGGGTGTCAGGATTGACTTCTTAACCGCCGACCACTTTAGGTATAAAGGAGGGGGCAATTGCACAAAAGATCCCATTGGGTCGAAGTGCATATGTAAGGGCCCTCATATAGATAATCTTACACTAAACTGAATTGTGGAATAGCTGTATTTCATATTCTAACAGATCAGGTGAAATTCTAACTCAGTGTCTTTAAGACTGAGAAGGAATAATTTCTCTCATCCGAAAGTTGACAGCGGTCAGCCGAGTCGGTAACTACATCTTCTTTATTGCACGCCTATTTCCTGACCGACACGCGATGCGCGGAAGCGAGGCGTTACGAAGACATAATATATAAATATATAAATACTGGGGGACAATCTTACACAAATCGACCTAGTCCCAAACTAAGCAAAGCTTGTACTATGGGTACTAGACGACGATATACATACTTATATAGATAAATACATACTTAAATACATAGAAAACATCCAAGACCCAAGAACAAACTTGATACTGCGCAAATGTAATATACTGGCAGTATCCTTTCAAGTGACAAAATCTATGCGATATCAGTAAGCTTAAGCTTTATAAAAGCTCATGTAATATAACGCCCCGCTAAATCAAAAAGTCGCCTTAGTAAGTTTGACACTACACAGAGATCATAAAAGGCATAAGGGCAGGTGAGCACCTAGGTCCACGAAATTATGTCTTTCGCAAATTGTTCGAGACGTTTTGCGGTGGCGATCACAAACCGTGCGATACTCGGTTCACCAATATTCGTATATCGTAAGCAATGGGCTGAATGAGGATTATTTTTTTGATCGTCGGCAGCAAACATACGAAATTGACCGATATTGAACAATCATATTATTTATAGTAGTGTTATTTCATTTTATTCATTTAGGAGATTTTCCGTTTTGTTGCACCACCCGCTGATCATGTTTGATCATTTTTTCTCCGCTACCCAAAGGTGGTCTGGAAGAGATTGCTCTTTAGCGATAAGACCCCTGTTGTTAACCTTTGCTTACGACTTTCATTATAAATTAATTTTGCACTAAGCAGTTAACGCTGCCAACGAAAATTCCAAAGGCCTCCCTAAGGCGTTGTAAGAGGGAACTAGTGAAGGATATCGTGCACGAGCTTGGTTGTTCCGATAGCTCAGAGGCTAGAGCGATTGGCCGCGTATGCCAGATGTGGCAGGTTCGAACACTGCTCGGAGCATTAAATTTTACAATTTTTTCCCTTTATTTTGAAATTTGGTACTTCCATTATGCTGTTTCTGAGCTATGTGCAATTTTTTTGAGGAGAACAATAAAGTGTATTGTATTGTAACGATATCATACATCCCCATACAATAAACTAAAACAAGAGTGTTGTATGGATGTAAGACCGACTGGCTGCTCAAAAGCGGCTGTATAGCACCGCGGTCTATGAAATCCGGTGTTTCGCAAATTGCTCGAGACGTTGCGGCTGCGACGGCTATCGCAAAGCGTGCGATACGCTGCCCATTGTCTTGTACCTTATGTGTATGTGCTACGGAATTTTCAGGGTCATCCGCTGAAAACACTAATTACCAAATCAGTTTTTTTTATTACATTATTATATCCTATTAGTCCCTGTAGCAAGGATGTAAACAAACTATTCACGTTTAATAATCATTTATTGAATTGGTAAGATTTTGACAGTTGTTGTCCAAATTGCCCTAGACGTTTGCTGCTTGCTAGTGACATGATGGAATCCTTATTGTATAAAAAGTACGTCAAAAACGTTATATAATCATCTCACAAGATGGCGTCTTTTGTAACCCGTTAATTATCTGCACACTGTTAAATATATCGAGTATAAAGGCACGTGTGGAACATCACTATCATAATCGTCACAATTCAAAATCTCAGCTCTTGTTGGTAAAATAGACGTCACTTCTCTCTGTCCTCGGTTGTTTTTAACCGACTACAAAAAAAGGAGGAGGTTCTCAATTTGTCGGAAACTATATTTTTTTAATATATGTTCACCGATTACTCGGAGACTAGTGGACCGATTTCAAAAATTCTTTATTTGTTTGAAAGAGTGTGTTTTCTTCTAATAAATAAATAATAAATATTGGGGGACAATCTTACACAAATCGACCTAGTCCCAAACTAAACAAAGCTTGTACTATCGTTACGTACGTTAGTCCCATTTTCACCAAGTCTGGATCTGATGACGGGATCTTGGAAAAATCGAAGGAACTCCTCAAATTATATACCAACAGGATGGGGTCAGGCAAAATAAGGAACTCCTCAAATTATATACCAAGAGGATGGGGTCTGGCAATGTTTGGAGTCGGTGTTTTTTTGTTAAAAATTTACTTGTTAAATACCGGTGAGGCACGACATAAATGTCCCGCAGCAACAAAGTATTAATAGTAAAAAGCAGAAGCTAAAGTTCCCTTAGCCATTTTGCTGCTACCTGCTAACAATGCATTCCCAGAAATCCTCATCATCATCATCATCATGTCAGCCGAAAGACGTCCACTGCTGGACATAGGCCTCCCCCAAAGACTTCCACAATGACCGGTCCTGCGCCACCCGCATCCAGCGGACACCCGCGACCTTCACCAGGTCATCGGTCCACCGTGTGGGGGGCCTGCCCACGCTACGCCTTCCGGTACGTGGTCGCCACTCGAGAACCGTTCCGCCCCAACGGCCATCGGTTCTACGTGCTATGTGCCCCGCCCACTGCCACTTAAGTTTAGCAATTCGGAGGGCTATATCGGTCACTTTGGTTCTGCTGCGGATGGCCCCATTCCTGCGTGATCGCATCAGAAATCCTCATTTAATCTATATTATAGGGAGCTAAAAGAAATGCGTTTCCTTTCAAATCTCTCGGTTCTCGGAAGTTATTTAGGTAGGTAAGACACATAAATGCCGTGCGGCATCAAAGTCTACGAAACCCGACGCTTCGCAAATTGTTCAAGACGTTGCGGTGGCGATCGCAAAGCGTGCGATACGGCATCGACTCGTATATCGCACGGAATGGGCATTGTCTTGTCGGCCGCGTCTGCGTTTGTCTTGCTGAGTTATAGCTCGGGTTACCTTTATTATGTTGTTAGCTCGCCGCTGGGAAATATATCGACGGCCGATCGCCGCTAAACACGCTTCAACGGTAATTAATGAATATTGAATTAACGTGGATAAACGTGCAAGACGTTGATATAGTGGAGGAATAGAAGAGTTGGTCTATGGGGAGTAACAAGAACTAAAGGTCTTCAGGAACATAATTCGCCAGGAGAAAATTGGACGATTGATTCAAATGGGCGAACCATTCATTGTCGAGTCAAGATTATCACAAAATTAGAACAAAACGCGAGAGTTTTTATCAAACAAGAGTAGGAACCGATATTGGTATACGTTTTCAAATAATAAACGTTCCCTCTGGTTAACAATCATATCCATAACACTACACAATTCTATTCTATTATTTATTTTTGCTATATCTTTCTATTTTTAAACCATTTCTATTAAAAAAATTATGAGATGAAAATGACCACAAAAAATTTCGAATAATCATCAAAACAAAGCACAAGTAATTGGATATCACTAACGATATTAGTACGTGAATAAAAATTGATATTTTTTACCGAGCTAACATATGTGAACCAAAAATTTCCATGTTTCGTAAAGTTTGAAATTGAACGAGTTAAGTGCTCAAAAATACTAGCCATGAAAAGCATAACACCAGTTTTATGGCATCCTGTGCTAGAAACGTTATAGAATATTCAGTGGCCACCTGATCTCAAAATTTGCAATGCATGCAGCTGCATATGTGTGTTCTAACCCATCGATATCTTGGTTTATGCCTCCTCTCCCTCTTGTATTAGCTCTAGCTTCACTTACTGTGTATATGAGTGTGACACATTTAACACTTACCGTGCCGGGATTTCATTTATTTGAAAATAATGTCATTAGTTTTCTTCTCCAATGGTTGCGTTTTTCAACTGATTCTAGTGAAATTTTGGGAGCGGGTTTGATACTAAAATGGTTATTTTGTCGAGGCCGTTTTTTTGGAAAATTTCCAAGAACTGTATCGATAATGAAATTCCATACCTAATTATTGACTCGCGAGATGTACAGCTAACGGAGCCACATTTAGTTTACATCAACTTTACGCACGTTCGAAACATTACGTAAGATTTCCCTGATGGCATAATTCAGAAAAATCTTCATTAGATCTTTATAAGTAGTCAAAGAAGCTTCAAAAAGGTTTCCTAATCATCCCACGAGATGGCGTCTTTTGTGGCCGCTGCATTCTCCGCGCACTGCTAAATATATCGAGTACAAAAGCAGGTGACATTTTATCTCTTGTTCATTTATTACTGCCGCTGTCGCGACACGTGTCGGCTTCTTTTCCATTCACAATGCGCCTCCCTTCACCTCACAATTTGTGGCTAGTGTAACTTGACCCCGATTCGTATTATCTACGTGTTATCAGTGGTCAAACTTGCACTGGATTCGTCTGAGGTATTGTCGGTAGACATTGTGAATATCAACCTTTGTGCTGCTAGTAGTCTTTGTCAAG
Organism: Notocelia uddmanniana; assembly: GCA_905163555.1. Classification (NCBI taxonomy): domain Eukaryota; kingdom Metazoa; phylum Arthropoda; class Insecta; order Lepidoptera; family Tortricidae; genus Notocelia; species Notocelia uddmanniana. The sequence goes on along the minus strand of LR991056.1, from coordinate 33,394,163 downwards.
ACACTGAATGCAAGGGTCATTCTACAATGTCTATTGAATCTAAAATTGGAATGACGAGGCGAGTTGTTGCGGCTTTAAAAAGGCTTGTGTTTTTGTGGTGAGTGACCAAATTATGATGAATTAAATTACCGTCCTTTCTTTGGGAATAGAATATTGTCCATCGGCACATTCTGGGATCTGTGGCAACACTCGCCAACGTCAAACGTCAAAGTTGTATCAGCTGATTAATTTTAATATAATAATTAATATTTTACGATTAAAATTAAATTCGAATGGTGAAAATAGAGTAAATAAGCGACACCAGTGTTAGTTTAATATATAATTCCTTAGTACAGTGCCCGGGCACTCGTGTATTTGAAGCTGTCAACGGACGTTTGTACGTTGGAGCCTGGATTTGAAATCTGTGTTCGTTTCGCAGTCCTATTTGCTTGCTTTATTAATTATTTGTTTAATTGTGTGTATAACAAGGCGTAAATCATTGTACAGAATTGTATTGAAAGGCAGTGTATGGGCATAGTGAGACGCCAGAATTTCATGTAAGTACCTAACTGTAATTTCGTTTAGTTTGAGTAAGCAATTCCTTGTTTTGTTTTTGTGCTTAACTAAAGAAAAACAATAATGCTAACTCGCAGAGCAGCTGCTGCGGCTCGCCAGCAGGAAACTGATAAACTTCAACTTACCTTGCTTGAACTAAAAACATCCAAGGAATTGTGTGCTCAATTGCTTGGTGAGAGAGAGGACAGTGAGAAGGAACTATTATTAGTACTTGATAGCAGAGATAAGTTAAAAAAAGATTTATGTTCCTTAGAAAGTGATTACAATGATGTAAATTCTGAGCGGGCCCGGCTTCAGGAGACGGTAGACCGGTTTACTGAGTGTGGTGCTGCATATGAAGAGGCTTTGAAGGACATTAACTCACTGGAGAGAGCGCTACATGATGCCCACGAAAAAATCTACGACCTACAGGAAGCCCAAACTAAAGCTGCAGAGGCTCACACGCAGAGTTTATTCGAGGAACTGGTCGGGCCCGACTCAAAGTTGGCTACCTCTGCAATTGATAATCCTGTGGTTACTATAGATTTAACCAATGATTCTAACACATCAGGGTTAGAACATTGCAGCGGTAATAAACTAAAGAAATATCTTAGACTGAACAGATTCATAAAAAAAACACAAAAGTTGTCAAAACGGAATAAATTGTTTTTCAAGAACTTGAGATTTAGCAAAATTAATGTGAATTTAGTGGATAAGTTGGATATATATTCTGCTCAGTTGAAAAATAGTAGATCAAAATATGAAACTGACACACAGATATTGAAATTAAAAATTCATAAGTTGGAGGACTCAATAAAATCTTTAGATAGGATGAATGAAAATTCAAAAAAAGTTATTAATGAATATTCATTAGCCATGGATGATTTAATAACACAAATTAATTATAACTCGGAACGGTTTGAGTCACTGACCAATGGCCAGTCATGTTTATGTAAACAAATGAGTGGTCATTTATCAGATGGTCCATCGAACCCACACCTTTGTGCCAGTGTACCTCCACAAGAACAAAATAATAATAGCTCCTTCCACACTTCAGAAACGAACACACCTAATGTAATTATGTACTGTGATGAGTTTGGAAGTAATATGGGCACATATCTAAGCGATCACTTAACAGGGCTTAGCGCAATAAGCAATTGTCTGCCTTATAGTAGCCTTGATAATATGTCACATCAAATTATGAGTGATAATAGTATTCATTCTAAAACAACACTGCTTATTCTTATGGGTAACAGAGGAAATGTGAACAAACACAATTTAATTAATTTTTTTGAAAAATTGGACACATTAACTGTAAAAGAAATTATTATGTTCACATTCCCCTATTGTCATCAGATTTCAAAGGCAGAAAATGACACTAGATATAATTTGAATATAGCTCTGCATAATCTCTGTACATATAGTAGTAAGTTTAGCATAATTGACACTAACAAATATGTTGGTAAACACAATTTATTGACTAAAGGTAAGTTTTACCTTTGTAATTATTATAAAAGACAAATAGCTTTGTCACTATCCTATTTATTTGACATTTCTGCCAAGAATTTGGCACATAACTCTGCTCCTATTGAGCAGTTCAATATACAGTTGGAATTGGTTCCAGTTTTAACCAATCATTTAAATTAGATTTTAAGACAAAGGAGTACTCAAACTCTGGCAATTTAGTTATTAATAAATTTAATGAAAGATACTGCCATCATGGAAAATATATGCACCTGGTTCACCAAAATATTCAGTCTATTAGAGGAAAAGACTTACAGATTGAACTCTTTTTGAATGATTATAATATTGAAATATTGTGTGTAACTGAACATTGGTTAAAAAATAATGAATTAATGCCTCAATTTAATAACCACCAGGTGGGAAGTTCGTTCACCAGACTTAGTTCCATACATGGTGGGTCATTAATAATATTACATAATAAATTAAAATTTAAGGAACGTAAGGACATTGTATCCTTGTCTGTTGAACGGACCATAGAAATAAGTGCAGTAGAATTAGAGCAATTTATTGTTGTCTGTGTGTATAGGCCGCCATTAAGTAATTTTGACCTTTTTGAAAGCATAATGGAATCCGTGCTACTTAAAATATCACTCTCTAGTAAGAAATTACTTATATGCGGAGACTTCAATGTAAACATTTTAGAAAATTCAACAACAAGTATCAGATTGTTGAATCTTTTCAAATCTTGTAATTTGAGTCATATATTTACGGAGCCTACTAGAGTCACTGCTACAAGCGCCACCTGTATAGATAACATTTTCACTAATATTATTCCAATCACTAAAAGTGTAATCAGTAAATTAGAATCAGATCACTTAGGTCAATTAATGGTATTTGAGACATTAAGAAGAAATACCCTGAGGAAACAAATAACTATTGTACCAGTAACCACGGGCCGTATGGAACGAATGAAGCAAAGTCTAGTCCAGGCGCTACCCTTTCTGTCTTCCGATATGAGTCCAAACGAAATGTACAATTCATTTTTTCACACTTTTATGAAACATTATAATGCGATTTTTACATCCAAATCGGTCGTGGTTGGTGGGACATCAGTTTTTAGTGAGTGGGCTACTGAGGACTTACATAAACGTAGACAAGCACTGTATGCTTTATATGAGGAACGCCGGTTTAATATGAGTGATGAATTTAAGGAACATGTCAAACAATATTCTAAGAAATTTAAAATAGATTGTCATATAGCTAAACGTAATTTTATAAGCCAGAAAATTACAAATAGTTCGGACATTATCGAAACAACATGGAAATTAATTAATGTGGAAACTGGTAGATCAAAGCACAAAATGAATAATCTTAAACTAAAAATTGATGGCATAATTATAGATTCAAGTTTAGAAGTAGCAACAGAATTTGAAAAATTTTTCACTGAGATACCAGTATCCACAACAAAGACATTAAATTCTTCACCTTCGTCTGCCGTTACATTGTTAAAAGATAACGCCTCAGAATGTAGTGGAAATCTTCATTTTGAATATGTTAGTACCCCAGATGTAATAAAGGCGTTTAAATCAATTAATGTCAAAAAAACTGGTGATCTCTGGGGAGTCTCTGTCCATGCTGTCAAATCTCTAATAGAAGTCATAGCGCCTGACTTGGTAGTTGTATTTAATAACAGTATTGACTGCGGTGAGTTTCCTGATCTAATGAAACATAGTAAAATAACTCCTTTATTTAAATCAGGTAGCACTTCTGACCCCACTAATTTTAGACCAATATCTGTGCTGCCAACATTTAGTAAAATTTTTGAAAAATTAGTTTTGTCCCAATTAATAAGACATTTTAATGCAAACAATTTAATGCATAATAAGCAATTTGGTTTTACGCGGGGTCGCTCGACAACCGACGCGGCTGTTGAGCTAACTAAACATATATTCGATGCCTGGGAAGAGTCACAGGATGCCTTAGGTATTTTTTGCGATTTGTCCAAGGCCTTCGACTGCGTATGTCATGAAACATTAATCAGGAAACTGCACTACTATGGAGTTAGAGGATCGGCACTGAATTTGCTAAAATCTTATCTATATGGTAGAATACAAAGGGTCGATGTGAATGGACAGCGATCTCCAGGATCAGTGGTCTCGATGGGTGTACCGCAGGGATCAATATTGGGACCTTTCCTATTCCTTATCTACATAAATGACTTGCCATACCTCGTAAAGACCCACCATGATATAGTATTGTTTGCAGACGATACCTCTCTTATATTCAAAGTCAAACGACAGCAACAAGCTAATATAGATATAAACAATGCTATTTCTAAAGTAGTTAATTGGTTCAATGTCAACAATTTATTGTTAAATGAGAAAAAGACCAAATGTATCAAGTTTGTCACGACTAACGTTAAGCACAATCAAACAAGTGTCATTGTGAAAGATGAGGAATTGGAACTAGTGGATAGTACAGTTTTTCTTGGATTAACATTAGATTCCAAACTCCAATGGGGTCCCCATATTGCTAATCTCTCGAATAGACTGAGTTCTGCAGCTTTTGCCGTGAGCAAGATCCGCCAACTGACAGACGTGAAGACAGCTCGATTAGTATATTTTAGTTACTTCCACAGTATTATGTCGTATGGTATTTTACTATGGGGCAGTGCTTCAGATATTAATACCATTTTTGTTCTGCAGAAGAGGGCTATTCGAGCAATATATAAAATGAACCATAGAGACTCACTTAGAGATAAGTTCAAGAACATTAATGTAATGACATTGCATTGTCAATACATCTATGATAATATTGTGTATGTACATAAAAACATTGTAAATTTCAGGAAGAACTGTGACATACATAATATTAATACTCGAAATAAACACAAACTCGCGGTGCCCACCACTCGCCTACAGAAAATTAGAAAATCATTCATGGGTAATGGTGCGAAGTTTTATAATAAGCTTCCAAGAAATGTAACTGAATTATCTATTAATAAATTTAAAAATTATGTAAAGCGTCAACTCATATCGAAAGCATATTATAGCACACATGACTACATGAATGATAAAACACCGTGGGATTAATTGTGACTGAAATATTAATGAATTAATCATTATGGCGTTAGATATTAATATGATCTTTTTATTTTTGATTTTATTCTAGAAACTGTCTAGATTTCTATTTTTTATATATTTTTCTATTATTATTATTATTTATTTTTTGACGATCCTATTGTGAATTTTACTACAAAATAATTTCTTACTTTAACATGTCTACAACAACAATATTTATTTTGAAGAATAATAATAGCATCAATAAATTGCTCTAAATAATTAATTAATATATATGTTAATACATGTTATAACTGACGATTCGAAAGTGCTTGTTGCTAGGCCTATTTGAATAAAGAATATTTTGACTTTGACTTTGACTTTGACTTTGACATTAAGTTTAGGTTTAGGTCCCGTGCTCCTAAAACTTTTGCGCTACAAGTGTATAGGAACAATACTTCTTTTTACAATCCCATTGTAAGAATGTGTCGTCAATATAATGACCTGGTATTGAAACATAATGATATTGACATATTCGACTCGCGACTTGCGATTTTCAGGAGGCAGATAGTCACAGTTCTTGGTCAAAGTACTCAGCCGCTTAAATCAGCTTAAATTGGTTTTTTGTTTAATTTGTATTTCTTTTTTAGTCATGTGTCTACTCAATTATCGGTTTGTAGCTTGCTCAAATATATTATATCATATTTATGTACCTAGTTTAGTGTAGTTTTAGTTTTACGCTCGCTGTTACTTTTAATCATGCTGTGCATACATATTTTGGATAGCATTCAAATCAATACCTGCGAACTATGCTATTTTTCTGTCAATGAATGTTGTCTGTTTTGTGTGCCTATTAAATAAATAAATAAATTAAGCTGCAAAAGTGGAAGCCTACTTACAAATAAATAAATAAAAATACAACATTTTTTATTTGTTAAACATAGATATGTATATAGATTCTATCACTATGTCTTGCTTGTTAAGGCATACAAATAGCCACGAAATAGCATGCAGCATGCATATTTACAGACTAAATACAAAATTGTTAATTATGCTACTAGCCGCCTATGTTATGTTAAGGATCATTTAAATATTCTTGTATGGAATAGTATGCTTTGGTAGCTAGAAATTTAAACAATTTTTAAATAAATAAGGGGCCACGGAGTTTCAAGACTATTCTATTTCATTTAATAAAATAGGGTTTACATGATTCGTACGGGTTTAGGCCGCAAATGGATCTGATACATTTCTTTTGACCTTTTGACTTATTTGGCTGATTATACTATATAATGTCGTTTTCATGAAATTTTACACATTGGTGGACCAATGAACTGTTAAATGCTGCGGGAGTCCGCTGAACGCGTAAGAAATATTTGCCTTCCATACTCATCCAGAGCGCTCGTGGCCCAGTGGCACCCGCGTACTGCGTGCGGTATGCGAGGTTAAGCAATGTCGGGCCAGGTCAGTCCCTGGATGGGTGACCGCTTTGGGTGGTTACTAACTGAGCGCTCCCGTGCTTTGGAAGGCACGCTAAGCCGTTTATCCCGGTTGCTGTCTTTGATAGCAGTCGTTAAGCCAAGTTAGAGGCCTCCGGGCGGCTTGGGAACTTCTAACAGTCAAGTTGCCCACTCACTTGACAAGCCTATTCCCAATAAGGTCGGTTTCCCTCTCGTGTTGGAAGGTCAGATGGCAGTCGCTTCCGTAAAAACTAGTGCCTACGCCAATTCTTGGGATTAGGTAGCGGACCCCAGGCATTCTTCAGGATGCAACTGGGAATAACGCTAGGAGGATGATGATGATTCATCCAATAATCGCACTAATCTCCACCACCACCATATCAGCCGAATTCATGGGGGGTAAATGCCATAATCGCCACGCTTGGCATGCGATTTGGCGATCGCAGTATCTCCACCGCACTCCAGGGATGCTGCTGCCCATCCCCGGTGGTCTTGGCCGTAGTTTTAGGACATACCCACCCGTGTCCCCTCACTCACTCACTCATCTCCATTAGGTCATAAATATCCTGTTATTCAATAAACATTATATTCTTTCAGTCTGTGTGTTCAGAAGAGTTGTGACCTTAGTAAATAATTTACGTGTTTTCCCTCTTTGCTTTTATGTGCGTTTAAGAAGGCAATTTTGGGACATGCCCGCTGTATTGATAGGTATAATACACGATGTAAGGGTTTATACTTGAATATAATTAGGTCGCTGTCTTTGTGAAGATGTTTATGGAGTAAATATACCTTTTGTGGGGTTATATTCCAAGGAGATTTAATTCTGTTTGTTCAACTCGTGGGCGTATTTGACGTAGGACCATGCGTAAGACATAATTAAATGAACGATGTAAGTGAAGCTTAGAGCATACATAACTGAAGCGGCCATCAGTCAATTTGGGGGGGGGGGGGGAGGTAACACACATATAGAAAAAACTACGCACACTTACAATATATTGTTCTATTACTATGCACCAACACTAAAACAATCTACTCACACACATTCAAACTACTAAAGTTGAGCAAGAAAAGTCGACCTTATTGTCGTTAACGTTAGATCCATTATTGGGTTACTATCGGATGGCAAAATTGACCAAAGTCGATAAGGACCATGTTTCAAAGAAATTCTCATAAACAGTAGTCCTTATTTCTTTAAATACGGTGACGTCAAAGAACCGTTTTTAAATCACGCACGAATGTTTTTAAATACATGCTCGATTTACGATTTGAAATAAAACTTGAATTGCGGATAACATTATAAATAAAGCAAAAATATTTGTATAGTATGCGAAATTATCATCAATCTTTTTGTAAAATTGATAAAATACAACGTTTTATTACCCTAAACAGCAGATAAAGGTATTTTCACGGAGCTCATCACACGCCGAAAACGATTTCGAGACTGACTTATAATCGATGAATGAAGTAGTTTTTAATATTTTTTTGCACATTGTGCCTATTTTTTGGCAGAGAGGTAAGTATACTAATGGCTACTCCAGTTATGTATGCTTTTAGAGGTGAAGATATTTTTAACCGATTTCAAGAAAGGAGGAGGTTCTCAATTCGTCGGAATATGTTCACCGATTACTGGGAGACTAGTGGACCGATTTCAAAAATTCTTTTTTTGTTTGAAATAGTGTGTTTTCTAGTTGGTCCCACTGTCACCAAGTCTGGATCTGATGATGGGATCTTAGAAAAATCGAGGGAATTCCTCAAATTACATACCAAGAGAATGTGGTAAGTAAGGCTACATCGAAGGAACTCCTCAAATTATATAGCAGGAGGATGGGGTCTGACAAAAATTTGGAGTCGGTGTTTTTTGTTAAAAATTTACTGGTAGACACAAAGAGACTTACTAGGTTTTTGAACTGGGTATCGTTACGTGGGGAGGTGGGGTACTACTGCTCGGTTGCATTCGACCATCGGCCAACCCACGGCGACATGCCGGCGCAGCCACACCGTGTCATCCACCACCACCATATGCCAAGCGTGGCGCCAACCTTCATGCCAAGCGTGGCGATTATGACATTTACCCCCAATGGTTGTGGTGGTGGCTATTTTTTTTACTAATTTGCGAGGTTTTGATTGAAAATCTCGTTTGATTTTTAGATGCTGTACCGGTTAAGCCTTAATGGGTACTTAGGTTACTTACTAGATTTTGAAAGAAAGTAAAATCGATTCATTGCATTTCTTAGTAAGCGGTATAAAACGTGATATAAAAATATATATTAAAATATTCATATTATGTATATTATTTAGCATTTCAACTATTCATGAACATTTTTTTACTAAAACATACAGGCTTTTGTGAGGCTAATACTAGTATTTATGTTTTTAAAGTAAAGTTTGTTCTGTATTCTGATGGAGATATGTACTAGGTTTTGATATGAGGCAGCCGTGTCACTTAGACATCAGAATAGGTTAAATTCTATAAAAATAAACCTTTTCAAACAGAGTTGTATGGCTGCACGGGTAAAACAACTTTTTAAATGTGCAATCAAACTGAATGTTTTGAAAATTCATTCCTTGGAAGATCAGTTGGTGTAAAGCCGCGGCGGGTCTCTAGTTTAATTATAATTGTATATTTCATTAATAGCTGGCTACATTTGATTGCAAGCCGATTAACCCACACTCACGTCCACGACACCGGATTCATTAAATATGAAAGGGGTCTTATTGGCAAAGTTTGATGACTTGGCAAAATTTGTAAACCGCTCAGGAATTTTAAACAGCGATTGAGCGCCGCGGGCGAGTCGCAAACTACTTTAACTTTTGGACCGGGTGACCGATCATCTTATGCTTTGAGTTCGAAAGATTTATACAAATACTGGCTTTTGATCACGACTTTAAGAGTCCGCAGTAAGCTCGGTTCTCCATACAAACGTAGTTACTCTCTCATTTAAAAACGCCTCGCTAGAATAACATGAAACTTTATATATACATTAGGGTGGAGCGCGCTTGTATGGAAAAAAAAGGTTTTATTTTAATGTAATAGTGCGGAAAAGTTGCCTTAGGGCTTATTATATGCAATGTATTTTTTTGGATTTTTAAGTCGTCATTTAATGCCACCGCAACGTCCTTGATTTTTCAAAAATATCAAAAAATCTGACTTTGTTTAATGTGACGTATTAAAAAATATTTTTCATATTGTTAGGTGTTAACTAAATAAAACCATATTGCACGACTAAATATGTATTAATTTGTACAAAACATAGCAAAAACTCTTCTGAAATAAATATAAAAACCTGAAATCTGATTTGGTTTCATATTTGGGCATATTTTTTCTCGAAGCTAATCTAGCTTTTATTAACCCTTTTCTGGCTGTTTTGTCACATAGCAGCACCGATGCTTCTGTCGTTATTATAACCTCCCTCTCTACAGCTTGTGTATGGTTAGGGAAATGGGACAAACATGGTGCGACATCCCTCCAAGTGCATCCCGCGAAGGCTTTGATTTCGTCGTCGGTCAGATTTTGTAATACTGCCGGCATTGTTATGTTAGTTGTGTTCCAGTTTTTAAGATCAACATACGTAGTGGCATTGAGGGTTTATCTTGGGAACTTCGAAGAGTCTCGATATTTTAGATGAAGTCGATGGTCTTGCTTTCGAAATCCTCTGAACGGCAAGCTCGCGCACGTTTTGTTGTTCGTCTGTTAGCATTGACAGTAAAAGGTTTTTTAATACAGTTGCTCAAAAAGTGCTACTTTACGTAGCTGTTTAGCGTGCGGAAAGTTGGTTTTCGCGCACTAGTGCTTTTCACTTTTCCATTTTTTTTTTAATTTATGCTTGTTCCAATGCATGACTCCTTATTGCTGGGTGTTAAATATTAGTTTCCTTTAAACGTCGTAATCAACATAAAAACCTACTGTTAATATCAGAATACGAAAAATATACACATTTCATATTTTATTACTTACCTCTTCATCATTATAACACGTTTATTTTTTAATATTGAATATTGAAAAACCGTTCTTAATAAGTTGTCTGAGTGGAACGGAATAGCTGCCGAAACGCCTGTCAAAGAAGAGGCGTTTTTACTTACTGCAAGCATGTTTTAAGTTTCTAAAGGCAACATTCGATATTGTTTTTATAAATATTACTTGTTGTTTTTCTTATTTTTTCGCAACTGTATTAAAAAACGTCGTTCAATACACGTGCGGAAATGTCATTCTTCACTCGTCCCGAGTGTTGCCACTCGCCTGCGGCTCGATGACATACTTTCCGCACTAGCATCGAAATGTACTATTCCGGGTGAGCTGCGTACGCGTTTCTGCGTAATACCGGATCGACGATTGTTTTAAGATTAGTAGGTAAATAACGGGTACGTTTAACCTTGTAACAGAACGACATCCCTCAGTCTGTGAAAACCGATGAAAGCTTGTAAGCTTCGGGAAATTCGGGAAAGCTTATTTATTTTCTTGAATTTTCATTATCGATGAAGGTTTTCATGGTAAAAGTTAATGGGCTTTAAATTAAGTTTTAATAGGTTCGATTATTTACTATTTCTTCATAATATCTTCCAAGTTTTAATGTATTTTTATTTTATTTCAGAATAGTATTATCAATATAATTATTAGAACAGCTTTAACAAAGTTTTGTTAATGTTTATTTAGGCCAGGCAGGGCCATCTAGCGACAAGTTGCTTAACTGACAAGAGATAATAATCCAACCGTGTCAAAGATACGCCATTTGGTAGGTCCAGTAGCGATATCCGTAGCCATCTGAATTTATACGGGTAGTTGTGAGCACATAATTCACAGCGCTAAAGTTGAAGTAAAAATTACCTCGCGTTAGGCTAACTAGTGTAGGTCTGACCTCCGACTACGAGTTGTTAGTACGGGTCTCGGTGTCAAGATATACTAGGCGTTAGCTGTGAGTCTCGCTGATGGAAGTTATTAATCGAATAGCAATAGCTGCCGAGTCGGCTTGAGCGGGTAGACTCGCGCCTGACTTTATGATTACCCAGCTAAAATGAAATTTATGATAAAGTAAGCAAGTGTTTCTGCATAGGTGACTTTTTATTTTAGTGAGGTTTTAAAAGGAATAGCGAGAGTGGAGGTGTCTGGTGTCGAGTAGGAGAACTTGCGAGTTTTGTCAACCAATAGTATTTCAGATTTAAGTTGAAAACCAATGAGAATCGTTCCCTCCAAATTTATGGAAAAACATAGTGATCGCGTGATATTGGTGGCGCTGATGATCGGATGAGGGGGGTATATAAGGAGATTCACAACGTTTTAGAGGACTTTTTGCCTTCACCAGAGCGACAAGTAACATTAGTCTTGGTACTTCAGGAGTGTCTTTATGTGAGTTGTTTAAAGTGTCTTGGCTAGGGATTCTGATAGGGTTTTCACTGTGTTAGGATATTTAGGATGTGTGTGAATAATCCTTTCTGTTCACAGGGATTCCTTTGTCAGCGAATGTCTTAAAACCTCGTATAGCAAATATTGGTGATACATTAGTGTTCCGTTATTTGACTAGATAAACCACAAGCGTAAGTTCGTTTTCCTTTATTAATTTTGTTTTACTGAAGTGAGACGTTATGAAGGTATTGCTTATCCAAGAATCAAACCATATTTCTCGTAACGGAGCAAGTCCGGAGAGTAAGATGGTTCTCTATACATATTTATCTCGCTAGGGTACCCCCTAGATTTAGGTATGTATGGTGATTCGGGATTAGCGTAGCCTCGTAATTTTAAATTGTTAATTTCTGACGTGCTTTATCAATAATCGAACCATATTTGTCGATACGGACGAGTCCGGAGACTATATGTGGTTAATTATATATATTTACCTGGCCAGATAACTCTCTGGTGGAAGATATGTATGAGGATTCGATAAAGCATATCACATTCCCGTAAACAGATGATAATAGGATTGCAGTTTATCACTTTCTCCATTAGAGATGCATTTTATTCTATCGAGTGTCGTATTGTCTTATTTAACAACTGCGTTATCTATATATTTGCTATATGAGAGGTACTTCGGCGGCGTTTGATTACTACCCGATATAATAAATAACTTGTCTTTTATTCGACCTACATTTATTGTGCATGCTAATTATTTACCAAATTACGGTGGCGGATTTTGTGTGTACTATTTCATTTATTGAGATGCGTAGGTGCTATTCATACGAGCTGGTTATTACCGAATTTTATACTTTTAACTATTATGCCTTGATCATATATCATAAATTATTTATACTGTTTATACAATGACGGTAGCAAATAGGCTTACGTCTTGCTTGATGGTAAGCAGACACGGTTACATGTATGTGCTTGCGATTCCAGTGGAATCACGGGCGCGTTACAGACTCTTTACTGACTTGAGGATTTGTAGGATATCTTTATAGGATAGAATTATAATAATGAGTGTGTAATGTTCATGTTGATTATAGTATCGGATCAGTGTTATTTTAATGTTGCGAGATTTATTCTTTGATGTGTTTTGGGCGTATCATTTTATAATGTAATACGTAGCGCCTGATTTACATTTCGTGATATATTTACAGTGGTTATGCGTTTCGTATTGAAATAATATCTCGTTTAAAGTATTTGGATGATGTATGTGTCTAGTCGTATTTTATGTTTCTATAACTTTGAATGAACTTTATCACAAATTATAATTATACATGATAAATATAACTATTAATATCCAACACATTCATTACGGATTCTTGAATAGGTTTTGTATATTCTTATAGGTTTTGCAGTTAACGTTATAGTTGCATTATTAGTGTAGGGTATTTATTGGTTGTGTTAAAGTAGGGTTCAATTAGTGTTTAAAATTCAATTGATTATTACATCTAGTAGATTTCTATGCCATAGTTCGGGCGTTTGGAAGGTTTTGCGAAATCAAACCTTTTTAAGAGCGTGCCAGCCACATCACTGATACTCAGAAGATACCATGTGGATAACTGATGACCAGATCCAGGCCACCATCAATCTACTGCTGTGCCATGACAATGTGACATCCGCCAAGCATCCACCAAACGCTATATCCAACGGCGTTCCTGCGCACATTACCATATGTTTACCAGAAGTTTCCGGCGCTGCGAACAACTGACTACCAATGAAGACCATCGCAAACTACACCTGTGCCATGACGACCTGCCATACTTCTAATGCTCAACCTGAGGGGGCTACTGAACACCATACCATTTTATCTCTGGGTTATATCCTACAACCCTGAGTGGCAATCAACGGCTTTCCTTACCACTGCTAGAAGATGGGTCACGAAGATGTGCTGCAATATCGAGCTGGATGGTCAAGGCTTCAACAACTGCATATGGGAATTGTTCCGGTATGACGGCTTTGAAGAATTTGGCTGTACACGCACAGATGAAGAGATCCTTGGATGGTTTTCTAAGTTTCGCAAAACTTTCTGACTGTGTGAGCTATGGTACTTATTTATATTCTCTTGCAATTTAAATGGCATAAATGATATTATCTTTATAGCAAGCCGAAATGCTACCGTTGCGTTGTGTGATCTAAGTCTATTATTTTCTTACAGACAATATCTTGTGTGATATTAGTTTATTTATCTTTTGATGGAACTTGGTTTCCAATTGCAAATCTGTCTACTACGTAATTAATATTACGTAAATATCTTCATCATTATTCTGATTTTATTACTCAATCTATGATACTTATTTGGGTTCTTTGGCGATTTAAATATCATAATTAATGTTGCCTTTACAACAGGCTTAAAATGCTATCGTTGGCTGTGTGATCTGATTTTGTCTTACAACCATATTTCACGTACGACAAATGTCTTGAGTGATGATCTTGACTTATTTATCTTGATGGAATTTGATTTCCAATTACAGCATAGTCTGTCACACGTAATTTATATTACGTTAATATTTTCATCTATACTTACTCGTGTTACGAGTAGATACTGTTTCAGTATTCTATACCTATCTACCAACTGACATATTTTACTACTAATTTATTGTAGTTGTTGGAACTGGTCGCAATGGACTTTATCCGTGGCTAATTCTAACAATGAGGTAACGTCACAGCCTGGACTGCCAATCGTTTGATACGATAAGTATGGTTTGTTCCAGCCTATGACAAAAGGTTTTGGTTGTATTGTAGTTGTTGGAACTGGTCGCAATGGACTTTATCCGTGGCTACTTCTAACAATGAGGTAACGTCACAGCCTGGACTGCCAATCGTTTGATACGATTAAGTATGGTTTGTTCCAGCCTATGACGAAAGGTTTTGGTTGTACATGTAGTACCCAAATATACCTAATAATAACTATTTTGCTAAAGAACGGTTTTCCTCCAGATCGATGAAATACGGTCATCAATGGGTGTTAGGGACAGTCTTTACAGATTCTTAACGACAGGCTTTCTTCTTTGGACTGAATCCACGGGACGGGCTTTGAAAAGGGCTGCTGACCCGGTTAGGTGCCGGATTCTATTACTGCTTGTCGGAATCTTTGATTCATACAAGACACTATAGATCCGTACGGACGAGAAATCTGTATTGCCGTTTGCTGAAACTGATCATTAAAGACCCCAATATATATGTACCCTTATATACTCTACTATATGGGCGAGATGGGATGTGAAAGTTCAATGGCGATACAGGTTATTGAAGACGCTGGTCAATGCTGAGGTCTTGCGGTTGCATAACTCAGTAGTGATACTTAGCTTATGGGATGACTGTATGATTCGATTTGGACGCTAAACCTGAATAGTAACAGCTTTGTTTTGTTTGCACAATATTTGGGTACGAGGTAATCGATTGATCATCATCATATGATCTGATTGACGTCCCCTGCTGGACGTAGGCCTCCTTCGTAGAGTGCCACTATAATATATTTATATTTCAGCTGATCTGTGGATCATAGTAGTATATACTACTTATGCTTTATGCATTTATTCCAACTGGCTTCTAAGTTAGATCACAGTTGTTTACTTTGCCTATGCTTTTATGCATTATAAAATGGCTGGTCTCATAATATTATGGGCTACGCTCTTATTATTACCATGTACATGTTCATTCATCAGGCGCTATTGTCACATAACTCTCATAGTCTCGGTCATGTGCCTTGTGCCTGTACCACCTGCGAGGATACCCTGATTGCTCGTGTTAGGTGTTAGGTAGGGACATATCCAAGCGACTAGCTTGAGGCTCAGGTTCCTTCGCGAGACTTCTGCCTCGACATAGTTGCCTCATCATGTCCAGAAATGGCTTGGTGGTTTATATGACTTATGCATGGTACTTTTATGAGAACTGTGGCTTTATGGTTGCGTGCAATCAGCTATTTTATATTTACAATGTTCTCATATCTTTTAGATTGAGATTTACGCCATATTTGGTAAGAAGCCAGACTTTACCTGTTATATTCTATTTTGTAGGAAACATTAATGCTATCTTGACGTATCAGGAATTTACCTACGTTTATCTGCTACCACGTTTAACTATATATGCTACAATAACTTATTTTGCTCCATTAACTATTTTCTACCATTTTTTCTAAACACTTAATCTTCTAGGTACTACATGACTACTTCGGATCATTTATACTTGCCTTCATTTAATTCCAAGCAATTTATTTAAGCCTTTACTGATCATACAGCCAACGACGGTATTTAAATGGTAGGCTAGATTCTACACTTGTTCTGGGTCATATAGCATTGTTGATAATTTAGAAATACTTCTGAAGAGTGTTGTTTTATTGCTTTTATTGTTCTCGTGATAATGTTTTATCTCTAGTATGTTTGTTATAGGTTTCATAATATTGTGTTCATGGTTAGTAATTGTTTATTAATAGGATATTACAGGATATTGTTGTTATTCGTTTAGGCAAGCTTATCCTAATTTTAGGTTATGTTGTAATATTGTTTAAACATTGTCCGATTCTCAATTGTTTATACATTTCTCACACCTCAGTGAACTATGGTTACTACGTTTTATAACAAGGTCTTAAATATGTCACTAGATGATCATGCCATTAATCTTTCAATTATTTAGCTGTTGATTTACTTAAAACTGTAGTATGCTTAGTATTTCTTATGATATTGTAATTAACAAGTTATTTAAATTACTTATTGTATTAGCTTTATGGCAACAAGGGTTTTTGTGTGTCCGCTTGTTTTCCCTTGTCTAGGTTGGCCTAGTAATCAAGCGGATGTCTAATAAAGTTCTCCCCGGACTTTATTAGATTCGAGTTTAGAGTAGATTCATTTTTATTAAATAAATGTTTTGTTTGTTTATTTCTCTCTCTCAACTTTTTGTTTGATTTATTTTCTTTCCCTATAGTAGGAACCCTATCATTTAGATCTGAGAACTTTAATAAAAGCTTTAGAACTTCAGTAGGTATTAGCAACTTGAGGAAAATCATGGTTTTCAGATTTTCTGGTAAAGTAAGTATAAAGCTTTAGGTATACTTTAGGAACTTTAGGGAAATTTTAGTTAGGCTTTCTTTGGATAGACTTTCCTTGATTTTCCATAAGTTTTCAATAAAGTTCTCCCCTTGGGGGTTGTTACAACCTCTTCATAAAAACGAATAGCCGCATGTTGACAATATGGAGCCGATTTTCGACGGTCAATTATTTCTACTTCGAATTGAATATCGGTCAACACTGAGGATGCGATTGCTGCTGCAGCTCTGTCAGGTATCCCATAAAGGTCACACGTGTGGCCTAATTTGCGAAGGAAATGTTTTTTTTACTTTGCTGTTTGATTCGGTAGGTATAACGGTTGTAGATGTCACTGTGTCGTTTTGTACTGAACTTTTTTCATTTGAAATATCTGAAATATCTCGGCGAAGTTTTTTTCTAGGTACATCCTCGCAATCGGTTGCTAAATGCCTTTTCAGTGTATTTGTTTGCCTCTCAATTCGCTTTTGCAGTTTTTTAGTTTATGTTATATCTAATCCTCCGATTACCATATTGCACGACGTTCTTTGGTCCATTAAAAACAATTGCTCAGCTTTTGGAACTTTTCTGTTTTAAACAGATACACTAATCAAAATGACTACATTTATACGCTGAAATATCAAACAAACTCTGCTTTTAGATAAAAATGACTGTTTTTGATCATTTGTCAAACGTTTAATAGACCTTAGCATATTTTTACATTTAAGTAAGTGGTAAACTTTTATCATTTGAGCGATCCTCGTACGAGACACAGTCCGTGGTGACGCTTTTGCCCATATTTCTACAATTCTGCTCTTATCTATTTCAGCAATATCAGTAATTAGCGGTTCTTTAGGGGCTTTCATCTTAATAAGGTCATGCCTAGTCCATTCCCAAAATTTCGTGACATCTTCGTAGGTTGGCAGAATGTTTTCTTTTAATTCACTTATACCACCAAACAAAGGACAATTTACAGCACTCCGTGTCTTATACATTGTTTAAAATCAGTCATAAGTTTAATATAATCTATATTAATTATGCTACACTAGGCCGCCACATAGTCATAGCTTGTCACAGAAAGTGCAGAAACTAATTTACAAATCGCGAATGGCGGGTAGTTTCGCGCTCAGCGGCGCGCGCTGGTCCGCGTTTTTTCACGCGATGACTTCTAGTTATTTAAGCCTTTCAATGTTAAATATCGACTAAAAATATGTATTTGTATAATATAAGGGATCATAGTAAATATAAATTAAATATTAAATTTAATATAAATAATGGTTTATGAAGGTAGTACATTGTTAAAATGTTCCTTATAAATGCCCTTTTAATGAAAGTTCATTGACCTTGCGGAGGCACTTACCCCCTACTGATTGAGATGCCGTCATATATTTTTTTTATTTTGAGCCTAAAAGGCAACTTTTTGTCACTATTAGAAATCTCAAAACACAAAAAAGTAAAAACGCTCCACCCTAATATACATATGGGATCCGGCATATCTAGTCGGAAATTAGTTTCTGTTGCTTGAAATTATAATGGAGAAAAAATACAGCGATTATTAAGGTTTTCATAAAAGACGTAAAAAGATAAAAAACTTGCTATATATTTTTTCTATTACAATTTCTAGCAACAGTAACTAATTTACGATCTAGATATGGCGGCTCCCATTATATATACAAAGTTTCATGTTATTTCAGCAAGGCGTTTTAAAATGAGAACGAAACTACGTTTTTAGGAGAATCGAGTTCGGCCGAGCGTACTGGCGACTCTTAACTCGACATTTACGTAAACATATTTTGCCGCAAAAATAGGGATGCATTTTTTTTACAAGCTTTTATTTAGTTTCACCTGTCCCGTTGTCTATTTGTCGGTCTGTAATCAAATCTTGCAAGTTAAATTTGATCCACTTCCCGTTTTCCGTTTGACCTGAAATTTTGCATGCATGCATCGGATGACAATGCAATATTATTATGACATAGAGCTGATCTGATGATGGCGACAGAAGGTGGTCATAGCAATTCCCAAACTACACAAAATAAACCCATCGTGTTTGAGCTGATTCGAACCGACTCAACAAGTAGTTTATGATTGTGGAAAAAAGTAAAGTCGGCAATAAAAGCTTGTACCAGAAATGAAATTTTTGATCGAAAACTTATTAATCTTAAGTATTATATAATAGGAGGCAAACGAGCAGATGAATCGCCTGATGGTAAGCGATTAGCGCCGCCCATGGATACCCGCAACACCAGAGGGATTGTAAGGGCTTTGCCGGCCTTTACGACGGGAGTAGGCCGCTCTTTTCTAATCAATCGGCTTGTAACATGTTTATTGTAGGTAGATACTTTCAAAAACAGTCTAAAGTGTATTAATAATGTATTCCATTAAATACATTCCAATGTTTGGTGGTCCCGGGTATGTCCTAAAACTACGACCAAGACCACCGGGGAATGGGCAGCAGCATTCCTAGAGTGCGGTGGAGATACTGCGATCGCCAAACCGCATGCCAAGCGTGGCGATTCTGGCATTTACCCCCCATGAAATTGGGGGAGGCCTATGTCCAGCAGTGGACGTCCTAGGGCTGATGTGGTGGTGGTGGTGGTGGTGGTTTGGTGGTCTTTTCAGCACTCTTGGTCAAGCAGGTATACCCGATTTAAACCGTTTTTATTAATAAGTAAAAAGACAATATTTAAATTCGTAAGGTCCACGCTATTTTAGGATGATTGTAATTACGACCCCAATGTGTTTAGAGAGGGTCAGAAATAACTTTCTATTTTAAAATTTTGGGTCCCAAACGGTTCAAATTTTAGTACAAAAATTTAATAAAATTGTGCTGAAAGTTTTGGTGCTAAAATTAGGTCAATAGCCTTACACAATGAAGCTAAAGTAGCTTAGTATTACTATTTAGGTATACATAACTTATACAATACTACATATTATTCAAATTGAATTGAAAACCAGTTTTATTATTAAAACAGTTTAAGGTTACATGATGTAACCCAATTCTATAAAAGCGAATGAAGATGGTACCTATGTATCAGTAGCTACATATAGTTATACAAATCGTTTGATAATGCATAAATTATGTGCCAGGCTCATAACCATTAAATTTTCATTTGTTTTATATGAACGCTCGGCCGTCCGCCTCACATCGTGCGTGTACTTAGTCTGTTCCTATCATCAAATGTACAAATTGTAATAAATATGAATAAAAGTCAACTAACCATCCACATAGACTCACTCATTTGCAAAGACATTCTGAACTTTTTCGTTCATATAACCAAAGTGTAGTAATTTCCTCTTCCCATTCTATCCTTTTAATGGACTAACGCTGCTGAACCAATAGTTTACACCATTGTCTTGAAGAGGCGGAAGCGGAGGAGGGCGCGGGCGCAGTCGGTTTTTTAAGGGCGGCATTTGGACAGCGATTTGGCCCGTAGATTAATAGGGGATAATTATCTGAAGGCTGGCAATGTGCCAGTTACTGGCTAGGCACAGTAGGACTGCAGAATTCTAACTGATGTTTTTCAGGCGAGGTTCAGCTTGCATTGCCGTCGAAAAATACTGACTTATATGAAAGCTTTCAAAAAACCCTAGTACCACCAATCTTTATGAACAGACATTTTGCAATACTAGCTTTTGCCCTCGTAGATATTGTTATCGCCTTAGAAAATAAGTTTTTATGAATCAAATTATTTTTTTAAATTTTGTATTGTGATAATTTAGCGTGGAAGTTACCATGATAAAATTTTCTATTATTTGATACAGAGAAAAAATGAACCTTGACCCGTGCCTCTCTTGGCCTTACCACTAGTCCACCCAGACCACTACGTCATCACAGCGAATCTTTGGCTTGCTGCATTCTAAGCCTTCCGCCACTCTAATGGGTGCGCTTGACCAAATTCCAACTGAATCTAATCAGGTAGCCTCTGGTTAGCGAGAGAGATGACGCTGTTTCACACTTAATTTGTAAATAATTTTCTTTATTATAAAATTATTTTAGATGGAAGAATAGTTATCGCTCTCCCATACAATCTTCTTCGAACTTTTGCACCCCTTAAAGAATGATTTCTCGGGTTCTCGAACTATTTCCATGCCAAATTTTATATAAATCTGTTTACTGGTTTAGGCATGAAAAGGTAACAGACAGAGTTACTTGCTATAATAACCTAAGGGGGTCGAAGCTGCACCACGTCCGTAGGGAGTACCCACCGTTACCCTACACGTGACCCCTGGGTGGTGTTAAAAGTGCAACAAACTGGCAACCGTACTGTCTTCTCGAAGATCTCACGGTTCGAAATGATTGCCATACGCTAAAAAAAAAACAAAGTATTATATTTTAATATAGCTAGCCTTGGGCGTGAGCGGAACAGATTGATTGTTCTTGGCAGTTGAGGGCCCACCAATATCAAATATCGAAACGAGATCGAAACATAACTTATCTAAAGGGATTTGGCAACACAGACCTGCTGTAGCGAGCTGGTACGGCGGAGCCAAGAAAAACTATCTGGTCTATCAGCTTACGTGTCCCGTCCAGGGGGGTTCCACTGGGCGGTTAGGGAGGGGGGAGAGCTGCTGCCGCAGACTCAATCAGTTGATTTTTATTTTCTCAATTTGGACTTAAGTAGCTTGCGTTAATAGCCTTTGTCTAGCGAAAATTGTTACTTATTTTGTTCAGTTGTTCAGTTGTTGAAAGTCGCTACTTCAACTATGGATCTCAAGGAACTTCCTCCCTTGGAGTTCCCTAGATCTTAAATTTAATATAGTAGACATTCAAGGCTCAGGGACGTTAATTATTCGTGCTTATCACAAACTTCGTAGCTAGCCGGGCTTCGTAGGCTAAAATAATTTGTGTACTATAAAATTATTCGTGTGCCTACCGATTTTTTAATACTTGCCGTGATGAAGTTATGTTCTGTACTTAATTATTTTTATTTAAAATTATTGTCCGCTCCATCTTGAGTCTTACTCAAGTTCAAAGCAAAACATTGAAATGTCAACATTGAGTGTCAATATAATCATGAAGTCTTAATACAAACCAGACTGGCGTGCAACTGACACTCAACACCCCCAATTATAAATATCTAACAACAAACGATACGGCCCACAATTAAAATGAATACGGAATATTTCCCGCACTAAAGCGCTAATAGACCAACCATTGTCCTAACCGAATAATTCCTGATAATAACCATGAATGGCGCCAGATTATAGTCAGCGAAAGAACGCTGGCACAGCGCCAGCGCGACATCGGGAATCGATACTATTAAACTTTTATTTGATATGCAATGCAAGACTAAGCTAGAGCGTATCGAATAGTGTACCTAACAAAGAGGAAAGGATATGTCGACGTAACACATATGGAATTGTATCTTAGAGCGGTTTCAGACCAGTGTGTGTTCCGGTGTGTTCGCTCGGCGCGCGGGGAGGGCGTCTCTCGGACTTAGAAGCAGAGCTCGGACTAATCATCGCAAAACAATAATCCTCACCTGGTGACCTACACTCCCCACACCACTCCACCTACCTACTCGTCTAACAATACTAACATGTGCCCGATAGAACGAACCACGCTACGCCAAGCCACTCTTCTATAACATTGTAATGTGTTTTTAAAATGATTCCCCGTTGCCTCGTATATCAGACTCATTATCATGCCATACTATTCATAACTCAGGCTGAATGGCAGGCTGGTATTTTAGTATGTATTTGCATAATTTTATTATATGTATAGGACAATATAACATTCACTAACCCAATATAGACATTTACTCCTAAACGAATAGTACAAATCGGCTAAACTTGGAACACAACAAGACCCTAAGTGACTATCAATTATCGTATTAAATTGACAAGTTCATATCAGTATGTAAAACTTTATTCGTCAATGTCAAATGTCCACCAGTTTTCATTCTGACATTTGACATTGACTGATAAAGTTTCACATTAACAGACAAATTTGTCAATCATTTAAGGTAATTGTGGATGGGAACACATCAATACATTTGTAATTTATTATTATGCTCGATGGGAAGACAAGGATTTCATTTTTATATTTAATTCACCAAAAAACAACTTCTTAATACAACAAACATGAAAACATGGTACTTAAATATAAAACAAAACAACTAAAACTAATTAAAAAAAAGGTCTCCCAGATCGGAGCCCTGTGGAAGGGTTCCCATAAGGCTGGCAGCGTTCCCCCTTTG
This sequence comes from Notocelia uddmanniana, assembly GCA_905163555.1. Classification (NCBI taxonomy): domain Eukaryota; kingdom Metazoa; phylum Arthropoda; class Insecta; order Lepidoptera; family Tortricidae; genus Notocelia; species Notocelia uddmanniana. Next base: position 33,371,039 of record LR991056.1, on the reverse strand, counting down.
GATAGCTATGCTGATCCGCTGGCCGAGGAACGAGCCAGCCCTACGGTCTCCTGACACCTCGGCCAGCCTTCGGGATAGTTGCCCAAAAAGTCGGTGGGCACCCGCGCTCCACGGTCCCAGTGTCTCCACAAGGATTAATTAATGAACACTCCCAAACTTCCTTATCAAACAAGCTAACTCGATAGTATGCTCAATTTTAAAACAAGCTTTCCGGCACGCTACCATTCGTGAATGAACACACAACAACATTGCCGCATGCCATAAAAACGCTCGTAATGGAACAACTCTGTTTTGTAATAATGTATAATGATGGATTGATATCAAAGACGTCATGACTGCACTGCGAACCCAAATATTTGAAGAAAATACGCTTGGCAACGTTTGACTCCTGTCGCTGAACTCAAAGCTAACAATATTTCAAACTGAGCAAGATAAATCCTGAGTTGAATAATAAAAGCAAAACTAGATTGAAGAGTAAAATGTGAGTTTACGAATCGTTTAGAGAATGCACAGGGGAGCTGGAAAGTCATCATACTCATAGATGGATATATTTATTTTCTTCAAAAATTACATAGTATTTTACGAATGTAAGATAAAATGGATTCAGTAAAAGATCTTCATTAAAGAAAGTAATTTGAGAACAAAGGAAAAAAACAATAGAAATCTAAAAAGTCACAGCTAAATAAAAAAATGAAATGTTAATGTTGTATATAAAACACGACTAGGATATCTTAGGTAATGTCAAAAGTCAAAATTAAAATATACAGAATAAAAACAAAAGAGGGGGCCAATATCAATTAAATGTTATAATTATCATTTGTAAAATTCAATGTCAAATACCAGAACCACGTTCACGTATCTTTCTCACTTTCATTTTTGCATGGGTTGAAAAGAGACATTAATATACAGGACGCGAATTCGACTGTACATTAGGGATCTATTTTGGGGCAGCGCAACTTGGGAAGTACCGCAACCATAATAACAACAATACTAAGGCCGTCAGAGCTGCACGCCGCTGCTTTGTTAAAGGAGAGTGATGGGCCTAATTTTGTCTCTAGGTGTCATAACGAATTCTCAAATCAAAATAGGATCAGCAAGGCTACGGCATCTGCTTACCATTAAATAAGCGTGTCCTTTTTTGCCACCATCGTGCTATTAAATCATCATCATCACCATGTCATCCGAAAGACGTCGTCTGCTGGACATAGGCCTCCCCCAAAGACTTCCACAATGACCGGTCCTGCGCCACCTTCACCAGGTCATCGGTCCACCGCGTGTTATTAAACAAAAATAATAAATTATTTTATTTAAATACGACCAATTTGGATCATGGTATTACTTATTAAACTTATTAAACTTTTGTTCTCTAGCGAACTCATCAAACAGAAACTTAGATACAAATATTAAACTTAATGGTCAAACATTAGAATTTGTTACTTCTACTGTATTCTTAGGCATTACATTGGACTCAAAATTGCAGTGGGGTTCCCATATAACAGCGATAGGAAGTAGGTTGAGCTCTGCTGCATTTGCAGTCAGGAGAATAAGGCAGCTTACCAATGTGGCAACGGCACGGTTAGTTTACTTTGCTTATTTTAATAGTATAATTACTTATGGTCTTATCTTATGGGGATCAGCTGCAGATATTGAAACTGTTTTTATTTTGCAAAAAAGGGCTATCCGAGCAATTTATAACTTGGGGTCGCGTGATTCATTAAGAGAATTTTTCAAAGAAATAGATATTCTAACCCTGCCGTCCCTATACATATTTGAAATAATAATGTATGTTAGGAAGAATTTGGGCAATTTTCCAACGAACGCTGATAAACCAATAGCCACGAGAAATACTGGGAAACTGAAAATAACCTTCTATAGACTAGTAAAGGCGAAAAAGTCGTTCTTGGGAAATTGTATCAAATTCTACAATAAAATTCCTAAACACATTACTGAACTTAGCAATTCTAAATTCAAATCTGTAGTAAAACAAACACTTATTTCAAGAGCATATTATAAGATAAACGATTACATCATGGATAGGGATGTGTGGCAGTGATAGCGTCCTGCACGGGTAATCTATCGCGAAAATATATTTTCTACTGTAGCATTGTTATTTAAGGTATTTTGTAGTAATATAATTTTATATTTAACTATATAATGTATATTGTTTTGAAAAAATGACACCTCGCCGAGTTTCTTACGCCGGTTCTTCTCGTGGCAGAGGTATATTTTTCCGAACCGGTGGTAGTTTATTGACGTTCATAGGTGCATGTAATATGCCTAATTTGAAGAATAAAATACTTTTACTTTTTTTTTACTAGTGTTAATACAATACATTATCATTATTCTCTACTTGTTCCTACGTGCATGTATCATGCAGCAGTTGAACAAGTGCAGGACATCCTGGCCGCTATCATGCTCAGAATGCTGTTGGAGCTAGCCCGCACTGAGCACCAGCGATGTGGCTTGTTCGCGCATAGTGGTGTAGAAGCAGACTACTCGCGCTTCCACGAACATCCCTACAGCGGTACAGAATCTGGGCAGCCCCATCAGCACCCTCAACGCGTTGTTATACTGCACGCGCAGAGCGCTGTGCCGTTTGTACGTATAATCTGCCCACAGGCTGCCTGTGTAAAAGGTAGTACCACCACCACCATATCAGCCGAAAGACGTCCACTGCTGGACATATGCCTCCCCAAATTCCATGGGGGGTAAATGCCATAATCTCCACGCTTGGCATGCGGGTCGGCGATCGCAGTATCTCCACCGCACTTCAGGGATGCTGCTGCCCATCCCCCGGTGGTCTTGGCCGTAGTTTTAGGACATACCCGGGTCCAAACCCGGATAAAAGGTAGTACAGTAGGCTGTTAAAAGACAGAGTTTTACTTCGTTAGAGCATTTGTCAAACCTGTGGGCTATCATATTAGCTCTAACGGACAGCACTCTGCGCTCGCGCGCCATCTAGGTCTGCGATCATCAAATGCATGAACTATTTAAAGTTGTTGAACTATACACAGTGTAAAAGTAAAAAGTAACGGTACATACTAATAAAATTTGAGCTTACAGATCGTTGTAAACAATGTGTCTATATATTTCCCGCGCGTATTAGACCCTCGAAAAACAATACCTCCGATACCCTTGATATTATTGCTACCTTCTTAAGTGCCCATAATGATACGGGAACCAGGATAATATTAGGTGGAATAAAATCATAATGCCTTCACGTGCCGGGTAGCATTACGGCTATCGGTAAGAGTTTGGTACAAAATAGCCACGTATCTAATATCGGGGTCTTACGGAAACACTCGGGCGGGGAAAAAGTTCGCCGGCTGCGGCGCGGCTGCGAAAAGCGCGGGTGGCGGAACGTAGGCGGTAGCGGACTTACAACGTTAGCACAGGCACAGACTAGGAAACATGGCCCACATTGTTCCTTGTTACAACAACGATAGAATGTAAAAGGCCCATCGTTCGATTCTTTCATAGTTTATATATAATATAATATAATATTGGGGGACAATCTTACACAAATCGACCTAGTCCCAAACTAAGCAAAGCTTGTGCTTATATAGGTAAATACATACTTAAATGCATAGAAAACATCCAAGACCCAAGAACAAATATCCGTGAAAAATGCACAAATAAATGCCCTGGCCGGGATTCGAACCCGGGACCTCTAGCTTCGGAGGCAGAGTCACTACCAACTAGGCCAAACAGGTAGGTAGCCTAACAGCTGAAAATATGGGTACATTATCCAAAAATTTGCAGATACCGAAAAGAAGAGAGGAGTCCAGCTTAATGCACCCACTAAGTTTATTTGATGTTTACGAATCATACATTTTCAAAACACTCATAATGATAATAGATCCGCTACGTTTTAGCATTTTACATAAAAGACCGTAAGACACTTCCCAGATTGCGTCGAATCGAACACACCTCTTTGCTTAAATCCTTTAGCTCCTGCCTTGTACTAAATTGAGATGTATAAGGACCGTAGGTACTTCACTCCGTTTTATTTGCTAGTATTCGTACTGCAGCATTTGTCAAAGAAAATACATGTGAAATGATGATTTCGCAAATACGGCAAAGTGAAGTGCTAGTCTAATATTGTTGATGACAATGTACGGATATTCTATTTGCGTATTCTACTGAGTAAACTGCTGTTCTAACAAACTATTTCTATTTTCATAATAAATATTGGAAAACTTTGTCAATATAAATCGCTAGAGATGCGGGCTCAACAAAGAACAAGACACCGCAACAAAAAAAGTGAACAATTTTTATATTCTAAGCCATGTACTGACTTAGATGACATTCTGACTGGACGGGGCGGGATCAATATGTGGTATTTTGTTATTTGACGAGTGGTGGTGTAGTGCCGAGTTTCTTAAGCCGGTTCTTCTCGTGGCAAAGGTTTATTTTTCCGAACCGGTGGTAGTTTATTGACGTTCATATTGGGTACTTGTAATATCCCTAATTAGAAGAATAAATAACTTTTACTTTTTTACCGCAGAGGTTTCCTCGCTTGACGAGATGCTGTCAGTATTAAAATTACACAGTAGTAATATCATCTGCAGAAGGGGGCTAGTTCTGAATTCGTCTCGCCTCGCTTCAGTGTCAGTTAGAAAGCACTCGTTTAAATGCTCCGCATCGACAAATCAGAAAGTCACCTTAGTAAATTACAGTCAAAGTTATGTCGTATGGCAAAACTACAGAAATACCGATAAAACCACTGGCTTCATGGCCCCAAGTTCAGCCAAGCTCTCGCCTAAACCAACAGCGGGCTGCGATCGGTGGCAACTAGATTAGCGGGACCCGCCAATTAGTGCCCATTCAGCCCCGCTCAATGTTCCCTGAGTGCTCAATGCTCATTTACCACAGACAGAGCTCATCCATGTTTTACCTACGTGTTTGTGAATTAGTAGGCCTGACCGCTTGCCCTAAGCCCTAACTCTCTTGTTTTACCTACAGACTCTAAAGTGATTTAGCAAGCCCCTATAGAACCGAGAAAGACGTAGTACTTGCGAAACTTAATGAAACTACATGTACCTAGTAATCTACGTGTTGGAAGGTTTAGTCTATTGTATAAACTTTGGCAGTTTGAAGTTGCTGAACAGATTGGTACTTTGTCATAGTGACGTGGCTAAGTGAGAGTGATTTGAATTGTATTATATAGGTAAGTAACTAAATAAAAAGCGACTGTGACTGGTAAAACACACGAATTTTAATTAGGTAGTCGTGTGTTTGAACCCGGATTAATATCATTAGGTTTTAAAAAACGTTTATACGAAATCTTATTTTGGGTTAAAAAACTTTTTTCTCAAAATAAATTTTACATTTCACTTAGAAAGAAAGAAAGAAAGAAAGAAGAGATTTATTCACATAACCAAACAAAGACACAGATACAAAAATGGGAGGAAACGCACATTAAACACATAACGTGTGTCTTCGCGGCAGTGAATCGGTTGCTGTCTCAGCATTATGCTGAGGTGTCAGACACCTGCAGCGCTGGTTTTCAGACAGCACCGTAAGTGATCCACGGATTGCAACACAACATACTATATAAAAGGTACACATAATAAATAAATCATATTAATATAATCATAATAAAACACTTAAAATATAATATTCTCAAAAGCATTTGAATTGGCAGAGTTAGGTATATAAAATAAACCAGTTCAAAAAAACATTCTTACCGACCGAGAAAACAGATTCAGAATGCGATTAAAATAATAATAATAATAATAATAAAATCCTCCTCATAGACATGACCATTTGCCAACGAGTACGGCGGAACAGAGGGACCCTCTCGGCCTCCTGGATTGACTATAAGAAGGCCTATGATTCGGTGCCTCATTCATGGCTGAGGAGGATCTTAGAGCTGTATAAAGTTGATGCAGCTTTAAGATCCTTCTTAAGTGCTTGCATGGGGCAGTAGACCACAGTCCTTCGTCAACCGGGTGGAGGAGATGGCCCTTCTGGCCCGCAGGACTCCATCAGGATTGAGCGAGGCATTTTTCAGGGTGACAGTCTGAGTCCCTTGTGGTTCTGCCTAGCGCTGAATCCGCTCAGCACTCTGCTGCAGGATTCGGGGCTAGGTTGCCAGCTTCGGAGAGGGGGTGAGGTCATTTCTCATCTGCTATACATGGATGACCTTAAGCTATTTGCACCAAATAGACAGGACCTGTTGGAGCTACTGAAAACGACAGAAGTTTTCAGTAGCGCCATCAAAATGGAATTTGGTGTAGATAAGTGTGCGGTCATGCATGTACAGCGGGGGAAAGTTGTAAATTCAACAAATTTACAACTTTCTGAGACAATGTCGCTCAGATCTCTCTCCGAAGCAGAAACCTATAAATATCTTGGTATGTCACAGGCCTTGGGTATTGAGGGTGAGGGCATAAAGCAGGCGGTGAAGGAGCGCTTTTTCTGTCGCCTGACAAAAGTACTTAATAGTTTTTTGTCGGGTGGCAATAAGGCGCGCGCCTTCAACGCCTGGGTTATGCCCTTGCTCACATACTCCTTTGGCATACTAAGGTGGACTCAGACTGAGCTGGATGCCCTGGATCGAAGGGTGCGTGTACTGCTCACTGCACACCGCATGTTGCACCCACGTTCGTCTGTTATGAGACTGTACATCCCGCGGAAGTGTGGAGGTCGTGGCTTTTTAAATGCCAAAGACCTCCACAACCGCGAGGTGTGCAGTCTCAGGGATTATTTCCTAAACAGCGAATGTGGGATGCATCGAGACGTAGTGGCGGTAGACGCATCTTTCACCCCGCTCTCCATGGCAAACGAGAACTGGCGCAGATTTAAAGTACTGAGCGCCGAGGACCGCAAGGCGGAATGGAAGAGTAAGGAGCTACACGGGCGGTTCTACAGGGCCCTTACGGGGCCCGACGTGGACCTGCTCGCGTCGGTGAACTGGCTACGTTTCGGGGATCTCTTCGGGGAAACCGAAGGTTTTGTCTGTGCAATTGCGGACGAAGTTATCATGACGAACAACTACCGGAAATATATCCTGAAGGACGGTACGGTCGACATTTGTCGGGCATGCCGCCGTCCCGGAGAGTCACTCAGGCATATCATTTCCGGTTGTAGTCATCTTGCTAACGGCGAGTACTTGCACAGGCATAACTTGGTAGCCAGAATTATTCACCAGCAACTTGCTCTTTCATACGGTCTTGTGGACTTCGAAGTGCCGTACTATAAATACTTACCTGCGCCAGTTCTCGAAAATGGTCGTGCTACGCTCTATTGGGATCGATCTATCATCACGGATCGGACTATTGTAGCCAATAAGCCCGACATCGTGCTGATAGATCGATCGAAGCGCCAGGCAGTGCTCGTCGACATCACCATCCCCCATGACGAGAACCTCGTGAAGGCCGAGAAGGACAAAGTCAGCAAGTACCTAGACTTGGCACACGAGGTAACCGCCATGTGGGATGTTGATTCGACGATCATTGTCCCGATAGTCGTTTCTGCGAACGGTCTAATAGCGAAGAGTCTCGACCAACATCTCAAGAGACTCTCGCTAGATGGCTGGGTCAAGGGTCAAATACAGAAGGCGGTACTCCTGGACACGGCGCGGATAGTCCGGAGGTTCCTCTCTCTGTCGCCCTAACCACCGGTGGCTTAGGCCCTGCCTCGCTGCCGGCGGCACCCTAGGTTAGGTTTTTATAATGTTTTTATATTTTGTAAGTGTATTTTTATATTTTACTTTTTGTAAATCCATTGTACAAACCTAACCTAAGACGAAAAATAAATAAAGGAATAATAATAACAGCTTCTGAACAAAAACAAGCATAGGAAGCTACAAGAAAAGAACTTTAGGGAAAAAAGACAAAGTGGCGATATTTTAAGTACTGGATGGATTAAGAATGGGATCTTTGGAGCGTCAACAAATAGCCCTTAAGCTTGCGCTTAAAGGTATACTTGCTAGACGCTCCTTGGATAGGTGGAGGGAGATCATTCCAACACTTGGACGCCGCAAATCTAAAACTTCCTCGAAACGCCGCGGTTCGATGTTTAGCCACCAGAACCATCGCCTTACACCTGCGCGCACTTTTGGGAAATAAAAGTTTATTTAGCAAATATGCTGGGACCCCAGACCGCACTATGCCAAAAAGAAGAGTGGCGAGGTGTAGGCGTCTGCGTGCAGGCATGTTCAGCAGACCAGCGGCGTTCAAGTAGGGAGTGATATGGGAGCGGGGAGGTACTCGAAAACAGAAACGAATGCATGCGTTTTGCACTCGTTGTATGAGCTTCTTTGTACGACCAGTAATGCAGCCAGCATAGACGATATCACAATAGTTTAATCTTGACAATATCATCGATTCACAAAGGTTAACACGCAAATCATCACTTAAGTAATCGCGAATATTGTAAAGAACTTTAAGGCGGTAGAAGCAGTTACTCACAACTTTAAGTATGTGGTTCTCGAAGCGCAGCTTGCCGTCCATTAGGAGGCCAAGGTTATTTGCTTCTACCACTCTCTCTATTGGGTCGCCCATGATGGCAATATTACTGGTAGTCAAAACCTCGAGGTTATTGACAGTACTACGGATTTGATGTTCCGACCCAAAGACCACATATTTCGACTTGTTCGGATTAAGAACAAGGCAGATCTTTTCCGACCAAGTAGAAATACGATCAAGGTCTGCGTTAATAGTGTTGACAGCAGCAGATATGTCCGTGGGTGCACTAGAGAGGTAAAGTTGGAGGTCGTCCGCGTAAAGGTGGTATTTGCTGCCCTTTATATTATGTATGATGTCAGCACTATACAATATGAAAAGCAGGGGGCCTAGTATTGAACCTTGTGGCACACCTCTCAACACTGGACAAAGTGCGGACCGCATAATGACGCCATCCATCTTACGCAAAGTTAACGTCTGCGTATGGCCGGAGAGATAACTATATACACTTCTTGAGAACATACTAGAATTTTATAAACAAAGATATTTTTCAATGAGGCACTAACTACTTAAATATAAACAGGTTAAGGTAAGTAAGATGAATATTCAAAATAGACCAGGTACGTGTAGGTTAAATTTTACTGTCTAGTCTCGCTGTGGTCTCGAATATGTGTAGAAACATCGTGTTATCATAATAATAAAATACTTTATTGTGCACTACACGGAAAAAAATACAAGGGTATGACATAAATGGGACTACATAGTATAGTCGTGCAGTATAAATACCTATTAAATATTCCCAGCATCAAATCTGATGTGGTATTATTGTTGTTTAGGCGACTTCCAGACTTGGCGGGGTGGGTGCGAAATGTGATATGTATTTTGTTATTTGACGTGTGTTTACTGGTGTGAGATTTCGTCACATGACGAAGTACTGTCAGTATTACGTTTGCGCAGTACTAATATCATGCGCAGAAGCGGGGCAGTACTGCATTGATATCGGTTGACACTGACAGCTGACAGTTTTCTCGTATCGTACCGCCTCCGCATCGACAAATGAGGAAAGCGCCTTACTCGAGTACAAAGCTAATCCATTGTGCATTATTTTAAATTTAATATGTAGTACATTTTCTAAGAAGGCAAACATCCCGAAGAACCTGATCTAATCCCAACCAGATCTAGTTAGATAAGTAGTTCCAAAGAAAAAAACAATGTGTCAGACGAACACAAATATTAGCACCCTAAAGCTTGTAATGCACAGAGAACGTCATAGCGGGCCTGAGGCGGTTTTGCGGTAAAGCAAACGCGATATAAAAGCGCACCATAAACCCGCGCGGTACAGCGGAGCGGAGGCGGCGTGTGTGACATGTGAAGCAGTAACAGACAGTCGACAGTTTCGAGCTTATAGGTTCCTGTTTTTCTTTTTCGGTACGGGACCCTTAATTCAAAATCTACGTAAACAAACGCGAAGAGGTAAATACCAATTGCCTGCATCCATGACCTTACCAGCCGCCTTGCCAGAGTAGAACCGATGGCCGTTGGGGCGGAAAGGTTCTCGAGTGGCGACCACGTACCGGAAGGCGTAGCGTAGTAGAGGCGTAGCGTAGTACACGGTGGACTGATGACCTGGTAAGGGTCGCGGGTGTCCGCTGGATGCGGGTGGCGCAGGACCGGTCATTGTGGAAGTCTTTGGGGGAGGCCTCTGTCCAGCAGTGGACGTCATTCGGCTGATATTATACAATTGCGGCTAGTATTATACAATTGCGAGAGCCAGTTCTCCCTAAGAGCACGTTAAAAATCGTCCGTTAAACCTACCCCATAAACGGTTAGCTTTATTGGTCCAGCGCGGTTACCGCCCGAATTTGCATAAATTCACTTCTTGCGATTCCCCACGCTAAGCCAGAGATATCCCTTTATTTCACAATAAAATATTCATACACCAAAAAGCGTTTCTTTGGGAAGCGCGCGGATTCCACGGATTATTTTAAGGAGAATGATTTCGTCAAGATTTTGTTAAGCTCGCTATCTATAATATTAGCTCGATATGTTACTTGCCGCCAGCATCGCTAAAACTTGTAATAAATACGCATTTGTACAAGTGTTAGTTTGTCTATCTTTTGGTTCATGTGTTCCACTGAATTGCTCAAAGGTTAACTGGAAGAGATTCCTTACAGGGATAAGTTCACCTTTGTACATATGTAGCCGAATTAGTCTGTATTTTTACCCGACTGCACCAGAAGGAGGGTTATGTTTTTCGAGAGTATAGTATGCATGTATGTATGTATGTATAATTGTTTGGCACGCTTTGCAGCCTGAACGGCTCAGTGGATTTTAGCTCGAGAGGGTGTCGTTAGATTCGTATTTACTGTGAGATTGACTCTGGGTTTATCAAAATAAAAATAAAATGGCGGATTTTTGGCGCCAAATTCCAAAATACACAGAAACGCAGTCGGGTTTTTTAGTTTTTTAATGAATTAGACTTGTTACATGTGTTTGTGTACAATAAACACATGTAACAAGTAAAGTATTTACATACATACATACATACATACATACATATGCAAAACCGCCATAAAAATTGCTTTTTTTGCCAAAACGGTTCATAAGGATATTTAAAAGAGATAACAATTAAGTTTTACATGTATTCTTGGGATTAGGTAGCGGACTCCGGGCATCCTTCAGGATGCAACTGTACTGGGAATAACGCTAGGATGATGATGATTCTAAAAAAGCTAACAATTAAATTACATCTATTGAGACACAGCTAAGAAAGTGGAAAACGCTCAACCGACTGCGTACTCAAGTTGGTCGCTGTAAGGAAAATCTTTGCAGATGGGGTATCATCGACACATCTATCCGATGGCTGTGTGGTGCGGTGCCGCAAACTATGGAACACCTCACACAGTGCCCAGCATACCCTAGATCCTTCTCTGTTGACGATTCGATGGTCGCAAACCAAAACGCAATAGAAGTCGCCGGTTTCTGGTCCAATGCAATGTAACTCTGAGCCACTCGAGAAGAAGAAGAAGAATAAGGTTTCGTATTATTTTTCGGAATTACTCAGAACGTATCCGAAATACACCACCACCACCACCATATCAGCGAAAGAACGTCCACTGCTGGACATAGGCTTCCCCCATATTCACAGGGGGTATATGCCATAATCGCCACGCTTGGCATGCGGGTTGGCGATCGCAGTATCTCCACCGCACTCCAGGGATGCTGCTGCCCATCCCCCGGTGGTCTTGGTCGTAGTTTTAGGACATACCCGGGTCTAAAGGGTCCGAAACACCCGATAAGTGGTTATTATAAAACGGTTCTGAGATTTTCTAGCTTCGGTTTTGTTAGTGTTCCTTCTTTCCCTTTCCCTGTACCTATGTAAACATAAATACTTGTTTGAGTTTTGTTGAGTTCTGTGCTAATAGTACGTGTTTGTACTTATATCTGCGGTGCACGGCGTGCCGTATTGACAGGTTGAGCTTCAATTAGTGCTGAGATTGCGGCGCGGTTCCGCGGCGGGAATTATCTCGGATTGATTGAAAGCTTAGAAAACTCGACCTTTTCCTTACACGTGCTTGAAGAAAACTAAATTACGTTCGAGATTACGCTTTTAAAAGTGTTTTTTTTTCCTTAAGGAGATTGTAAAGAACACGCGTTTCATGTTGGAGCTGAGTTTAGTTAATGCTATTTTTTAAAGTCTCATAAAGTGTAGTTTGCAATTTTGGTACCAACAAGTTTAATTTGATGGTGCACGGACAAAGTTATCTCAAATATGTAAACACAATTTTACTGGTGGCTCAGATAATTTTAAATCTTTATGAAATTGATTGACTTTAATTCTTAAATCTTTATGAAATTGATTGATGAATTTTAAATATTCATGAAATTAATTGATTAACTTTAGGAGCGTCCGTGGCCCAGCGGCGCCCGCGTACCGCGTGCGGTATGCGAGGTTAAGCAATGTCGGGCGAGGTCAGTCCTTCGATGGGTGACCGCTTTGAGTGGTTACTAACTGAGTGCTCCCGTGCTTTGGAAGGCACGTTAAGCCGTTGATCCCGGTTGCTGTCTACGATAGCAGTCGTTAAGCCAAGTTAGAGGCCTCCGGGTGGCTTGAGAACTTCTAACAGTCAAGTTGCCCACTCACTTCACAAGCCTAATCCCAATAAGGTCTAGTTTCCCCCTCGGGTTGGAAGGTCAGATGGCAGTCGCTTCCGTAAAAACTAGTGCCTACGCCAATTCTTGGTATTAGGTGGCGGACCCCAGGCATCCTTCAGGATGCATCTGTGCTGGGAATAACGCTAGGAGGATGATGATGCAATTGATTGACTTTATGGCTAGGCCATTTGGAGAGGATGGAAGACGATCGGCCACCGAAGAGAGCGTATGAGGGTCGGCTCAAAGAATAACGTCTGGTTGGTCGTCCCAGATACCGCTGGAATGACGAAGCCCTCTATGAACTAGCCAACCTCGAAGTACCCAACTGTCGTGAGGTAGCCCAGAATAGAGAAGAGTGGTTTTCTCATTGTGTCGGAGGCCATAATCGTCTTCGGATTATCGAGTTAGCGTAGTAAGTATGAATACGACTGAACTGTGGAAAATTTTATAAATTTTCGTATTTACGTTCATATCATTTTCTAATCTTGCAAGAAGCGGTTACGCTGCTAACGAAATTTCTAAATTTCATAGCACTAATTAAAAAGAAACCTTTTAATTTGAAATGAATTTCGTAAATTTCGTATAATTTCGTAAATTTTCGATTTCACTAAAGAAGTGATTTTGGATAAGATTTTTATGGGGGTTAGTTGTATATATTTAGTACAATTAAAAACCTCTAAAGTTTTTCACATGACGTAAAACCACAAAATATATAGTTTATATTCAGTACGCAATTAATGTGTTCATTTTAAGACTGCGCAGTACGTTCGGTTCTCCATACAAACGTATTTATGCTCTCATTTTAAAACGCCAGGCTAGAATAACATGAAACTTTGTATACACAATGGGGTCCGGCATATCTAGGTCGGACCATAGTTTCTGTTGCTTGAAATTATAATGGAGAAAAAATACAGCGATTATTATGGTTTTCATACAAGCCGTAAAAACTCAAAAAGCCGCTGTATTATTTTTCTTTTACAATTTCTAGCAACAGAAACTATGGTCCGACCTAGATATGCCGGATACCATTGTGTATACAAATTTTCATGTTATTCTAGCATGGCGTTTTAAAATGAGAGGGTAAATACGTTTGTACGGAGAACCAAGCCAGACCGAGCGTACTGCACCCTCTTAATGGTGATGTATTAATTCACTGCGAGTTAGTATTGTTTGTACTACAAGAACAAGTCTTCTTTAAATAACAATAAGATCAAAGGCAGTAAACTAATTACTGTTTAATTCCGCAACAATGGCATCTTGTGAATAATATGAATATACATAATACACATTGTATGTATGAATACCCGTTCAGCCTCAGTGAAACCTGCACAGTCCGCGCGTGAATGCAACAATGCCAGACTAGTAATAGTTTACATACTTAAGCAACGTTGCCATTAGACGATTCGTTTGACACGTCTTTGGGAAATAGCTTGTCGATTGTAAGATTTCAAACGCACAGTCAACTGAGAAAATGATCTCATCATCATCATCATATCAGCCGAAGGACGTCCACTGCTGGACCTAAAGAGTCAACTTTAACGGAATTTTCTTTATTGTAAATTAGAGCAGAGGATGTCTGACCCCGCAGTCGAACTGTGGAAACAGTTTTGTGGGACAATACAGTGTAAGTATCAATGTTCCTAATAATGTATATAATAAAAAAATGTAGGTCCGTAGTATAGAGGCGATACTGACTCAACTGACAGTTGACACTGACAGCTGACAACTTTCTCATAGTCGTATCAGGCTTTCCTCATGGACTAACTTCATATGCGCAACTGGTTGTGCCATAATGAATATTTTTTCGAAATCATTACCTCCGCATCGACAACTCAAGAAGTCGCCTAAAAATATGTGTTTGTAATATTGTTATTACTTCCTGTAAAACATAAGAGAATTCAATTGCTCATCTTTAAGTATTACCTTAACACTATTCGCCATCGTTTCCACGACGTACTGGTTCGGAAACATCTTGGGCGGCATCCTGACTTGGCGGGGTGAGAGCGATATGTGATAGGTATTTTGTTCTTTGACGTGAGTTTACTGATGTGAGATTTCCTCACTTAACGAAATACTGTCAGTATTACGTTTCATTAGGTATCATCTCCCTGCCATTATCCCGCTTATGCAGGTTCGGCGCAACATGTTTTTTTCTTCTACTCCTCTCTATTATTCGTCACTTCAGCGCTTATTCCTTTCTTTCTCATATCCTTTCTCACACAATTCATCCATCGCTATTTGGGCCTTCCAATCGCTCTTCGCCCACTGTCAGTATTACGTTTTTAGCAATACCATGCGCAAAAGCGGGACAGTGCTGCATTCGTATCGTTTGACACTGACAGCTGACAGTTTTCTCATATCGTACCAGCTCCGCACCGACAAATCAGGAAAGCGCCTTACGTTTAAAAACTTCTGTCAAATTTTTCTGCCACATTTTTTGTGAAATTAACACAGGTCACACACACTTAGTATATATAGTCTTTGATAACCGTGTATACTTAGTCAACCTGAGATCCTAGAGCCACCCGATGAAGACAGCGGAGATATCTGCTGATGTAGAAGTTTTAGCGGATAAAAACTACACATAAACAGTAGATAATATAGCTTCAAGTTGCGTTTGACCCCAGTCAAACCTGATGGAAAGTTAAGGCAAGGTCTAAGGTAGAACACGCTCACCCAAAAGATACCTGTTCAGACTTCGCAAGACACGACGGTAAATCAGCCACTTGTGCCGCGTGTGAGTAGAACAGTTTTTTCAATAGAGCGTACATCTAACCAGGTCTTAAGCAATTCTAGTGAGTTACTGTTAACACGTTCGCTGCGGCAAACAATTTACAAGTTTTTCCTCCAGTGCGTTATTAGGTAGGAACGCCTATGAGGTAAACTTTTCGCCGGTGCGGCATTATGTTCAAAGACCTAGTGAATCTGAAGTTGATTCAACCTTAAATATCTTCCTGAAAAGAAATAATATTAAACAGATTTGGTAACTGTGCTGTTGTAATAGAGTATATTTATGCCCTATTGGCTTCGCCCGAGACTCCGATTCGTCATTTTTGATAAAAACGTCAAAATAAACATTAGGTTTTTGGACCTAATACCGCACCAGATCAATGGTACATTTAAGATTTTTTTAAGTGATGGGAATTAAATAATCGGTAATAATTCAACCTTGTTTTATTTTGCTTTACATACAGTTTTCCTGTCTTGAAATATAAGTTGGAGTTGGGAATATATTTTGCAGTCCTTGTAGAGTAGTTCCTGAAGGAGTCACTAAAATATTATCTTGAACTTGTTTAGTTTTTTTTTTTTTCACCGGGGTTAATTGCGTTTGTAGGATATTCTTACTGCTAGCACTTACGTCGGTTCATCCTGTTTGTCTCGAAAGTCCACTGGTACTCGACCCGGGTTGTATAATAACATTTTGGAGTATTTTTATCTTCTTTTTTGCACTATCACTACTACTTACATAACATGTCAGTTTCATCATCACCTGAACTTTTTTCGTTTAAAGATATTTCCAGCAATCTTCCGATTTACTTTTTATGTACCTTCACCACGTAGTGACGTCATAAGGTATCGACCACAACACTAACAAATAAAATTACGAAAAGCTGTGCGATGCTAGGTTGATTTGCCTATTATTCCATATTAGGTTTTTTTACCTGATATCCGCAAGTAACTACGACCTTTTATGTTCATTAGGTCTAAATGCGTAATACAATTTTTGTTGTCAAAACTAGTAGCCCTTTATTAAATACCTACAAAAGTATATTTGTCTCTTTTGTACACTAAACAATCTACAAGATATACGCTTCGCAAGGGAGCGAGTACACCGTATTTTGCTCCCGCACTGAGTGGGAGTCGACGTATTAGGCTTTTAGGCCTAATACCGCAGCGAACGTGTTAAGATAATAAAACCCAGACTTCCTTTGAAAATTGTGTACCTGATTGCCTATAACGAAAAAACTCATATTATGTATATAGGACTTACCGTTATCCGTTTAAGCAGTCGCTTGCCTTTATGCCACAAGATGGCGGCTGGCGGGCGCGACCCTGCGGATTCGCACGACACCTCGTACCGTCGCTCGGCCGTTAAAGACCCTCCTTCGCCTATTTCTGCAGGCTTCCGTATCTCTACTGTTAGTGGTCTCACTGAAACAATAAATTTAATTTATGATCTTGGTTTTGTGTTTCAATACGTAACATTTTAAGGGAAACTATCACGAAAGCGGTGTCGCATGTGTAGCTTTACAATAAATTAATAAAAATATACTTTCATATGGCGGCATTACAACAAGATATTCCTCGCTTGTGTGGTAAATTATGTGTTGGCAGTTCGTATTATGTCAAATTTGACAACTTTTTTTATACCACGTCGGTGGCAAAACCAGCGTACGGCCCGCCTGATGGTAAGCGGTCATCGCACCCTATGGACGCCTGCAACTCCAGGGGTGCCAAATGCGCGTTGCCGACCCGTTAAAAATTTATAAACTCTTCTTGAAGAATCCCATACTGTAGTTCCTCGGGAAAACTTCGGCAGGGAGCTCTTTCCACAACCGGAGCATCATAGGGAGGAAGTTCCTCTACACCAAACCGTACCGTACGCGACCATTTAGGCTCTAAGGTGTAAGGATGAATGCCCTGCCGACGGCAAGCAGTGCGATGATAGAAAGCGGCCGTGGGCATCATATCGAACAGTTCTTCGGAGCACAACCCATTATACAAGCGATAGAACACGCACAAGGAGGCCAAGTTTCTCCTTAAACTTAACGGTTCAATATCGCTCGTGAGTTTGGGATCGTCCACGATTCGCACAGCACGTCTCTGAAGCGAGTCAAAAGGCCCAAGCTGGTATTCAGGTGCTCCCGTCCAGAGGTGACAGCAATACTCCAAGTGGGGACGAACTTGCGACTTATATAATATAAGTCTTTGTCCCGGGGTAAAGTACCGCTTCGCTCTATTGAGCACACCTAGCTTTTTGGATGCCAGCTTGGCATTTGATTTGATTTTTGACATTTTAAGGTTGAGAGCGCTCCTAGCCCAGAGACGCTCGGGAACTGTGTGCGGTATGCGAGCTTAAGCGACGTCGGCCGGGGTTAGCTCTAACTGAGCGTTCCCGTGTTTTTTTAACCCGGCTGTTGTTTATGACAGCATTCGTTAAGCTTAGAGATCTTCGGGCGGCTTGAGGACTTCTAACATTCAAGTTGTCAAGCCTAATGCCAATGAAGTCTAGTTTCTCTCTTGGATCGAAAGGTCATATGGCAGTCGCTTCTGGTAAAAGTAGTACCTACATCAATTTGCGATTAATTAGTAGAGCGGACCCCGGGCATCCTTGATGGGATAATGAATGGTAATGGTCGTAAATGGTGCTAACGTTATGGCTTTACTAGGATGACGCCTAAATCTTCTCACCGTTTTCTAGCTATTTTAAAAGCATTACAGCCGGTAATACAAAGCACCGTCTAGGAAGAAGTAGACTTTACACCGCTGCGTCAATGTCCAAGAGACTTGCCGGTTTTGCAGTTTTGTAATTTAGTATAGAAGATCAAACGAGCTTCGCAAGCGAAGTTCGATCGATATTATATGAGTACGCTTCATTCGAAGATATAAATATACAACAATGTAGTACTTTTATTCTACTGGCAACCTCGCACACAATTTAAAAGACACTGTTTTGACCGGTTCTTGACAAACCCTGTCGGTGGCGCCCTCCTGCTAACTCCGGAGCGCACCTCAGTTGATATCGTCATTCTTTTAGAGATACAAAACTTTCGCACTGGGTCAGGGTGGGTGGGAACTTATATCTTCGAATGAAGCGTACTCATATAATATCGATCGAACTTCGCTTGCGAAGCTCGTTTGATCTTCTATTATATTTCGTCGCTTCATTCTTCGATATAAATATACAACAATGTAGATGTTTAGAGTTGAAAGTTTTGTAAAATGTCCATATGTATTTTAGCAAATAAACGACATATGTTAGAAATAAGATGTGTTTATTATTCTTCTCCGTAACAATTAAATTGTACAAACAAATATAGAAAATCATTTTTTAATCATCTTTGGGAAAACAGACCGATCTTGCAAAGGCCCCATCGTCCGTTAGTGGACGACGGTAAAACTTTGCAAAGGTCTGTGACATGCTAGTCCACCCGGCTGTCTTCCTGATGGAGTCGATTGAGACGCCGTAGGCATGTGCAGCGGACGTGGAAGCGTGACGCGTGCTATGAGCGCCGTACACTGACACGTCCACCCCCGCCTCACCTAAGACTTGTTTGATCCATCGACTGATGGATTGTGAAGTAGCAGGTTTGTGTGGTCGTTTAAAAGTTAGAAAAAGATTTTGTGAACTATTTCTGATTTCTCTAGTCTTTTCGATGTAATCTTGGATGACTGTAGCCGGGCAGATGTTGCGATTTTCATTAAAATAAGGTAAAACTAGAACAGGCTGTTCTTTACCTGCCGCAGATGTTTTGATGATATCTGAGATAGCAATCTTAACTCCACTGGTACCGATTTTTATATTATTGAGCTTGATCAGCGAGAAGGTCTGCACTCTGTGAGCTGTGCATAACGCTAATAGAACCGCCGTCTTCTTGGTAATTTTTTCTAATGAGAGATTAATGTTAGGGTACCACTTAGATATGTAATTTAGTACAATCTGAGGGTCCCAAGTTTCACAATATTTAGGTGCGGTGGGTCTAGATTTAAATACGCCTCTGAGAAGTCTCTTGGTTTGGTCGTTAACGCAAATACCACTTCCTAGAAGCAAGGAGAGTGCAGACCTATGGGAGTTTAATGAACCGTATGATTCTCCAATATTAAATCTCTCTGATAGAAATGATAAAACATCGGAGACTGAACCTTCGAGGGGGTTAAGAGTGCTATCTGAGCAAAACTTCCACCATAATTTATATGTCACGTTATATTGTGACAGAGTGTTCTTCGCTAGGGATGCTACCATAAGATTTAAAGCTGCTGGTGGAGACCCGCGTCTGGTGAACGCGAGCCGGAGAGCGTCGCCGCAGCCAGGGTAAACGTCTGTTGACCCCTATAAGAACGATATTGAACATCATTATCGGAATCGAGAAAAATAATCTCAGAATTAAGTAAACGGGTTATCAACGGAAACCATGGCTGCGACGGCCAGTAAGGAAATACAAATATTCCCTCCGCTTTATCGGTGATTATTTTACGTAAACTCCTCAGAATAAGAGGAAAGGGTGGAAACGCGTAAAAAAACCAGGAAGACCAACAAAGCGTAAAGGCATCTACCGTTAACGCGTCGGGATCTTGTTTCCATGAAACATAATTTTCACATTTAGCGTTGGTGCGGGAAGCGAAGAGATCGATATCTGGTTTACCCAATTGCTGAGTGATTTTTTGGAAACCTCTATTCGTTATTTCCCATTTGATATCAGGATTTATTCTTCTGGACTCTTCATCTGCTTCTTTGTTCTCTTTTGTACTAATGTATGAAGCAAAAAGCCAGATGTTTCGCTTCTCGCACCATTGCCATATGTTTCTAGTGACATCGTTTAAATGGGGGAATTGTATTCCACCCATTCTATTAACGTAGCTTACAGCCGTGGTATTATCTATACGCAACAATATAGCACACTCACGTTTGTCTCGAGCAAAACATTTTAAGCCTAAAAACACTGCGAGCAATTCTAAATAGTTAATATGAAACATTGTTTCCTCCGTTTTCCATCCCCCGTGTATACGTTGATTTTCGCAGAATGCGCCCCATCCAGTACGGCTGGCGTCAGTAAATATCTCAAGATCGAAACTTAATTCACCGATTGGCTTAAATGTAGTTTCGATAATATTAATCCACCAATCCAAGTCCGATAAAGTTTCGGGTGGCAATATCATCTTAGCGTTATAAGATGAATGTTCTTGTAATGCCAAGAACTTTAATCGTTCTAAACGTTTGGTGTACATCCAGCCGTACTGTATGGCGGGACATGCGGCAGTCAATGTGCCCAGAAATTGGGCTAAATCACGTATTTTACAAACCTTTAATGATTTAAATTTTTTTGTTAAGCTTGCTATAATGTTGCGTTTTTCCGTTGGAATAGATAGTGTCATTTCCAAGGAGTTAAAAATAAACCCTAAGTACCTACAACATTGTTGTGGTTGAATCGAACTTTTGTCAAAGTTGATAATGAAGCCTAGGCATTCAAGTAGGCGTATGGTTTCAGTGACATTGCGAACACATTCATTGTAATCATGTCCTATACACAAAATATCGTCTAAATAAACGACATTCATAAACCCTTGGTGGCGTAGATAGGATACTACTTCCTTCATGATCTTAGTGAAGCTTCTAGGCGCGATAGATAAACCATATGGCATAGCGTTAAATTCATATAAAATGTCTTCAGCTGAATTATCATCATTAAAAATAAACCTTAGGTATTTCCGGTCTGAAGGCTTAATAGGCACAAGTAAGTAGGACTCTTTTAGGTCGATTGTAGCCATGAACCCATTTTTTGGAATTAACTTTATAGCTGTACGATAATCCTCCATTTTAAAATGTGTTTTTGTAACAAATTTATTTAGTGGTTTAAGATTTAAAATAAATCTCTTACCACCATTTGATTTCGGGGTCAGAAATATTTTCGAGATAAATTGTTCAGGTAAAGGTTCACATTTAGCTATCGCGCCCAAAACTAATAAATTTTTTATAGCTAGTTTCATATCTTCCAATTCATTTTGAGAAAAAGAATTTGTCGGTACAGTATATTGTTTTACATTATTATGTAAAGGAATCGGAAGCCCTTCTCGAATCCATTTTAATACTATGGCATTTTTTGTGATTAATGTCCAACATTTATAAAATGCCTGCAACCTGCCGGCGTGTACGTGTACCTCATTTATTGGTGGGGAGCAGCACGTGGTCTGCCGCCGGCCGCCGGTGGAGGTTTGTTGGTGGTCATCGTGGTTGACCACGCTGGCCTGCGGGGTGTTGTCCCGTACTTGTATGCCGTCCCGCGCCCCCCCCTTCTCGAAAACTGATAGCGAGAGGCGCTCGACCAGTTTCCCTGGCCGCGCGGACGAGAGGTCGACGGCTGGGATTGCGCAGTTCCTGTTGCAGTGATCTTTTGAGGAGCTGGAGTTTTCTTGATCTGGAGACCTTGTTTCTCGATGGTCTTGGATGCTTTTATTTTTTCGGAAAGCTTTTCACCGAAAAGAGTCTCGTCCCTCTTTACATCCTGTATGACATGCAGAAAGGCTTTGTCTAAGCCGGGAGTTATGAGTTTCACTCTCGCCTGTGTCTCATTATAATGCAGGTCAGATAAAATTCTGCAGCCATCTGCAATGAATTTTATAGCCTGGATCTTTTTATGCTTGTCATCATTGGTGAGGAGTAAAGATAATCCTTTACCCACTGCTGAAATTCCTAGTCCAAGTTGGTTCTGATTCGACTCAAGCTTCTTGTCTCGAGCCCTAGCTGTGTCGGAAATTGCTGCTGAAATTTCAGCATTCAAAGTGGGGGCTCGTAGGAACTTACAGTTCTCTGGGATGGTGTGTTCTTTTACAAGGGTTTCCTTTTTATCTTTTGGCATACCTTTGCCTAGCAGGGGCAACCAACGCTGGGCCAGGTCCTGCTGAATTTTTTCTCCATATGTGGGTATGTCATTCGCCGGATCACCTAACGCCGCTAAAAACTCCGCATCTAGTTCAGCGAGAGGTTCCTCGAGCGAGGTCTCGGTCTGTTGAGGCGTAGAATCCATTGGTTGTCCCTCTGTTCCGGGTGAATCATCCGGGCCATTGCTCGTCGGCGGTGGTTGGCTATTGCCATCCACGTTGTCTTCGTTAATTTGTTGTTGTTCATTATCTACAACAATATTTAAGTATTACTTATTTTTGAGGGTATATAGACAAAAAGAAAAGAAAATTTTTTATCAGTTTGTGCTCACGGCCGAAACTGATGAAACTAATTATTATAACCAAACTCGAATATTACATGTGTCACCTTGCCTCCAAGTTAAGTCTCGGTTAACCTTGCGGTCAAGGAACAAAGCACCATCGTGTTGTCTCACGGACAACCCCCAGGTTAGATAATACCATCGTGTTGTCTCACGGACAACCCCCCGGTAAATAAGAGCTCTCGTGTTGACTCACGGTCAACCCCCAAGCATAAAACAATTATATAAATGGCCACTGAGTGATATCTTGAATAGTAAGAAAATGTACATACCTGATTGTTCGGAATCCTCAGAATCAGAATAAATAATTACACGTCGCCTTTTCTTTGGTGGTCCCTGTTCATCGGAACCTCTTCGCGACATTTTAACTTTTTTAACAATTTAGTAAAATTCTGTTCAAAGAGCCTGTGCGTTTGTTGCCGCGCACAATAAAAGAATGACGATATCAACTGAGGTGCGCTCCGGAGTTAGCAGGAGGGCGCCACCGACAGGGTTTGTCAAGAACCGGTCAAAACAGTGTCTTTTAAATTGTGTGCGAGGTTGCCAGTAGAATAAAAGTACTACATTGTTGTATATTTATATCGAAGAATGAAGCGACGAAATATAATATCACATGATACTTACTGAACATGTCGAGGACGATAGAGACTTCCCGCGGCGGAACTAGCTGTGAGTTGGCAGCGTGACAAGTGAGCACAGCTGCGTAGTCGACGCGCCGGATGGTCGTCCTCACGAGTTGGTTCTTAACTACGTCGTAGGTATTCAATTTATGTCCATCTAACATTGTTAGTAATCAGTGAAACTTACAGAGTTATGTCGAGGACAAGTGAAAATACACGCAGTGGTATTAGCTGCCAGTTGGCAGCTTGAGAATTATAAACAGCTGCGTAGTCAGCGCGCCGGATGGCCGGCGTCCTTGTCATATTCCTCTAACATTATAATTAGTCAATTATACTTACAGAACATGTGGAGGATCAGGGAGACTTCACACGGTGGAACTAGCCGTGAGTAGGTTAAGAACTAGCTTAAAAAGTGAAAACACCTGCGTAGTCAGCGCGCCGAATGACCAGTCTTTCGAGTCGGTTCTTAACTACGTCGTACTTGGGTATTCTATTGAAATTCTTCTAACATTATTATTAGTCAGTGATACTTACAAAATACGCCAAGGACCAGGCAAACATTCAGGGTGGAACTAGCTGTGAGTTAGCAAGTGAACACAGCTGCATAGTTAGCGCGCCGGACGGCCGGCATCACGAGTCGGTTTTAACACGTTATGTTCACAATTTTTAAACGTTTTTATTTAGTATGTGATACTTACAGAACATGTCAAGGACCAGGGAGACTTCACGCGGTGGCACTAGCTGTGAGTTGGCAGCTTGACAAGTGAACACTGCCGCGTAGTCAGCACGCCGGATGGCCGGCCACATAAGTCGGTTCTCGATTACGTCGCCGGTATTCTGCTCATACTCGGCGTCTACTAGCACGCCGTTCACTAGCCATCGAACTGTTGGCTCTGGTCGGCCTGTTAAAAAAAAAGGTTAAAAATTAACGTGAGTTTGTATTGAACGCTACTGCTATGTTTTGGTCAGATGTAAAAAAATGTCAGTCAGACAGATAACGACGATATGATGATTTTTATGATAACGATATCATCATGTTATCTAATTTTTTACCAATCCTAACTTGATTTGTCGCACTTAAAAGGACTACTTAGAATAATTTAAGTCAATATAACGTTTAGTAACTGGTTTATTAATCAAAATACCTCCTAACAGAGCTATAAGTACATATAAAGATTCAGAGCGGTTGAAAATAATTTCCAACAATCAAGTACATAATTTATGTGTACTTAAGTATTCATTTAGGAGCTTGCTAAACTGTTCTTGCTACAAGCCGTAGAATTAAACGTTACAATTATAGACCTTCCAACAAAACACTTTTCTTCCTCCATTTAACGAACTTAGCCCTAAAATAAACGCTCATAATTAAAGCAGCAGCGTGTCATTAACATGGACTTTTGATTAATATCAAAGGAACATGCCGGCAGGTTACCGAAGCTACAGAAGTTAATGACTACCCGGATGACGAATGGACGGTGTTCAGCTAACTAACACAAAATACTTAATCTAACGAACAGAAAATCAAAAGCTAATAACATAAATGCTCCTCAGCAATTGGATGTCGGAGAGAAACAGGAATCCTATAATGTGTAAACCAGTGCCAGTACAGTCCCAGTAAGTGGTCTTTTGAACCTTAATGAACAAATAATAGAGTTCAAAAGTGGTTGACGACTTCCATGGCTAACAGAACAATGCGTGCACTTGGTCGGGTACGCTCGGATGCTCTACGCAACGCAGATTCTGACTCAATCCGACCGTGGTATAGTTCAGAGTATTTCACGCATTTTCCCAACCGTTTTACTAATTCTGCGCTTGGTTTTTTATACGACGACAGCAACAAACAGACATCGGCCTGCCTGATGCAAGAATAGGAGGCCAGCCTGGTGCAAGAAGAGGCTAAAAAAGTTGCTATTTGATTCCATAAAATGTAGGTAGTAAATGGAATTGATTTGGATTGTTGTTAGTGTTATTTGAAATGCCATACCATATACATCTCTGAGATATTAAATTAATTTTATGTACTTTTTGTTTACTCGGACAGATCGTATTCAATACGTCCTTAATATTTGTAAATTTATTTTTATTTAATTGTTAATCAGTATATTTTTTTAACCATTATTATAAGTAAGATTGTCAGTTTTTTTTTTAAATTGTATAAATTCACGCTTTGACTTGTAAAAGTGCCCTTGTGGCCTATTTGAAAATGAAAATGAAAATAGTTTATTTGGTTAAACATTTACAGTGTAAAAACATTGTGTCTGGGGCCTCCTAGTAAGTATAATATACCTGTGGCAGGAGGCACCACTCTTCCAGTATTGGTTACAAGTTCAACCTTTTGTACTAAATCTAAGCAATTAATAATGACAATTTTCTACTGTATTCTATATTTAATACTGTAAACCTTAAAATTTAAAATTCATAA
The DNA here is from genome assembly GCA_905163555.1 of Notocelia uddmanniana. NCBI lineage: Eukaryota > Metazoa > Arthropoda > Insecta > Lepidoptera > Tortricidae > Notocelia > Notocelia uddmanniana. The sequence goes on along the minus strand of LR991056.1, from coordinate 33,345,493 downwards.
TTGTAAAACCATTAGTACCCACATTTTAGTAGTTGTTTATTATTATTAATATTTATAAGTACTTAAGATGATTATCTCTGCATGTAACTAGTAAGGTAAGTACATATAAATTGGCATGAAAATGAGTGCTATCTCGCCAATAAACGTAAAGTTTGGCGATCTTATTGTATAAACAAATGTACCATGAAACACTTAAGAAATAAATAAAAAAAAAGGATAGGAAGCCAGCCTTATTGGTCTATTTGTTTTTGTCCATGTGAGAGACACATTATAACTACAGGGAGAATAGAGATGTTATAAGAAAGAAAGAAAGAAAGAAAGAAGACATTTATTCACATAACCAAACAAAGACACACAGATACAAAAAAAAGGGAGGAAACGCGCATTAAACACATAACGTGTGTCTTCGCGGCAGTGAATCGGTTGCTGTCTCAGCATTATGCTGAGGTGTCAGACACCTGCAGCGCTGGTTTTCAGACAGCACCGTAAGTGATCCACGGAACGCAACACAACATACTATATAAAAGGTACACATAATAAATAAATCATATTAATATAATCATAATAAAATACTTAAAATATAATATTCTCAAAAGCATTTGAATTGGCAGAGTGAGGTATATAAAATAAACCAGTTCAAAAAAAAAACATTCTTACCGACCGAGAAAACAGATTCAGAATGCGATTAAAATAATAATAATAATAATAATAACAGCTTCTGAACAAAAACAATCATAGGAAGCTACAAGAGAAGAACATAAGGGAAAAAAGACAAAGTGGCGATATTTTAAGTACTGGATGGATTAAGAATGGGATCTTTGGAGCGTCAACAAATAGCCCTTAAGCTTGCGCTTAAAGGTATACTTGCTAGACGCTCCTTGGATAGGTGGAGGGAGATCATTCCAACACTTGGACGCCGCAAATCTAAAACTTCCTCGAAACGCCGCGGTTCGATGCTTAGCCACCAGAACCATCGCCTTACACCTGCGCGCACTTTTGGGAAATAAAAGTTTATTCAGCAAATATGCTGGGACCCCAGACCGCACTATGCCAAAAAGAAGAGTGGCGAGGTGTAGGCGTCTGCGTGCAGGCATGTTCAGCAGACCAGCGGCGTTCAAGTAGGGAGTGATATGGGAGCGAGGAGGGACTCGAAAACAGAAACGAATGCATGCGTTTTGCACTCGTTGTATGAGCTTCTTTGTACGACCAGTAATGCAGCCAGCATAGACGATATCACAATAGTTTAATCTTGACAATATCATCGATTCACAAAGGTTAACACGCAAATCAACACTTAAGTAATCGCGAATATTGTAAAGAACTTTAAGGCGGTAGAAGCAGTTACTCACAACTTTAAGTATGTGGTTCTCGAAGCGCAGCTTGCCGTCCATTAGGAGGCCAAGGTTATTTGCTTCTACCACTCTCTCTATTGGGTCGCCCATGATGGCAATATTACTGGTAGTCAAAACCTCGAGGTTATTGACAGTACTACGGATTTGATGTTCCGACCCAAAGACCACATATTTCGACTTGTTCGGATTAAGAACAAGGCAGTTCTTTTCCGACCAAGTAGAAATACGATCAAGGTCTGCGTTAATAGTGTTGACAGCAGCAGATATGTCCGTGGGTGCACTAGAGAGGTAAAGTTGGAGGTCGTCCGCGTAAAGGTGGTATTTGCTGCCCTTTATATTATGTATGATGTCAGCACTATACAATATGAAAAGCAGGGGGCCTAGTATTGAACCTTGTGGAACACCTCTCAACACTGGACAAAGTGCGGACCGCATAATGACGCCATCCATCTTACGCAAAGCCAACGTCTGCGTACGGCCGGAGAGATAACTATCAAACCAATTCACGGCAGAAACATCAAATCCGTAATACGACATCTTCGATAAAAGTAAGGGCACGCTAATGCAGTCGAAAGCCCTGGAGAAATCTAAAAGAACGAGTATGGTACTCTCTCCTACATCCCGAGCCTGTAAAATATTGTCGACTACATCAAGTAACGCAGTAACTGTCGAACGACCCTTGCGAAAACCCGACTGTAGTTCAGGTAGGACATTATTTTTCTCCAGGTATTCCGAGAGCTGGTCGCAGATCACCCTCTCCATTACCTTTGATGCGCAGGGAAGGATGCTTATAGGACGGAGTTCGGAGAGGTTAGCTGGATTTGGTTTTTTTGGTAATGGCGTCAGTTGAGCGATTTTCCAGTCTGCAGGGAACGTCATAGTCTGTATACTCTTGTTAATAATGTGAGTCAGTATGTCAGCAGTCCTCGGTAGCGTCATAAGTAACATGTCAATAGCAATCATGTCAAGTCCCTTTGCGGTAGTCTTAATTGATGTCAAGATTTTTATGACAGCAGTAACAGTCGTAGGTCTAAGAGTGAAAGTATTATTACAATGCCTGTCAAACTCAAAAAAGGTCATGTCTGATATTGTTACGTCCTGTTTGCCTGGTATATTCAAAAAATGTCTGTTTATTAAGTCAGGGTCGTCAAAGTGTTGCGGAAGATCCGTTTGTGTCCGAGAATCTGGAGTAATTGTCCGCTTTAAGTTGGTCCAAAGGGTCTTTGAGTCGGTCACATTGTTTATCTCGTGTTGGAAGAAGGCACGCTTCTCGTTGTGGATGGCCTCGATGACAAGATGTTTCAGGTCCAAGTAGTATTGTTTATGTGCAGCGTTCCCTGTCTGCTTAAATTTAGCATGGGCTGCGTTTCTGAGCTGCATCATAAACTTAACATTACTCGTCAGCCACGGCTTTGGTGCCTCCTTCACAACAATTGTCCGCTCTGGTGCGTGTGTGTCAAACAGTCCTAATAAAAGCTCATTGAAACGCCTAACCATGTCATTCACGTCTTGCAATAAAAATATTTGGTCCCAATCTATGGCGTCAAGGTCATTGTTGAAGTCGTTTAAGTTGATATCCTTAAGAGGTCGGTAGGTAATACGTTTTGCCGTCGGTTTCTTTTTTTTAATGTCAATCTCAGCTGTAATAAAAGCATGTCTGCCTAGGTCTGGAATATGCCTCACATCCACAGACAAAACGCGAGCGTCAGTACAAACCAGGTCTATTGTGGTCTCACTGTGGTCTGTGAAGTGCGTCGGGTCGCTTACGTGCTGTGTCAAGTCAAGTGTTGTCAAAAATTGCGTCAAGTGTTTAAATTTTGTATCATTTTTGTCAGAGTAATTTATATTAAAGTCACCAAGTAAGATCAAGCGGTCGTAATTAGTGAAAGAAGTAATTGAGTCAGTAATAGCGTCAAAAAAAGTTTCAACGTTAAGCCACGGGGGACGATATGCAGTTCCGATAACTAAACGTTTCGAATTTACGTTAATCGTCAGCCACAATTGTTCCACAAGCGACGCGGGCGGGTGCGGCATGGTGCGCGCGGTAATGCCCCGGCGCAGAAAAAACGCGACTCCACCTCCCCTCCCCGCGCGGACGTCGGCCGGTCTAGGCACGTGGCGTAACCTGTAGCCAGGAACAGTCGGGGCGCGGCCTTCCTCGCCGGCGCGTAGCCACGTCTCGTTTATTGCAATAACGTCAGCTTCAGTCTGTAATATTATCATAGTCAACTCGTCGTGGCCAGTACCAAGGGATCCAGCATTAAATAAACCAACTTTAAAGTGTTTAAAACGAGGCATCACAAAAAGAAATAAAAAATAAGAATACAGTAACAATAACAACAGCAAACGAATATCTGTTTACCCGTAAGTATTACGCAATCATTCCAGCTGAATAATGTTAAAATAGCGAGTTTTGTTGCACGTATAAATAATAAATAGTGTATGCTTGTATATATATATATAGAATAAATAAATAAGACGTTAATTAGTATTGTTTTGTTCCAGACTGAATCACTATACGGGGCGGAAATAATGATGCAATATCGATTCACTCCCGCGACGACACACAAACACGTAAACAAAGAGAATATAACAACACGGTAAGGAAGACAGTATACATTTTGACGCCAAGACAACATAACAACAATAGAATACAATAACAACAGTTTATCATTTTTAGGCTTATACAACGGCAACATCTGGTTTGCGAAAAATGTCCAAATCGGACAGTCGGCGTATTCGCTGACTGGGGCGGCCGTCTACTCGCCGGGCGAAGATCTTGCCGTCCCGGGTCCAGACGTAGCGCCAGGTTATAACGGTTGCGATCATGTGTTAGGTGGAGGTTTCTCCAGTTGAACTGCTCCAAATAAGTGCGAGATGACATTCCACTGTGCCCTACACCTACATTCCGCCTTACTAATTCCGCGCTCGGTATTGTATTTAAACAATATGGCCGTCGATATTTGTCGCCCGCAGCCATCGGCTCCTTTCGGCTGGGCCTTTGTTTGCTTGTTTGTAAACCGCTATGTGCTTTTGTTAAGCCGGGATCGAACACTAAAGCGTCCTTAGTTCCGCTCCGAGTAAATTGAATTAGTTCTCACAGTCCTGAGGCTCTGGCGCGGTTTCGGGGGATCTAATTCTAAATGTCAATGGGTTTAATTTGGATTTGTGTTGACAGTAACAAGTGCCCGCGCCGCACTAAGCTCGTTACCTACGTGACGTTCCCGTTCAATTATAGACCTCCACGCTCCATTTAAAATTGGTGTTTCCATTCGCAACTTGAAAACGAAACATTAATTTAGTTTATTATTTCTGAAAGTTTGCGGAGGATGTATTATTTCTTCCGCAAGGTGGAACTATTCCGCTGCGTCGACTGGGGAACTTTTCGCCGCGGCACGCTCGACTGGTTCCGTGCCCCTAATTAATGGCTGAGTTTGCGCTTGGATCCTCAAGGTTTATTGTATTATGATAAAAATGGAAACATTTCCATTCGCAAATGGTGCCAATTTTGTTTATGGGTCCACTGGCAGTTGGAGCTGCGCTGGAGAGTACTGACATTACCAAAATAAAAGTTACGTTTATAGAAATAATTTGGGAGGTCAAAACAAAAAAAAAGAGGTTCAGGCGATTTGGGCACTCTCCCACAGACATTTTTCCATATTGAGTTTGTTTGCTACTATTAAACAAACAAGGGACTAGTTCAATTTGTGTAAAACAATTTTCCCATAATATATATATTTTTTACTTTGACCGTTGGACATTGAGATAACGGACACCTCATTTCTATTAAAATAAATCCTGGTCTCGAAAATAATTGTATTTTCGGGCTGTACTTGTGACTATAACTTCCCCAAAAATAGTGCTTTTGCCAAAACTTGCAAGGTAAGTATATTCCGGGCTCCTTGGAATGTAACTCGAATAACGTAAGATTATGTGATGAAGAAGAGTAGAGAAAACAGGCAATACCTATATTGGTTTTTAAGTTTGTATAATTTGTACTTAAGTATTAGTTTTATTTATTGCGGTATGCAATAAAGAGTATTGTAAAAAATAGAACACGCAAGGGGGATCCAGGTAGGTCCTAAACTACGTCCAACGTCACCATTACTGCGATCGCCATCACGCATGCCAAGCGTGGCGATTACGGCATTTCCCCCATGGAAGGCACAACAAAATAACGATAATATTAGGTGATAGTACTGGCGGACTAACGATCTGGTCAAAATCGCGGGAAGCTGTTACATAAGGGCGGCGCAAGACCGGTCATTGTGGAGATCCTTCGGGGAGGTTTTTGTCCAGCAACGGACGTCTTTCCGAGGATATGATGATAATGATCATGATGGAGGGTTACTTACACAACCGTTTCCACTAGAAACTGAAACGTGTCATTCTATTGGCTATGTGCGAAGTAGGTGATGGGGGTAAGCTAGGCGATCGTAGCGCACACCATGGCAGAAATGTGTACTTACCGGGGACCACTGTCAAATTTACTTTCACGTTTTCTATTGGTTTCTTAACGGTTTCCTACGATTCGTTTCGTTTGTATGTATTCATTTATTCTCTTATTTATTTCAGTAAAATTTCCAATACGGGGTCTTTCTCGTTTACTAAAGTAAATAAAATATTCATGTGTCATTATTTGACATCTCTAAATTTTGACATTGTCTCGGGACCTTTGACGTTTGACGTTTCAGACGTGCACATAGCCAATAGCTGTAACCTCTATCTCTAAGTCAACACGCAAGCTAGATGTCAAAATTTCTACGGCCAAACATAGCTAACTAGTTACTGGTGAAAAATGTCGCATGTAGTAGTTAAAATAGAATACGATAGCGTATTCTATTTTACCTCATTTGACGGTATTCACATGTGATGAAGTGAAATCGTTAAATGCTGAATAATATACAATCAACAAAATTAATAAGTGTCATTATAACAGCAGAGCGCCAATTGTAAGACCAACACGAAAAAAGTACTCAATGAGCTTTCTAGATTGTTCTCTAAATGAAAATAGCGAGTCACCCGACAGCGTATTGTTGCAAGCTCCCGGCCTCCGAGCTCGGCAAATAACCTTATATAGAATTTTGGCGTTTGAAAAACAAACGACTCGAAACAAAATGGAGTTCACTTGAAAACCCTTGATTGAGACTAAGATAGGATTCGAGATACAATCGAGAGCATTCTAAGATTTGTGTCAAGTGGACTTCTTTAAATCAATTATCCAATTTCACTTAACTGGAGAAAACTTGAACCGGCTCGAGTATCGCATCAAAGTAAACTTAAATCAATAAAAGGAGTTAGCCCATCAACTTTCATCAAAGTAGCATAATTAACTAAACGATACTCTGAAATGAGAATTTTCTGAATTCGCAAATTTGTTCTTCAAATCCATAATAACATATTCACGAGGGCTTTGAGTTGAGCCTTAATGGTTTCGTTTAGCCAGAAATTTAAAATGGACCGTTTTTATTTCGTCTAAACAGCCATACAAGCACCATATAATCCATTTAAACGACAAAAGGCGCGGACTTAGAGTACATTCGTGGTAAATGTGACAAAAATACGACGGATCTTTGACGAGTTGTCCGCGTAGTTAATTTTAAAGCGAGGGCACGCGCAACAGGCCGAGTAAGCCGTCGTTAGGGCATCTCCGTTCACCAGGATTGAATCTTTTCCCGCCCGGGACTCCCGAATACGCTCCAATCAATTTTCCGATTATGCAAATACGGTGCCCCCGTCGATTGGAATTACGTCTGAGTTATACACTTAATCCGATAAAAGTCACATTGATTGGAATCTGATTTTAAAATTGTCGAGGCGCTTGGGGCCGATACCTGTCGATGTTAATTTGTAAAAATGTTAAGGGCCAGGGGTTTTTAATTGGGTACCGGATTGATGGCAATTAATTGAGATACCAACGTTTTCTGCTTCTAGAGTCAGCGGAGATAGTATCACGTACGGGAATGTGGATATTACCTCCTATGTGCCCCGGTGTATATAGGGTGATCTCTGCCCCGCCAGTAGAAATGTTTTGCAAGATAAAAGCGTTTCTGTGTATGTAGCTCGCTCGACGGAAAGAAAAATACACCCACCGAGAACGCTCGCTGCTATCTTATTATTTAATGTGATCTATGAATCGCGCGTCCTACAATGGTTCCTTGATGTATTCAAGTTGAAAAGTTGGTTTTATTATAAATAATATAATGGAAAAAACAATTCAAACATGATACGATTATGTAATCTAAAAAACGCTTCAAGTCTGCAATTATTTCATGACAGCGAATCCTCCAGGCAACAAAAAACCGGACGAAATTTTATGAATTTTCTCTCGTGACCTCTACACACTTGCCCAATGCGTTTGAGTAACAAACTTTTCGATTATAATAAAGAATCGTTTTCGGGGATGATAAAAGCGTTCCTGTGTCGCGAAGAGGGGGCGGGGGATGTCAAGTCGACTGTCGGCACACTCGAGGCAAGCAAACAAAGTTCGTCGCGTCGCGTGAAAACAATCGAGCGCGACATCGCTCGCGGCGGTACCACGCAAACTCGATCCTACCATTATCGCTGACAAAAACATAACCAACATTCTAATGAATTGCATCCCATTTGAATAGTTCTGCGTCAGCAGATGCAACCATGAACTAAGTTGCTTAATTCTCGGTTTATTAATAAAACTAAGTATACGCTTGGAGTATCGCGTTGAAATTCAAACGGTTTATAGGGTGCTCCTGTAAGTAGATTATTACGCTTCGCTTTTGCGAAGGGAAGTGTCCGTCGGGCGTGATCGAACGTGTTCCATACAACGATGTAGATTCTTATTTGAATATCGACCGGCCCGCTTGCAATGAAATTTAGTAGACAGTAGACTCTTAAAACTATCTTTGTCCGTATTTGTCAAAGTTATATGTGTGTTGACATAATGCTGCGTCGAACATTTGTAGATTTTCCCCGGTGTTGGTAATTAACATTACAATTCCTGTTAAAAACGGGGTATTTACCCTGCAAATTATGTTATGTTATGTATATTCGTTTTTATGGGTTCATGGTAAATGCGTTTGTAACAGTAATTCTAATTTGTAGGTTTAGGTAAAACCGTTTATTTTTATTGAAATCTGTGTCCTTGACGAAGGTTTTACCCGTATTACGGCATAGGCACGGTTTTAGGAGTCCGCAGGAAGCTCGTTTCACCATACAAACGTAGTTTCGCTCTCTTTTCGTTAATAGAAAAAATATAGAAAGAAAGAAGACATTTATTCACTACACAAAACAAAAGACACACAGATACAAAAAAAGGAAAAAACGCACATAAAACACAATAACGTGTGTCTTCGCGGCAGTGAATCGTTGCTGACTCAGCATTATGCTGAGGTGTCATTTCTATTAAGATACTCTTTTAGGGTTTCGTACCCCCTTTTATAGAAGATTATTTTGAACAGTATAGCCATTGAGTATAGCTCAAAAAGGATAAATTATCACTGGAAGACTCCTCCTTACACAAAACGACGTAAGTGCCGTAGTTTTCTTATGAGGATACGTTCTTTTATATTAGAAAGGTACAAATTATTTGGTAATGTCCTGCATTTACTTACATAAGAAGGTACAAGAGAGGCTACAAATAATTTATTAACAATTTAGTCATGAGTTTATAAACCACAGAATAAAAAGGGGTAAAAAAATATTATTTAAAAATAAATGTAAAAAAGACTTGAATTGGAAATTCATATGATTGCCTTTTACAATAACAAAGTTTATATACAATTTGTGACTTGTTTATATTTGATTCTCTGTAAAGACATCCACATTATGAATAGGAGTTATTTACGCGCGGTTCGTCGTAATTCAAGTCGGCGGCGGAGATGGATCGCGACACGATGCACGTGCTCGCCTGACTGATCACCCCGGGCTTTGCAAGCGTTGGGTATAAAACGCGACGCGCTCCGCCCATTGCAAGCCCCTTGTCATAACACTGACTCATACTTAATACATACATCATACATAATATTTATAATTATTATCTCTGGCATATAAATAAAATAACTACGAGTATATTATACAACAACTAACGATTGGTAATCCCTAACACTGACTCTCATATTATGAGAGTCAAACATAATAAGTATATTTCTTGCATATTAACAAAGTAATTATATTGTACAATTAACGAATGGTAATCCCTAGAAAAACTTAATAGCGCGATTCAGGAATTGACGCTGACGGTACAGCGCCATCTACTTAGACCAATCTAACCTTTTTTTTTTCGTGGAGTAAAACCAATCTAACCTAACAAAATTGCTGCGCGGTTGAACAACTACCGAGATCAAACGTCAACATTGTGTGATCTTTGTTGAATTAAACTGATCGAAATCCTGGCAAGCGTAAATAAAACGCTCTGTTAAAAAACAACGCTGCTTAACTTTGTTTGTTTCTTTTCGAGCACGTCAATAGCACGGCGACAGACAACGGGCAAAAAGAAGACTGTTCCGCCATTTTGGAGCCTGGATTACTGCGAAACATTCTGCTCCGCTGTATTTGAAATATCGAAACATGGTGGATAAGTACGCATGCCTTCTATATGCACGTACGTAACTATTTATATAAAATAGAGATGGTTTCTTCGTATTGCTGGAAGGCCGTTCATTTTAATATTGCTTTTACTCTACGTACTGTTAACGTCTAAGAATTTTTTTCATCTTGTTCTATTGTGATACAGCAAATCGTATACATACATATCTTTGGCCATACAGACTCATCATGATCATTGACCTTGTTAATGTATGAAAATATTTATTTATTTACAACAACAATAACATTTATACCTTACAGCTAAGCCAAAGCGGTACAAACTTGTAGATAATAGGTACATACATTAATATAATAAATAAAGAACATCTCTCATACTATCGTGCTCACAGGCATCTCCAGTTCCGCTACCTTCTTGCACTGTATCATCAGCCGTCCAATCGGGCTCGCAAACAGATCACACTGTGGATGTGCCTTGAGCACGGAGTTGAGGAACGCCAGTGCGCGTGTGATCGGGTTTCCCGCGTGCGCCTGTGTGCGCGCAACCTGCACCGCCAGCAGGGGGTGCCTTCGCGCGCAAACATATCCACTAGGGACAAAAAGACGCACGAATGCTTCCGCGAGACCCACACAATCGATCTTGCCTCTAACTAGTGAAATGCTAAATTTAGCTAGAGAGAGCAATCTACGCAGTTGCAAGGAGTCATGGCCTAAATGCCCCTGTAAGAATAAAGTAGGGTACATATACGGAAAATAAAAGTGTATCCTCTTGTATAGTGCCCTTAGAAACATTTTCTGCACCTGTTCCAACATTACACCCTGTATTTGCTCTCATGTGGACTCCAAACCACCGCATTTGTCTCCAGCACGCTGCGTACGAGAGCCGCATACAACACGCGGGTGGCGTGGGTGGTAAGGGATGCAGAATTTCGCAGGACAAACCCGAGCCTCCCGGATGCGACTTTGGTCGCGGCTTGAATATGGTCACGGAAAGTGAGCCCCGGATCGAAAAGCACACCCAGGTCGCGAACCTGACTCGCACGAGCTATTGGGACGCCACCGATAGTATATTGAAAATCTTCAGGGGTATTCGATCGCGTGAATGTCAACAATTCGCATTTTTCCGCATTAAAACAGAGTTCATTACGGTGACTCCACCGGTACACTGCGTCGATGTCCATTTGCAATTCTATGCGGTCGTTCGGGCTTTGAATCGGCCTAAGATATATACAGCGTCCATATTTGAGGTGCAGCACTTACGGAAGTAGTTTGTAAGACCGATACGGGAGCGACAGCCACGACCGCATAATTGATAAGTAAATAACCCGCCTTAAACTGAAAGAGGTAAAACTACGCGTTGGTGTCTTAAATGACGACTGTGAAGAGGTCAAACCAAGTTTTGTCATGCTCCACTACTCCATTGCATAGGGTCTCCCTCCAATGTTTAAGATTTTGCAAGTCACCTTTCCAGCTGAAGGGAATACCAAAGGAAACTATGTCACATTTAGCGCTGTCCTTAAAGCGTAACACAGGCCACCCGATAGGTCGTTTAGCGTGCGTTGTTTCGCTCTGAAGAATTCTGAGACAAACGATAAGATTCCATCCTTCACACGTGACCATAACCACCACCACCACCAGTCCACCATATCAGCCCAAAGACGTCAACTGCTAGACATAGGCCTCCACCGCACTCCAGGGATGCTGCCGCCGATCTCACGGTGGACTTGGTCGTAGTTTTAGGACATATCCTGGTCCTTTACAAACACCATAACAAACATAGCTTAATAAACCTTACCTCCAAGCACGCGACAGGTGAGCAGCACGTCATCCCCCTCCTGGTGCGGCCCCAGGGTCGTGGTGTTGATGACTCGTCCCCATCGGTCCACCACCACCGGCTTCTCTGGCGGCACTGCAACAAACACACTCCTTAGCTTAGTAAGATTAACATCATGGTTGAAGAAGGCGATGGCGCTGAGCGGAAATTGTAAGGAATTCACCTAGTGGCTTGATGCCAGCCATATAGATGGCTGCCATCAAGCCGGCCACTGTAACGCTATGGTTTTCTTTAGGGGTTCCTGACTACAGGTCACGGGTTATATTGTCCTTTCCTCACAGCACTGAGCAGACTGAGTAAATACGCACCAATAAATAAAGTCACTGGCCTGACAAGGGGCTCAGAAGAGGAGAGCTCCCGGCATTCGCACTTCACCCACAAGGCCCACTGGCCGAAGAGGTAACCGCAGCGGCAGTGTCCGCTGAACAGCCTATCCCAGTGGGTTATCAGGGGGGATTGGAGCGTTCGTGGCCCAGCGGCGCCCGCGTACCACGTGCGGGTGTTAAGCAATGTGGGCGCAGGTCAATTCTTGGATGGGTGACCGCTTTGAGTGGTTACTAACTGAGCGCTCCGTGCTTTGGAAGGCATGTTAAGCCGTTGATCCCGGCTGCTGTCTACGACAGCGGTTGTTAAGCCAAGTTAGAGGCCTTCGGGCGGCTTGAAAACTTCTAACAGTCAAGTTGCCCACTCACCTGACAAAGGGGGGTCGAAGTTGCACCAAGTCCGTAGGGAGTACCCACCGTAACCCTACACGTGACCCCTGGGTGGTGCTAAAAGTGCAACAAAAACTGGCAACCGTACTTGTCTTCTCGAAGATCTCACGGTTCGTAAATAAATGCCATACAATTAAAAAAAACATCGGGGCAGATTCGTCTTGCGGTAAAATTGTTCCTCAGCGGGAATAGCACAGCACTTAAATATTTAAAATTGTTGGCGACATGCTACGCAATTTAATAACGGTTTTCGGCATCATCGGATGCGGCTTCGTGCTGATGGTATCGAAACACGTCCAGGTATTACCCCGAGAAGTATGTCACCTTTATATTACAGTGGACCGCAGACTTAGGCGACTTCCTGATTTGTCAGTGCGGAGGCGGTACGATGTGACAAAACTGTCAGCTGTGAGTGTCATCTGTCAGTCGAGTCAGTACTGCTTTTTACTGCACCCCTACATTTAAATGAGTGTTTCCTGCCTGGTGGGCTCCGTGGAGGGCAATGCAAATGCAGTACTGCCCTGCTTCGGCACATGATATTACTAATGCGCAAACGCAATACTTGTCAAGTGAGGAAATATCTGCGACATCAATAAGCTCACGTCAAAATGCCGCATATCGATCACGCCTCGCCTTATAAGACTACTTTCACCAGGAACTTACATTGTATGCACATTTTTCTTCAATTACTTACTAACAGAAACCCTATCTTTGGGCTTATATCGCTTACCATTCGGCGGGCTTCGCCAGAGTTTCCACGTAAGCAACGTAGGTATTCAATTTACATGGTGCATTACAAGAGTCATTGTAATGCAAAAATGTATTGCTTAATCACAACATTGTTTCAAATTTAAACCACAACCAAGTAGTCCGAATCCCAAATAAAATATTAGCCAATCGTCGGAGCAATCCCAAGTTTAAATTTCTCAACAACCATAAAAAAAAAACAAATAAAATAAAAAATCCAGTAAACAGTTACATCCGAGCGTTTACAGAGAAGATAAGCCGAAAGTAAATCTCTTGCCTTTTGTTCGTTTGTTTTCCTAATTTCGCGCGCCTATCTGTGGCGATGAATAAAATATGCGATCGCTTCTCGTAATATGAGGCCATCACTCTAGCGCCACCCGTCTGCATTCTCCATGAGGCTCTAACTGCCTAACTTTATACACTACTCTTGTACCAAGGTACGACTTACAAATTGTATTTATAATCAACAACATGTTTTAAAACACGTATAGGGCGCAGTGGAATGTTTCTCATATTTGCAGTAGCTTTACAACTGGAGAAGTTCCTCCGCCTTACAGAAGACCGCAGCAATAATAACATCACTATTTGCTTTATATGATGTTTCTGGTGATGAGTAATGTCGCTAAATGTGGTGAAAGACTTGCATTTATATCTAAAGCGTGGACACGAAAAAATCTGGTCATGTATGATATGGTAAATCTGGTCAATTAATGTGGATTTTCAAGCAGCACTTTTTTTTTAATAATTTGTGTTTATCAAACTACATAATAAAAATACAATCATAATATAACGTTAAGTTGTCTGTGACTTTCAGCATTATATATTCCACCATACCTATATTTTGTTGAACAGCGCCTTCGGACAGTCTGTACCAAGTTTTCCTGTTAATATTTTTATTTTATTTTTAACTGGATATTTCAAATTTTACCTTATTACATCTTCCTTTCACAATGGCTAACATTTTTCTAGTTGACTTCAGATTGACGTAGTTCGTTTTTTTTTTTTAATTTTGGTTTATTTCCCTTTTTTACAGAAAAATTCCTCCCATATAAAACAACTTTCAATGCTTGGAGTAGAAAGCCTTCCTGACTGCCTCAAGTAGAAAAGAGTTCAAACAAGTATGTTATTGGAAAGATGAAATTCTAATGAGCTTAAAACAACTCGTAAAAATATAAATATAATTGTAGCTTTGTAGCAGGAAGCGAGTGAAGATTATCAGAAACCGCTGTTCAACAAAATATCGGTACGGTGAAATATATAATTCTGAAAGACACAGAAAACTTAACGTTAGATTATGATTGTATTTTTATTGTGTAGTTCGATATCCACAAATCATTATAAAAAAGCGGTGCCTGAAAATCCACATTAATTTTAAAGATTTACCGTATCATGCATGACCAGATTTTTTCGTGTCCACACTTTAGATGCCGGCACAAGGAATCGTCAAGCCAACAATGTACTAGTAAATGTATAATCCTGTAAAAATGGACCAGTTATAGATTAGCGGGTATTAGGCTTCAATAGTGCGCTACAGTATTCTGCTTACAATCGTGTATGCTATACGTACACTTGTATACCACCCTTTTTGTCATGGTTTTGAAAAAATAAACATAACCCTCACTCACGCAGAACGCAGAACCACAGTAATTATGGTAATTTGGCAATGCTCAAAATCAAAGAAAATTACGAAGCTTATGATTCCATACCAACATTAAGTTTATACATTTAGCTCCATGGTGGTTTCTGTATCATTTTGAAAGTTAAGGAATTATAAATATAGGTTCAATGGCTTCCATCTATAAATGGTCATGAAAAATACGAGTAACCCCTTTAAAACTAAGCTATTCCCCGTCTCTCAAAGCGTCGTGATCCAAACAGATCAGATGCACTATATTTCACTTAGTGATTACCGATAGCGAAGGGATGGAAATTTAAGGCCCATCTAAAAGGCGTCACGTATCCGATCTGACTCGACCTTTAAATTCTGAAGCCCTGTCCTATCGGAACGTTTCGAGTGTCAATTCTTTTCTATTCTTACAATCACGATCCGTAAAGTGTAGGTATAAGGAAATGTCTGCATCGCTGGCTTGAGTTGCTTCGAAATAGCCTGGAGACTGGAGACATTTTTCTGCCTGTTGCCCTTGTGACGCTAATGATGCCGGCGGTATTTTATAGAACAGTCTGGAGTCTCGACGTCTTGTCGCTACGTTGTTTAACAGGTGAGCGTGGTAACATTGGATTTTAACTTAACTTTCGTGTCTATTATTCGAGTTGTGTCACAATGTCATGCGGCGTAACGGAGCATGTTTAGATTTTTAGATATACTGACGCTTGCTCTTTATTGATTTAAGGATTCATCGTGTTTTTTTATTAATTTCAAGAAAAGTCACACAGGTTCATATGAATAAAGCATTGTGCAGGCGCAAAGTGAGGGCGGCAATCGCCATTTCATTATTATTTTTTTAATTTTAATCGTGATTGAGGATGGTTCGTATCATTCAGCTGGAAAACAGTTTTGAATGTTGCGTCTGTGAGTGTAAACGAGACTTTAACATGTGACGTTGTGAGTGTTGTGTGTATCCCGACATTTAATAATAGTGGCGAAAACGAGGGTAGATTCTCGCCTCTACCCGCACCAAGCAGCCAAACGGGCCGAGGACGGGCATGTAGTGTTAAATGTGCCGCCGCCAGTTTAGAACCTTGAACCGGTCTGAAACACGCCGAGCGAAGTTCGACCTACATACCTGAACTACTCACGGACATGTTTTATTATTCTTTAACATGTCTGAAACTCACTGGATTTTCTTAATCTGTTACCAATAATGTGCTAGTACGAGTATCTAAAAAACTTTATGATCCTGACTGTGTGACGAAAACATTAAATTAACATAAATATGTTGACAGCTATAAACTAACTCAACACAGTCTCTGACAAAGCCCTGGAGGCCTTACAACACAACATACGAGGACATACCGATCACGTTATCTGGGATTTGTCAACTGCATACTTATTAAGAATAGACATTAAATCAAGTTAGTTATAGTAACGAGGTAAAGGCATTTGCATAACTAGCGGTGTCAATATTTGGCTTGTAAGTCGGTGTGATATGAGCGGAGCTGCCGGTATCCGCGACGGTTCGTTACATCTCCGCTGGGGATCTGTGCTTCGTCGCCGACGATTGGCTGTTTTAAGTTATTTTCACCTTAGTCACTATTTTAGGTGAGGCCACATGGGCGTAATTTTGTGAGTTGTGAGCGGCTTAATTCGGACGTCGCACACTTTGTGACATGTACCGAAAAATTCAGTGATAATCACAGATAGGGCAACGACCGAAATTACGCCGCGCACAATTTTTCTTTATTCAAAACAGTATACCACCACCACCACCACCATATCAGCCGAAAGACGTCCACTGCTGGACATAAGCCTCCCCCAATTCCATGGGGGGTAAATGCCATAATCGCCACGCTTGGTATGCGAAACAAAACAAACGAAACAGTATACCTTGTATAGTTAAATATAAAAATTGACAAGGGCGAGAAATATCACAAATGCTAGAGAATACGCCAATTCTGCATGGATTTGTCAACGGTCATTCTGAAAATTATTCCAATAACCAGTTACTATTATTGTTTCAGTAACAAACAGCACGGAGGCTTCCAAAGCAGATTAATGGCCAATCAGCCTAATACAACGCAGGTGATTGCTCACAACTCACTTCGATTACCATGCAGTCCGCTACAGTTCCCACTGTGAACCACCATTGTTCCAATTTAAACCACAAAGGAATAAGGTGTATTTTTGCTTGACCCAGATGCGAAATAAACTGGGCTATTCTGGCCAGCTCCATTTAAAGCATCAAAGGCCAATTACGTTTTACATTCGGCGCCAAAGCGCGCTCAATCTAACTTTAACCTCTAATACCAGTCAAACTGACTCTGTGCCTACACAATGCATCTCGCTTTTTCCCCCGCTGTCACTGGTCCTACCAGAACTTCAATTCCAATTAAAACTTCGTAGCTGACTACTTCTTGATATTAATTGATAAATAGGTATCTGTTTACATCGTTGGATTAGCGTCGGGGTCTTCGGATGGAAAGACAACAAAGTCTTGCGGTACCAAGCGAAGTGATTTCAAGTTTCGATTAAGCCTCGATTCCCCGGTCATCCTCGAGGAAAGTTTGTGATATCGCGGCAGAGATGACACAAGAGCGCTCAGGTAAGCAAAATATTATTCCAACGTTATTAATTTCCAGTCTCACTTAGTACTTATCCACTGCTGTTGATGTTAGGTAGAAACAAGAAACAAGCCACATCTACAGTTTTAATCGGTTATGAAGTTCTACTTTGGTAATTAAGATAATTATTAATTTAGGGATCCCAGAATAACAATTTCAGTTAAGTAGTATAGATTGTTTGAGAACTTTCACAATAATAAATAATGATGGACTAGGAGTATTGGTATTATGTTTTCTGAAGCTATTTCATATTCATGATAAGAATAATTATTGAAGGGCATACATACTCATACGTAAACATTTTAAAACATTTCATTGAAATAGAGTCCTAAAATGTATACATATTGATGCTTATGGCCTATGTCCAGCAGTGGACGTCTTTAGGCTGGCATGATGATGATAATGATGATGATGATGATAGCGTAGGTACCAAATAGTGGCTCTGTGCGAAAGCATATTTGCCGGAGCTGAAACGGAGACCTTCTTTTCACTCGGTCTATTATACTTAAAAACACTTTTTGAAATTTGGCCTTTACTTACTTAGAAATCATTTGTTTAAAACGAAATATTAAACACATAAAAATATAGCTACTATTTCTATCGCTATTTTTTAACGTTATTAAAGCGCGAAATGTTATAAAAGCATCGGGTTACAAATAATCCTTAAAAGTCCTTATCTTATTGGAATCACATAATTTTTCACAAACAGTACAGTCAGCACAAGCGACGCATTAGAGTTTTCGACCTTTTCTATGCTTAGCTACTTTTTTATTAAACGTGGATATATGAGCAAGCGTCCTCTCATCGTTTCTTCCCGATCTAGTCCCGCGCCAGTTAACCAGTCGCCAGCGATGATCGCCCCCAATATCGCCGATAACACGTTCCGTGGCAAAAGGCGATTCCCTCGAAAGTGGACCGGCGCAGTCCACCGCACTTGGCGTGAAATCAAGCCGTTACAGCCTCGCCCGGCCATTCGCAATTTTATGAAGAAAAGGAAATTTACGACTAACTACTCTTTTAAAACTGGAATTTGCGAGCAAAGTTCCCAAACTACCTGTGAGCTACTGCGGTATAATAAAGACTGTGATTCGTCTGTATCTTTACCTGTACGTGTACGATAATAGTACATTACTACAGAGGCCGGGACGAAAGGGGTTGCCGGCGCAAGACATATAGACGGATAGTTCTGAGGCGGGCAACCTCATATTTCCCGCCGAGGTATGTATAGTGCTTTTCGCAAACTTGCAATGAAATAAACAACAAAAAAATCAAAGTTTTATTTTTAATACGCATAGTGGCAGAATGTCATGATACCTGTGCGACAAATTTATGTGAAATGGAAATTGAAAAAGAGGACTTTGCCGGCCTATGCCTGCAAGATTTGTATGAAATTCCATTAACGACCCCTTGTCCTAGCCGCACCTGAAAAGTCATACGTCGCCATAAAGAACATAACATCAATATTACATTGCATGTTTGAGAAAAATATATAGATACATACATACGGGAGGTAGAGTAAAAGGGTTATTGAATGGTGGCCAAGGTCATTGAAACGAGTAGTGAAAAGAACACAAGCTAGATGATTAGACTTTTTCAAATTATCTGTCGAATATCAAGCAGTGGATAAGATTGACACAGGGCCTGAATTGAAATAGTGAGGTAATAAAGAAGATGCCAATAGTCATCAGTAGGTAGATGGAGCTAGACTGGCAAAAAAGTAAATAGATAGACGTGTATAGTGTATACTATTTAAACTGTGGAACTATTTACGTAAATGTAACAAATCGGAAGCGCGGTGGGCATTTCCATCAAGGCTCGACACGTGGCGCCGGACGGCGAAAGAGACGGGCAATTATCGGCACTGTCCGGCGTCCGGCGTCCGGCGGGCCGGAGCGGGCAATTACGCCGGGCCCGGGGGGCTGCTGCTCATTAAAGGGAGCCCGTTGACGGAAATGCGATCAAATTAACGGCGCGCGGGAGCCGGTCGGCAGATTACCTGCGGGTCAATGTGAAACGTGAAATTCGCATTTCAATATGCTATCTTAGGGATGGTTACGTAACGTTTTCAGGCCGGCGTTAGGATCATCTAAATGTAATTTTCTGTACTAAAAATGACAGTCAGATTTACCTAGTGTAAGTTTGTTGTTTGCTATATGACCGCTCGTTGTTTTACATATGTAATACACCTTGATCTATTATGTGAGGAATGCAATAACGAGTAGGTATTTGTATTGTATTCTTTGTCACGTGTTTTAGTACTACTTGATTACAAATAGCGGGGTATTTACACGAAAATTGAGAATTTTAGCGAGATGACATCGTGATGTTCCATAATATTCTCTGTTTGTCATAAAATTACATTTAGAAATTTGGGTTGTTGTTGTTGTTGTCCTAGGGTATTCCAGGGAAGAAAAGGGCCTTCATAAGCTCGCGCCACGCCTTTCTGTCAAGCAATGCCCCTGGCTTCGCTCCAGCTCAGTTGAACAGTTAACAGCTCACTTTCAAGTGTCCGCGCCACCATGCCGCCGCAGGAGTTAACGATAATGTTATGTTAACGATATGTTTTTTTTTTATATTATTCAGTTAGATAAGTTCCTACTAGTGCTTCACTCCAAACTTAATATCATTATCAATCATCAATGTCAAGCAAATTTATGATTAAACAAATTCAAGTTAACGACATTTTATTATGCGAGTGGTATTGAAGTGACCCTCAGAGGTTTTGTATTCTCCCGATTATACAGATCTGTCTCTAAAACGTAATTTCAGAATTCCTGTTTGCACTACGAATTCAATCTTTGCCAAATGATTTTGCTCGTTCCTCCATCGTTTTATATATAACATAATTAGTTCAAAATTTCCTTTGCAAGAGTACACACGTCACATTCAGTTAATAATTACTTAGTTTTTAACAAAGTTCCCTCTTATATTGATCTCCTGCGATACAGACTAAGTATGTATGCCCAGTGCAGGGACCTGTTGCAAGATTTGTAAAACTGTGTATGTTGAATAAATGTCTATATCTATCGTCTTATTAGCATGAACGATGTTCGAGTTATCACCGGCCAACCATTTACACATACATACATACAAAAGCCGGATTGTTCTAGTAGAGTCGATGAACTTCGAACACTTGTTCAATAATGTTGCATCTTTTCTCACGAAAATGGAGGGTATTATTGTTCTGCGTCTTTTCATGGTTTCTCGCGCACGGCACTACCTTCATCATTCGCTTGTCTTTATGTATTGGAGTCAGCGCAGAATGTTTTTTGTTTTATACCTCTCTATTACCCGTCCTGGTTATTCTCTCACGCAGTTCATCTTTTTCAAGCTAGAAGCAAGCAAGCAAAATAAACACTCAATTTGAAATGCAAAGTTATTTCTCAAATATACCTATTGGGTTGTCGCTGTGAGCTGTGACCAATTACGGGAACAGATACCGGTGATACCGGGATTTATAGCTCAAAATAATATAGTTAGCTCAATAGGATGCTGGAATTAGATCCGCGTTGTTGTTGACGCCTTCATGACATCCTCCTAGAGTTTAAGTTTGCAACGTAGATGAATCAGAGGCCTGTTTTCGCACCTAATCCTCCTAATTAACCTAATATTGTATTAAATATTGGACAACAATCTTACACAAATCGATCTAGTCTCAAACTAACAAGGCACCGACTTCAAAATGTGATAAAACTTTAAGGAGTCGTGTATTTGTGAGGAAAATAATGATTAAAAACGTATTTCGTCTTATTTTATCTAATTATTGAAATGGAAATCTCACTTTATTTTTCATCGAAATATTTTAGCGACATGCATAAAACACTTGTGTTGGATGACCATTCGTGGTCTTAATTCATAAGTTCTAGTTCACCAAATTCTAAATGTAAATGCTTGATTTCTTACTGAAAATACTAATATCACTATTTCTGTGTTTCCCTTGAATTTTTGAGTTATCGTAATTCATCGTCAGAACTAAATTCTGGTGACAACAGGAACAAGCTCGGATCAACATGCTTTTTTAAAAAATAGAATTTTCTAATGACGGAGTTCTGAGGTAACACACATAAAAAAAATATAACCGATTTGAGAACCTCTTCCCTTTTGTGAAGTCGGTTAAAAATACCACATATCGCTCCCGCCCCGCCAGTTCAGATATTCACCTGAACTAAACGCCCGTCCATGCGATTTCGCTCACACCTCACACAATCATATTGCGCAATACACTAAAATTCACAGATTGAAACAATGTCTACCTGAAGGAGTGCTCATTTAAAGATTTATTTTACTCGCATTCACTCTAATTCTTTTCCATTCCCCTCTCCTGCAACCTTGCCTAGACTTCACACAATAAGACGAACTTATACCTCACCGCTTTCAAAACACCGCGTTTAATATTTAGTATTAATTTCGCCTACATCGCGCACCTGTTTTCATCTGTTCATTCAGCCGAGAATTGCCCGAACCATAATTCTCAACACAAGAGTTCACAAGACGTTCGCAATTTATTAAAAGCAGATTCGCACCTGGTGACGTGACTTTGGTCTGTATGTTGTTAGATATAGCGGTGACATTTGCCTGCACTATCACCTTGAGTGTAGCAATGGAAGCGATTAGCATTTGCATGGCATTTGTGTAAGGTCAGCGATGTTTAGACGCACTTTCGATGGGAATAACGATTTGGAAAGAGGGTACGCTTGACCTGAATTAAAAACGAATAACAGAAACAGCGATACACAAAATGTCTCATAATTTATTAATGTCACAGTGGTTTCAGCATTATCACCGAAGGATCGATGTTTTTGGCAAAAAACAAAGGTCAGGGGGACGGCAAAAATACAAGCCCCCGAAAGCCTAGAAGTTTGGGTCTCTTCAAGACAAAAGTGAATAAGCTATTACTGAATCAGTGAGCCACATGTTAGGCCTTGTCATCGCTTTTCATCAGGTGAGACTAAGGCCAATCGCTGGTCAGCCTATCTTTAAAAAAAGGCTTACGGTTTGCCTGGTGGTAAGCGGACACCGAAGCGTATGGACGCTTGCGATTTCAGAGTAATGACAAGCACGTTGCTGGCCCTTTAATGTCTTAAGGATTTGTTGTGTTGACAGCTACAAGGATTAATTCACCACACTCTTAACATAGCGCATCCTCAGGAGCTCTGGTGGTGTTTCTCACCACCTGGAACAAAACGCCACATACCTAAACCTAAACAGCGAGTAAGGTGGAGTTGCTCCTTGCTGTTCTAAGTATGAGCGACATAACGTTCTGCTTTGACCTACCTCTCTTAAGAGGGCGCAGTACGAGGCAGTACGCTCGGTTCTCCATACAAACGTACTTATGCTCTCATTTTAAAACGCCATGCTAGAATAAAATGAAACTTTGTATCCACAATGGGATCCGGCATATCTAGGTCGGAAATTAGTTTTTGTCGCTAGAAATTGTAAAAGAAAAAAAAATACAGTGGTTTTTTGAGTTTTTTACGGCTTGTATGAAAACCTAAATAATCGTTGTATTTTTTCTCCATTATAATTTCAAGCAACAGAAACTAATTTTCGACCTACATAGGCCGGATCCCATTGTGTATACAAAGTTTCATGTTATTCTAGCATGCTGTTTTAAAATGAGAGCGTAAATACGGTTGTATGGAGAACCGAACGTACTGCGCACTCTTAACCATACGTCTCACCGATAGTCCATAACATCGAGCGGTTTCTTGCATATACTTTCCACTCAGATTGTGCAATACGAATTCTCTCTGACTGTACCGTTTGAAATACACGCGGTGCACGGCGGCACCTAACAATCAATTGAATAGTCTGTTCCGACTGTACATTATATCGCGAGTCGCGTCGGGACGTAATTAGCTCGCCTCATCAATTCGTGATTAAGCACCCTTCCCACGTAGCCACACAATTCAAACCCCTGTCACCGCCGCCCAAAGACCACAATCGTGCGCACAAGCCAGCTAAGTAGGTAATTTCCTTGAATGGCGGGGTGGAACTTGCCTAACACAGTTTGGGCTTACGCAAATCTCTTGTTTTATGGTGTATTGCGGGTTAACTAGACGACAAATTGCCGAAATGAAAGGTTTCGGTATCCCCACTTAGGTTCAATGAAAATCAATCAATTAAAAGGAATAATTGGGGCTTCAGTCCATTTTTTATGGTGTCAATCAATTTAGGTTATAATTGAGATCATTAAACTCGATGAAGACACTGAGGGTGCACAGGGCGGGTAGAAGGCAAGAGATCACTTGGTCTGTCCCTGACTAGATGGACAGACTCGATCAAATTGACAATGAAGTGTTCTGCCAAGGAGTCTTTTGGCATTTAAGTATTAACATAGATTAGCTTTATTTATGTCAATATAAAAATTACAATATGAATTTGCACACATGTCACAAATATAAGAATTTTTTAATAGCTTCGTGAAGAGCGGCTACCACCAACAGAAAACGATTCGTTCGTGTATGCTCTCGGTTTGCGGTAATTGCTTCGGTAGATTTGAATGACCCATAATCGCGACCATTTTATTACCAACAAAAAGAGAAGAGAATTATAAGCAGCTTACGTGCTAGACTAAAATAATTTAAACATAAAAAAAAACAAGAAGTCATGGTTGTTGTCACTCAAAACAACTTAGTAATAAAATACCTACTAGGTACTTCTACCACCACCATATCAGCCCAAGGACGGCCACTGCTGGACATAGGCCGTTAACCATGTTATTTACCATAAAAAAAAGTAAAAGTAGTTTATTCTTTAAATTAGGCATATTATTTACAAAATAAACCACTGCCACGAGAAGAACCGGCGTAAGAAACTCGGCGAGGTGTCATTTTTTCAAACAATATACATTGTATAGTTAAATAATAAAAAATAATGCCTACGCCAATTATTGGGATTAGGTAGCGAACCCCAGGCATCCTTCAGGATGCAACTATATTGGGATAATTCTATCTAGGACGATAATGACACCATAAAATAGTCCATATTAAACAGTAAAATTTTAAATGCGAAAAATAGCAAGTTATTGAAGTTCAACTTTATTATGAAAAATTGAGTTCAAACCTGACAAAGAATAAAAAATATCAACTTTTGATGTGTTCCACCTAGTTTTAATACTGAAAATAACGTACTTGTTTGTGTGCGTCTATTTCTATTTTGCATAACAAAGTGCTTTCTAGCACCGTCCAAAAGTAATAAAGTCAGGTCCGCAACAATTTTCATCGAAAGTTGAAGTCTACTTTGCTCGGAAAATGTTATCTTCGCTTAGAAGTTAGAGTTTCGGATATAGGCAGGGTTATTAAAAAAGCTGCCTAACCATGATGATTAACTAGTCATATCTTCACGTTATCCACGTTAATCACCTGACCTCCATCACCCAGGTGATTGTATTTGACGATTTTGTCTTCTGAGATCCCCCAGGTGATCCTTTTGGACCAAGTATCTATCATGCTCCCCGGGTGATTATAGTGGACAGAATGATATCCACCAGGATACCCCCGAAAATAGTATTTTTTCCACGAGTGATTCTAGTGGACAAACTTGTCCAGCAAGATCACCCAGGTGATTATTTTGGATAATGTTGTATATTATAATCACCCCGGGGATTTATATGGACATTAAGTATGTCCAAAAAAATCACCTGGCTGTTTTATGTGATTATTTGTGAAACTTGCTATAGTATTTTCTTTTGCGATCTCAACAGTTTTTATTTATCTGTATTCACCAGTTTTAGTGCTCACCACTTACTTATAGACATTCTTTAGATTTTGTAACACAGACTTGATGCGAGTGAGTATTACAAAACCAAATCTAATTTAATACGTCAACCCGAATATACCCCAGGGCATTGTGACAAGGGTCCAAGACTCCATCCATCCACGCACGTCGTGACACGTCCCGCTGATTAAATTAATAAACTCTCTCATCAGCACTAATGAAAATCGAGTGTCTAAGAGCAACATTGATTGAACATTCCAGAAGTTCCTTGCCCATCGATCACGGCTCAAACATACCAATACAGAGTGGAGCATGATCAAGGATCAAAACGTGTCATCTTAAGTAGATAAGTAACAATTACCCGAAGGATAGATAACTTTAGTTGTTGAAAATACCATTTTCACTGATCATAGATTTTTAAACATTATATAGTTTTTAAATAGATTAAATAATAAAACAGGCTTTACAAAACTCAACTGCAACAAAATTTAACGTCATTAATTATGCTGTTTAGAATACAGATATACATATTAGATTTATCTTGCAAGCACTGCAAGGATGGGTTATAATTAATCGAACAACAAAACTTAAAAATTCAAACTGTTATTCTTAACATCATCACCGAAAATGCAAAGCATAAAATACGGCCGTTTCTTTTCAAGACTTGGCTCGACTCGGTGGACAGCAGAGCCAGGAGGCTCATTGGCGGCAGTACGGTAGTGGGAAATAAGCTGCAGAGCTTAGCATATATAGGTAGACGCAAAGTAGCATGTCTGTGCGTCTTCTACAAACTGTACTTCGGTAAGTGTGCTCAGGAGCTCCATGAGCTCATACCGCCTTCCCCCTTCTTCCATCGGACATCCAGACGTACGGCTGGCTACCATCCTTCCTGGTCGAAATAATGCGCACTTCTAAGGTTAGGAATTCTCTGCCGGCGTCTGTATTTCCGAACTCATATAACCTGTACCTTCTTAAGGCACGAGTGAATAGGCATCTTCTGGGTGAGCTCGCTTCATCGTCGGCCTCATCTTTGCCCCCCGGCTAGATGCTAGCCAAGAGCAATCCCATTTTTAATAAAAAAAAAGACAATGTCACGCATTTTATATTTACTTAAAAATACTAATATACTGTTTCGCTTCTCGCATTTCTAGATAGTGTAAGAAACATATGAATAAAAACCAAATTAAGAAACGGTAGATTACGTTAAAAAAATACGTTACATGATATAAAAAGCGCCTCAAGTTATTCCCAGTTATTATATCAGTTTATTACGGCCCACGATTGATTTCACCTTGTATACCTACTCAATAAAGTCTGAATGCCTCCACCAGATTGTATGGAGTCTAAATATAAAGAAACAGTAATTTCACCGTAGTGCTTCGTCATGTTGATGGGCAATATCGGAGAATGTTAGTTTGGGAAAACATTTTATTACACACTTGTGTTCATATTCGTTCGTGCTTTATTTGGTCTCTTCGTAATAACGTAGTTATTTGTCCGTACAAGTTGATACCAACTTGGATAAATTGTTGACGCATATGTCGTGATTAGAGGCGGTTACGTAGAGAGCTCTGTCATTTCGTTTACTGGTGAAATATGTGCCTTTGTTGAGACAAAAGAAACAGGAGACATTTTAAGACAAGAATCTATCTGTAGATGTAGACTGTAGACTTACCCCCTTATTCATAAACGTCCATCAAGCCTCTATTAGTTAACAAGCCGCTAAAGTTGGTTTGTCCTTATCTGTCACTTTGATATTTATATTTGTGAGAAAGGGACAAAACAACTTTTAGTTAACAGAGGTTAGTTAAGTTTTATGAATAAGGGGGTTAGAGTGTAAACAGTTAAACTCATATCATCGTTGATAAAATAAATTTTAAAATAGCGGAGACTTGGAAACAATCTATTCGGAATTAGGTAATTTTAGCCCGAAAAACATTAAATATTATTATCGCGCTTGTTGACTATTTTAGGTCTAAAATAAATAAATAAAACTGACCAAGTGCGAGTCCGACTCGCGCACCGAGGGTTCCGTAAAAATATTTTTATTATATGAAAAATAAAATGTACGATTTTTAAAAAAAATCCTTTATTTTTAGGCTATAAGACGTTGCTTCGTATCAAATTTCAAGGTTCTGAGTTCACGGGAAGTATCCTGTAGGTTTTGATTCCCTTGCGAGTGTCGAAAATTTGCGGACATTTGCGGCATAAACGGCCGTATCTTTTGATTGCGTTGGCTTAGAAGTTTTATTTTTTCACAGCTCCAAGGGACAGGTCTATCTGAGTATTTGATATAAATTCTAGCTTGATACCTCCACGCGTTCCTGAGAAAAAGGGTCTTGACATACAGACAAACGGACGAACGGACGGACAACAAAGTGATCCTATACGGGTTCCGTTTTTTCCTTTCGGGGTACGGAACCCTAAAAAGGTCGAATGTTAAAAAAATCTATTATTATATTTTTTGCTTCATAAAAAAATATTTATTTATTTCAATGAAATTCATCCATTACGAGTACAACTAGGCTGGAGAAGTATTTTTGAACATCCAAGTTTGACGTCTGTAGAAAATTTCAACTGTCTAACTATCGCGGTTCTTGAGATAGAGCCTGGTGACAGACAGACGGACGGAGAATGTCCCGTACTTACCCCTTGGGTACGGAACCCTAAAACTTGACTGGGAAAAAAGACGACGGGAGCAAACTCCATTTCTCAGCAGTACAATTTCATCAGAAATGACACTATCAAAAGATGTTCGTATTACATACAAAGCGAGTTTCTCAATAAATTCCCGGTAAGTAAAGGGTTATTGCCGTTAATGAAAATCGTTTCCCGACCTCATTAGTCTCAATAGTGGAGCTCCAATAAACCTATGCTTAGTATTCACACTTAGACCTCGTTTCACGTGAACGAGCATAAGTCAGACCTCTCATTACCCTTACGTATAATGAATGTCGGGGTCTAATTATACTGGTGATTGTAAGGCGAGAGAGGCTGTGGGTCGCTTGGCAGTGCCGTCGAGCGACACGGCTTTAGTTCCAATTTGTAGCTCGGTATTCAGCGAGGAGCTACAGCATTCCGTAGTTCGGTAGGCCTGCTTTACGATCACTTTAAATGATCGGGACTGCTTGTTTGTGCAAGCGAGGCGATGTAAGGAAGCGTGGCTACTATTTGTGTTTACCTACAGTCCTTCATTTATATAGTGGGTAGAATGACAAAAAATTCTTATTTAGCAAGAAACAATGTCATTTGAATTCTACACTTAATATCTTCGATTATCAGTATATGTAACGCAACATCATAATTTTAATTATACGACAGGGTGGAAATTATTTATGGGTCCTATAGAAAAAACCACCTTAAAACGTTGAGATAACTCAATTTGTTGCAAGGAAATATTTTTCTATTTCTCCTTAGCAATAAAACTACATTCACAGAATTTTGAAAAAAATGTACAGACAGCAAATGAAAACCATTTTTTTGTCTTTTTTGTAAAAAAAAATCTGATGCCAGTTGATGTCAATCGATCCTATTTCTATCACGGAACATAAACTTCTTAGAGACTGACCTAGTCTAGGATACAAGAGAAACTAAATAATTGATAGAATCAGCCGTTACTTTGCGGAAATCCATGACAAGTGTCCTGAATAATATTTCTTTGCTATTCCGCTACGGAATACGTGTAGGTCTATTATTATTGTTGTTTTTTGGAATAGCAAAGAAAGATTATTCAGGAAACTTGCAAGAGAGACCACAAATTATAAAAAAAAAGAAAGTGACTTTTAGGTTATAAAATGGATATAAAACGGAAATGACCGGTGTCAGGATTGATTTCTTAACCACCGACTACTATAATATTAAAAGTATTTTTTTTTTCAATGTGTTGTATGGGAGCCCCCCTTAATTATTATTATTATTTTGATTTTAGTTTTGTTATTGTAGCCACAATAAAAATACATAATCTGTGCAAATTTCAACTGTCTAGCTATTACGGTTCTTGAGATCTAGCTCGGCGAGTGGTAGCCATAAAAAAGGGCTAACATATCACGTTTTTTGTATGGGAACCCCCACTTAATTATTATTATTATTTTGTTTTTAGTATTTGTTTTTATAGTGGCAACAGAAATACACAATCTGTGAAAATTTCAACTGTCTAGCTATTACGGCCTGGTGACAGACGGACGGACGGACGGACAGCGAAGTCTTAGTAATAGGGACCCGTTTTTACCCTTTGGGTACGGAACCCTAAAAACGACCATGATTTTAAGGACAAATGCGTAACTCATTAGGCGTAAAAGCATAAGACTAACAAGAACGGATGGAAGGCCGAAAGAGTAAGGAAAACTACTCACCAACAACAGTAAGGTTGTATCTAAAGCTAGTCGTCTGCGTGTTTCTGAAGTCGACTCGGCAACGGTACACGCCCTCGTCGCGTCGCTTCACGTCCCGCACAAGCAGCGCGGCGGGAGGGGGGGACGTCGCGAAGTGCGCCCGCGGCCCGAACACCTCCGGCGCGGACCAGTGCCGGGCCTCCGACAACGGTTTCCCGCGCACGTCGAAGCTGGGGACAAAAGCAGACATTGTAGACGAGCCGGATGGATATCATAAGTCTAAGTACAGATAAAATAAGACAAGTTTTCCTGTCAAAATCTGTATGATATTGACATAAGATTGAATACCACTTGGTCTCTAAAAATGTGTCTCAAGGGAGCAACGTGATATATTGTGGCGAATAAATTGATAGAATCCTGAGTGAAGCGACAGATTCTAAAGTAAAATTTAGTTAATAACGAGAGATGCAAGTGTGTACGCCCATGGCGGAAATTATTTTGCTACTGGCACATTACTGCTTTTCCCACCTACTGCATTCAGAAAAGAATTATTACTATCCTCAAATGAAGGAGGAAAAGTACAACTTGTGTCCCCCATTTGAAGTTAACAATGACTTTTTATGAATAGCAGATGTTTTTTTTTTATTTTTATTAAAAATGGGATTGCTCTTGGCCAGCATCTAGCCAGGGGGCAAAGATGAGGCCGACGATGAAGCGAGCTCACCCAGAAGATGCCTATTCACTCGTGCCTTAAAAAGGTCCAGGTTATATGAACTCGGAAATACAGACGCCGGCAGAGAATTCCAAACCTTTTTTTTTTCCATTATACACTTACAATGTTCTTCACGTATAGAGACAGATACATTTTCGATTGGTTCCCAAAAAGGGGTGCTTAAATTGGTTACAGCTTTATTTCTCTTTGCATAGGAATATCATATAGCGGGCTAATATCATGCAAATACAAGTTTCTTGAACATCATATTAGGAGTAGTTCTTACTCGTATACATAATTCGGTGAGTTTACGAAACATTACGCAACAACTCCACCTGACTGTTCAGCAGTGAACGATGCTGATTAGACAATGACAATAAATTTAACACTTAATATGACAGTTTTTTTGTCTTTTTTGCCTTATATCGATAAAGACACAGGCATATTTCATTGTTACATTTTTTTTTGTTACCATGCGCAGGTTATTGTTCGCAAAATGTGACCATCTTTGAAAAAATAGCCATGCACGGAGCCGCTTAGTGAAACGTGCGGATTCCCGGAACTCTGTGGAAACAAAACACGTGCGTGTCCATATTCGAATGGCGGCCATATTCGTTACGCTCAGATATGACCTTGTGACATAGCAGCGATTAATGTTATGTATCTTGTTACCTATTATTTCCCGTTGGGAACAAATTACCGTGCCATCACTTATTTATGAGTTTTCATTCATACCTCGTACATATATAAAAACAGCGCAAAGATTACCTGCGTAAAAGCACACGTCTATCTTCACCTGCTACTAAAAAAAGATGATAAACTGCTGTCACAAAATAAATATTGTAAGTCTACTTAATTTGTCTAAGCCATTGTATTGTAGTCAAGCGGTAAGGGACGCGAATTTCAATCTTGAGATCGCGGGCTGTTTAAAAAATGTACGAAATTATTGTTTGATATGACGGCGCGAACGGTAACATAAGCGACTTACGTAAAAATAATCTGTTGATAAAACAAATATATAGAAAAAAATAAGGGAAAACGCGAATTTAAAAAAAAGGTATGAGGAAAAACAATATTGGGTACATAATCTATTTAATCGGGAAGAAGCCGAAATAAAATACAATACAATACAATACAATATGCTTTATTGCACACCTCAAAAAAGAATTACAGATAGAAACAGCATAAAGATACAAGCAGAGGTAAACAACAGGCGGTCTTATCGCTAAATGAGCGATTTCTTCCAGACAACCTTTGGGTAGCGGAGAAAAAAAGTAAACAAAAATGATAAGTGGGTGGTGCAAAGAAAAGGAATAACTACTAGAAATAAAAAGAAATATAATAATAATAAAAAACACATAAAGCACTATATATACAATAAACATACATAAATAAGTAAATAAATAAACATACATATATACCACAAACTTAAGTGAGACCGAAAAGTAAACTACAGACCAGTATCGAAAAATATAACAAAACAAATAAAAAAAATCAAAACAAGGTCACTTGGTCGCTTGCGTAAAACTAGTGTCTGCGCCAAATCTTGGGTTTAGGTGCTGTTTTAGGCCGCGAACCCGGAACTCTCGGACCCGGGTATGTCCTAAAACTACGGCCAATACCACCGGGGGATGGGCAGCAGCAGCACTGGAGTGCGGTGGAGATACTGCGATAGCGAATCCGCATACCAAGCGTGGCGATTATGGCATTTACCCCGCATGAAATTGGGGGAGGCCTATGTTCAGCAGTGGACGACCTTCGGCTGATATGATGATAAGGCCGCGGACTAGACGTCAGTGGGCAGCGGGGCGGCGAGCGGGCTTCACCACCACCACCATACCACCATATCAGCCGAATGACATCCACTGCTGGACAAAGGCCTCCCCCAATTTCATGGGGGGTAAATGCCATAATCGCCACACTTGGCATGCGGATTGGCGATCGCATATCTCCACCGAACTCCAGGAATGCTGCTGCCCAGTGGTCTTGGTTGTAGTTTTAGGACATACCCGGGTCCCGGCAGTGGGCTCAAACCACGAAAACGTTAGAAGAATTATAACCATTTCATTTGTCTGAACATCACTTCAGATAACCTCTATAATAAACGATCGATTTCATCATCGCAATATCCCTAACCCTCACTACAGCGCCCTGAATACGTCCAGCTCGGTTGCACAAAAATATATGAAGGCGGATTCTGCAGCTGAAATATTTGTCAGCGGCAGCCGCCGCAACCACGCGTCACTCATTTGTTTCATATTTGATTTTAAACAAACTGTTAATACCCTCGTTAGCCGCAATTTGGTTTACCGCAATCATGGGACCTAAATACTTGTTTATAGTGTCGTTATACTGTCATTATTTTAATGGTAATTAAAAGACTAGCGTATTAACGTAACATACAATACCAATTGTTATAATAATGGCTTTTTCACGTTACATATTAGATTTTTCGTAAGTACGCATTAATGTCTTGTCGGCCTGTTTAGCCTAGTTGGTAGTGTCATTGCCTCCGAAGCTAGAGGTCCCGGGTTCGATTCCCGGTAAGGGCATTTGTTTCTGTGGTGAACAGAGACATTTGTTCCTGAGACTTGGACGTTTTCTATGTATTTAAGTATATATCTATTAAATATATCGTCGTCTAGTACCCATAACACAAGCCTTATTGAGCTTACTGTGGGACTAGTTCGATTTGTGTAAAAAATGTCCCCTTATATTTATTTATTTATTTATTTATTTAATGTTAATGTTAACTAGTGGAAGCAGTAAGAATATACAATTTGGATGTTGTGACAGGGTAGTTATTACTAACAACTTTACAACCATGCATTCGTAAATAAAAATGACTACTGCATGTGTGGCGGCTTGCTAATTGATTTGTACCGTTAAAATTGTTGCGAAAAAGTGACACTAGCAGCAATATTCATTTCAACGGTTAACTTTAGTAACAAAAATGATTTTAACAAAATATTTTTTGTTGCCACACGTTGCACAGAAACAAAACAAAGTCAGTTGGATTCTAGATGTTCCTGTTTGAAGAAACTATGCTAGTTAAAGTGTACTACGTAGTATAGATGTTGTATGTTCAATCAACAGCAAAAATGAAGATGATCATTTTAGTACTTTGTCGCACTAAAGTAACAATACTGCGACAGTTGGGATGCGTCAAAGTAGTGAAAGTGACAAGGTTCTTAAATTATCATCTTCTTTTGCTGTTAATTATACATCATTATTCTTATTTTAAATCGAGCTGTCTAGAAGATTATAAATACAGGGTGATTCAGGAGACGTGAGCAGAATCAACACTACATACATAGTAAATAATTTAATGTAAAATGTATGTAATAATTGTCTACCGTTATTTAATTATTTAATTACTGTTTAACTGTTTTTGTTTTTGGTGAACAATAAAGAATAATTGTATTGTATTGTATTGTATTGTATGTAAATAGTTAAAAAAATATGTTAGAAGTTAAATATAAAGTGTAATTTATTATAACTTCAAAAATGATTTATGTAAAATGATTTATTTAATTACTCGTAAGCTAATTTATGTACGTATTTTATCAAACGCATGTTGCAGTGCCCTGCAGGGTTTCATGGCAGATCATTTATTTATTTTTATACCAACTACTGTACCCATAAAAAGCAATAAAGAAAAAATAAATAAATGGCAATGAATCGTTCACCATTGTATTTAAGTGAAACACCCATACCTTTTTCCTGTATTTTAATTTTTGTTAAGTTAAAGTTTAATTCTCTACAATCATGGTCACCCTACAACAACTGGTTTATAAAACTTAAACCTCTAAATGTTATGACAGCACTTTGATTACGAAGAAAGTAAATTGTCACATTGAGTGAGATACGATATTTCAAAAGTAATCGGACTCAGACGATATTCAATTCGACACGTATCACTTGACTGAAATATTCTCATTGTAGAGTGACCATCCATTTCGTAAATAATTTAAAACATTTTGTTATCAACACCAAAGACAAATGAACGTTAATTTCACTAATAGCGGTACGAAGTAGTAGCTTATGATCTACTGAATCCGTAGTGTTGATCTTGCTCACGTCTCCCGAATCACCCTGTAGAAGAAAATCTGAAGAAGTAAAGCAATCGCCCTTGAGGCTCTGGCCATGGGGCAAGAAACTTATAATAAAACTTATCACGTAGAAAAATACTGCCGCATATCATCACAGAGGAAACATTATCTTGTGTACTCCAATAGAAATTGCCATATGAGTTGTATGGGACATTGTTTTATAATTTGTTATTAGATTTAGTAAAATTAATTAATGTTTGCTAGATTGTGTCAATATTTGACGGCCTGTTTAGCCTAGTTGGTAGTGATACTGCCTCCAAAGCTTAAAGGTCCCGGGTTCGAATCCCGGCCACGGAATTATTTGTGCATTTAGCACGGATTTTGTTCTTGATGGATGGTCTCTATGTATTTAAGTATGTTTTTATCTATTTAAGTATGTATATCGACGTCTAGTACCCATAGTACAAGCTCTGCTTAGTTTGGGACTAGGTCGATTTGTGTAAGATTGTACCCAATATTTACTTAGTTATTATTATCATTATATATGTTTAATGACTTGTGCCTCTTTGTATTGCATTAAATGTTTTGACTTTGATTTTGACTCCAGCTCTTCGGTGCGGTAGCAGCTCTAATCTTTAAAAGATCCAAATCACATCAGCCCATTATTTTGATATGATAATCATAGGTCAAACATTATAGACTCAGGCCATCACTCAAAATCATTTCTCTATCAAGCTGCGGTCTCAGTCTCGTATTAAACACCATAACATGTCCTTTCCATTGACATCCACGCCATTGATTCGTAACGTGACAATGACAAACTCGTCACCGATAGCAACAGCGACAATGCGACGTGTCGAAACTTATTGGTGACGAGACAGGCTTTGTCGGCAGGCGCTCGATACAATGCCGGAAGCAGGGTTGACAATGTGCCGCCGATGCTAACAAGCATTCACACCCAATGCGTAGCCGGAGCATCAGGCTAGTTGTTTACCTTGTGTAAACTTATACTTACATTTTGCAACTATTGTTTCGTTCCAATTTGATCCGATAAGGTCGCGGACTCACAAACTAAGAGTGTACAACGACGCACCGATCAGCAGAATCACAATTTTGATCTTTTCTCAAAGCATTGCTTACCTAAAACGCGTGCCAATTAGCAACCAGTGTTTTAAACTTTTAAAGCGCTCATTTCAAAACGCTGGTTCATGTTTTAACTGTCCTCGTTGTAATGGAATTCGAAAATCTAAAACTAGATCGGAGTCGCGTGAAGTTTTCAATGAAATATGAAAATAGACAGTAACAGTAATTGTTCTACGAATCTTTGCTAAAAAAGGAACTGTGCTGTTCAGAAACAGATACTTTAAAATAGTTGCCTACGTTCTCACTAGATGGCACTGAGGCATAAAAGAGCTAAAGATATAATATTGAAAACAAGAATACTATACGAAGTAACGATTAAAAATATTTCAGCAATTATTATAGTATTAATTTAGTTCATAGTTCGTAACTACGCAAGATATAACGTAATTAATTAATGGCTTAAGAACGCTTGTCGAATATAACTCCAGCTGCGGAGACACTGCGATCTATCACGCTCCCGCCGGGACCAAAAGCGCTGTAATAATTTTAAAAGCAATGCCAATAAATTCCCCGAGTATTTTTCAATAAATATCTTAAATTCTCAAAACATTTTAAGCAAACTGGCGAAAAGTTTCCAGCGTAGCAAAACATCCGTAATCGCCTTAATCAATATAAAACATTCATTTTTAAAACTCCGCAGTTATTTGAAAGATACTTAGCGCCAATATTTAAAAAGTACCGCTCGCTTTGTATGCCTTTTACGTTGAACTGATGAAACGGCATTTCACTTCACCATTTAAATTCTGCAACGTTGCTCTAGAATATTTTGAAACAATCTATTATTTTATTTAGGCCGCTAAGGGAATTCCTTTTGCTATTTTTAGCTGACGGGGTTGATGACAGCTATCGTTTGCTCCGTGCCGTATAAAAACTGCGAACGACGGCCGAGCGGGCAGATTGCTATTTGAGAGCGAGAATTGAGATGCCCGCGGCTTAGTTTTTACCAACGATCCGCAAACATGGGACCTTTTATCGCTCAATTTGAACCGACAGTAAAGTTCTAACGCAAACGAAACTAATCTGCTTTAACGCTCAAGGATCAAATTATTTTTGAAAGCCGAGACGTCAATATTTGCGGTCCGCGATACGTTTGAATAAAGCCCGCCGTGTTTTTGCGCAGGTAAATAAAGGAAAGTCATTCGACCCGCCCGCTGCAGGCCACAGCGATGCGGATTAAGCAGTAACCTCACATAACTCTGACCTGGAAAGCATGGCCCATGGTAATGTATGGCCGCCGTTTGCTGTAATGCATGCGGGCATGTCTATTCATGAACCTAGATCCGCTTTTCCGTATGGTTCGAACGGAAACCTCAAATGTGAAATTTGTTTTCAAACTTTGGAACAGTCAGGGCTTTAGGAAGGGTATTGTAGATTTGGATAAGTCCACGGCTAGTTGACTAGGGAAGGACTGTTGTTTGCCGTCCCGGCTCAACGAAGGGCTCGCATTACAATAAACAAGGGTAAAATTAAGTGCCAGCGCCCTCCATAAATCAGGAAGCCCACATGCCCTATGATTTTAATGTAATCGCTAGGAACGTTCAAAAGCCACGGGTATAAAGGAAGCAAACACGACTGCATACCCATAAAAGAGATAATGCCAGAAAAATTATAGAGGCGTACCATTTTTTTCGGTCATCGGGAAGGCTTTTCTTTTATTTTTATGCAGATTAGCTCTTTCATTTTAATGTCGAGTGACATTGTTTTACTGAGGAACACGTGCGGGAATAAAGAATTGTTCTTTACAACTAGTGTACAATGGGAATAGTCATTACTTTAGCGGAATACGAGCGCGCTCGTGGAGGCTTCGCTTGAATAAAAATGTGCATGTTATTGCGTTTGGTTGTGGGCAGGTGCTCGGTTGGGAGTTGGGCTGGTATTCGCAACGACAAACTTCTCGCGTGAGGAGAACCAGTGTGGTATGGTTTCCTATGTCGCGTCCATGCTACATACTTTGGGGTCAAGATATGCAGGGTGTGACGGTGGTAAGTCAAATCACTTTGTGAATTGCATAGCAGTCGACCATTAGCGCGCGATGACTCTAGCGTCACGCAACCTTAATGGAACAATCAAACCAATCCATCTATTAATTCCTTTTATGTAGTTATCAACTGTTTCCAATATTCTGCTTGTCCGTTTAATTGTTATCGTGTAAGGCAATATTAATGGCCTTTGATGAATGAGTTTACATGCTGACTGAACAAAGCTACGTCGGTTGAAGTATATAACCATGAAATGTAATGTACATAACTGTACGTGCCATATCTAAATCAAATATGGGAGCCAAACTGTTAATGTTTATATAAAAAGTATCAAAACGTAAAAATTCCAAGACACAAAATAAACTCCTCGATTTACTTAGGTTCCTTTTATGACACCAAAATGCTAAACGTATAAAAAGTACACTGAGATTAAGATTGCAGGTAGGTTTATGATATTATTTCAGGAACACATGGCACCGCGCGTTATTTTCATTTCTAAAAATATAACTCAATATCACCAGCCCGATATTCCCGCGGGTCGCCACCACTTTGCGAGCATATTAGAGTCTTCCCGTCACACTATTCTTGCACGAATTATTCCCTTTGGACCCCACAATGTTTTCTTAAAGAAAATTGCGCTGTATATCCTATATTTCTCGACCCGGCTCCAGAAACTCATCTCGCAATTATAGATTTATCAAAAAACTTTGTGAAACTTCGTCCGTTTTGAAATAAAAATATAAAAAAATAAGTTTCCCTTCGAATAATTCAGGTGCGCGAGAGGAAATAACTCAGCCCGCGCCTCCGGATTTTAACAAAAGAAAAATCTAATTAGTGTGTTGAGTGGGCTCTTCATTATAAAGTTTCTGAGTAATGTGATCTTAATTAGCACGTACCAACGCGTCTGCCGATTCCAATGTAGGTATATGTATTTTACGGAGGATCCCGCTTTATTAAAGTATTTGCAAACTTTGTATCGTTCGGAGTTTCGTGAATTTTGGTTCAAATTTAGTTTGGGTAACAGTTTAATTTCGTTAATGCGTCGTTTTTTTAATTCAAAGTTATGATTAACTCTGGGAATGGCTGTGACGTTTTAATTATTGGTTTCTACAAGTTGAACGTATTCGACGCTTATTTTTTTGTAGCTGTGCCTATTAACACGCCACTGCTGGACATAAGCCTTCCCCAATATCATGGGGGGTAAATGGCATAATCGCCACGTTTGGCATGCGGGTTGGCGATCGCAGTATCTTCACCGCACTTCCGGTGGTCTCTGGTATTAACACGCACCAATAGTTTTCCACTTGTTGAAGGGTGTGGGTGGGATGCAGCGCAGTACTATTTTACTAGCGTACTTAAATTTGCTACAACGTGTGGATGTTGTACATGCAAGTTATTACTTCAGCATTAACTTATTAATTTTTATTTATTTAAGAAACAAACAGTCGTTTACAAACAGGTTTACAAAAATATTACTTGAATTAAGACCTGGAGTTTTCTTATTGTATATACACCGCAGTCTCTAACACAACATAAAACATAGTGTGGCTACCAGGTAGTTATATTTGGAAAATATAGGTAGACTCACGAGAGCCGGCTCACGATCTGTGCACAGTTATATCAAATTAATTTTAATTTTATAAGAAATCCTCGCCAATTTTCGTGAATCTACCCATAACCCATATGTACATAAGTATACTTATAGATAGTAAAGCTTAAGTGTAGAAATGTACGAGTAGTGACATTATTACCGGAAGGTGACATAAGAAATGAGAAATTAACATCATGATTTTTTACACACATTAACGTGAAAAATACAAAAAATATGGTATGGGTCACAATCTTTTACAACAACTAATAAAGTCCGAAATTAAATAGGCTGCACTTCAAATGACCAAAGTAACCACAGCCTCGAATTAACCACAGATCGAACACGCGCGTAATGCTTTTATGTAGCTTAGCGTGCGTTAAGCACGGAACTATATTTTTTCGATTCTCTATGGTGTTGAATTATGGACGCTAACCCAGACTAAAACCAATCACTTATAAGCTTTGAAATGTGAGTAAGTGCACAGAAGAAGAATTCTATATTATTATACATATATCATGAGCAGACAAAGGTATCAAAAAAACGCAAACTGCATTCATTAGAGCGTAATGCGTGATGAACAATATTAACTTCTGCAACAAATTAATATACAATGGAAGATATTCCCAATAGAATCAGAATAAGGAATAGGGATAGGGGGGATATTTTGTTTTTGTTCTGAAGATCTAAGGAAAGAGACCACATATTAATATAATGAAACGGGTCACTCACGTTTTTAAGGTTGAATATCGCTCGTCATGTTTCAGACCGATTCGCGGTCCTTTATCATGAGTACCTATCGTGGCGGCGGTTTATTTAGCACAGCGGAGGTTATTAATGGTTATGTCTCAAACTCACGGGAGTTTTCTATATAAAAAAGAGACCACATTCGTGGAAGATGGCGCCACTTTTGATTAAAATAACGTACTTGATTCAACCTGAGTACTAGGTCATTCCGCGCGGCCGTGTCAAAAGTCCGTATCATCATCATATCAGCTGGAGGACGTCCGTTGCTGGCCTCCCCCAAAGAGTGCCACAATTACCGATCCTGCGCCACCCGCGTCCGGCGGACTCCTGTGACTTTTACCAGGTCATCAGTCCAACTTGAAAAGTCCCACCACCACCACCACCATATCAGCCCAAGGACGTCCACTGCTGGACATAGGCCTCCTCCAATTTATGGAGGGTAAATGCCATAACCGCCACGCTTGGCATGCGGGTTGGCGATCGCTGTATCTCCACCGCACTCCAGGGATGCTGCTGCCCATCCCCCGGTGGTCTTGAAAAGTCCGTATAGCCCATATTATTATGATAACCGACCTCCGGTAGCAGATGGCACTTGAAGAAGAAGAAGGAAGACCGCGTCGTAAGACCTTAATTAGCATAGGATAGATTGGCCACCTAATGTTTGAACTACTGCAGGAATGTCAGCAAAAATATGTACTAATGCTTGAAAAGGTACAAAAATCATTTATTCGTTTTCTCTTCAAAAAAATGTATGGGTATTATCCCTACATGTATCCCACACTTTATATTTTGGGAATGGTGGGCTATACGTCTCTAGAGACCAGGAGAGATTTGTACCTAGTTAAATATTTCTTCCAGCTCATTAGAGGTTATATTAGTAACTCCTCAATGCTGGAGTTAATTAGTCTGCGGGTACCATTTGTATCCAACCAACAACTTCGCCCTCGCAGCCGTCCTCTGTTCGCCGTCCTGGCGGCGCACACGCGCTCGCTGACCCACTCTCCACTGCATCGGGCCTTGAAGCTTTTAAACGATATCTTGGCCAGCGACAGCCAACTCGATATTTTTCACACCTCTGAACCGCGCTTTTACGCATGCGCCAGCCGGCACTTGGAGTCAATTGTTACTATAAGCTCAGTTCAGGAAAGTGTGTAACTATATATTAGCTGTAAGCTCTTCTCTATGTACTAATGTTAATTTGCCAGAATAATTAATACGTGTAGCTTGTCTGTTAGTGTTAATTTGGAATAATAAATAAGTAAACAGCTAAATAAACAGTTTTAGATGTAACTCAATGATAATTGCCGATCTCTAATAATGTAATTTTAGTATAATATTAGTTTCATTCGAAGTGTAACGTTTTTCTTATTGACTGTAGGTACGGTGAAAATAAATATTGGTGACTATAACTATGAAAGCAAAAAGTAGATTGACCTC
This sequence comes from Notocelia uddmanniana, assembly GCA_905163555.1. Lineage (NCBI taxonomy): Eukaryota > Metazoa > Arthropoda > Insecta > Lepidoptera > Tortricidae > Notocelia > Notocelia uddmanniana. The sequence continues at coordinate 33,304,380 of LR991056.1, read as the reverse complement.
GCATCTTATGAGGTTAGTAGTGAACAGAAATAAGTGACAGTCGCTCTATATTGATAAGAGTTTTGATCTTACATATTTATACGTAAGTATTTAAGAGGTGACACTTCGTGTGACTATGGCTGGGTTGCACCAAACCGTCTGTAATTGTAAGCGGTGTTCGTTAAAATTTGAATGTATGGAAAGTTTGACAAGTTTCTATGGGATGACAGCTACCGGCGCCATATTTAACGTTGATCAGTCTGTGATCGTAAGTCGGTGCAACTCAACCTATGTCTCAATTGATATATACTCAGCGACAGAAAATTTGGTTCAAAATCTTAGCATAATATATGAAAATCAAACCTGGGTCTAATTGTCTGCTGCTTAGTATATTTACTATGTATATCATTGCTACATTAAAAACTAAAAAGTAATTTCTTATTCACGGTCATTTTATGAACATTGTCAATTTAACGATTCATAAAGGATGACAAAATATTATATTAATGCTATGAAACTGTTTGGAAACTAAGCAGAAGTCCGTAAAATCGTTTGTACGAAAAGTGCTCAACGGAACGGTTGCATGAACTCATAAAGGGCTGTTTATCATAGTTTCATGTCATATTTTAATCCAACTACAGTTTTTCACTCAAGTCACCGAGGTGTAAGACTGTTTAGTAGTTTTCAGGGATCGGTACAGCGTCGTATCGTGAGTGATCTGCCGGGGGTGACATTAGCGGTGATGGAGCGCCCGGGCGTGACTCGCGAACCCACGCCGGGGGACAGGAGACAGCGATCTACTTTTTTGTTGCCACTTTGGTAGCAAGCAAACATCAAGCACGTCTGATGGTCAGCTGTTACCATAGCTACGGACGCTTGCAGCTCCAGAGGTCTGTGCGCGATGCCGAGACTTAAAAATATATCAATTCTTGAAGAACTCCAAACTGTAGACCCTTGGAAAACCCCGGAGCTCATACGACAACCGGAGCGTTCGACAGAAGAAATTGCTCTGATACCGTACAGTGCACGACCATTTAGGTTTGAAGATTAGTGACTGTAAAAACATCCCACCGTAATCTATGCAGGAACGCAATCGTGGGGCGATATGCGTTATGCGTTTTATTTTCTTGCATTTTCACGACATTTCAGTTGGACGCTAGTATAAGGCATTTATGGTGACATCAAATTAAAATGCAAGATGTCAGTGCCGGATTTTAACCCCTTGTGAATTTCGGTAAAATTTTAAGTTTTACAAGTAAACTTAAGTGCTTGAGCCCTAAAGTTTTCCAATGATTGTTCATATAGTACCCAAGTGGAACAAAGGTCCTTCATGAGATCCCACGCCACGCTTCTTGATTCCTTGACAGCGTTTATACTTTCTAGGCTCATCCCAGTTTATTTGGACATCACCCAGCTCCTTCTCCACACAACGATGCCGTGTATGCGCAAAACAACCAGGCCCTTATTTTACTAACCAACTGACAATCTCTTTGACAGTTGATCTGCTTCGACGTAAGTACATTTCTGGGTCATCAAGTAAAGATGGTCGCTGGACAAAAGGGATATATATCGACCCGACAATGCACGTCGAATTATCACGTATCATCATGTTTTTCCCAGTACAGTTGCATCCTGAAGGATGCCTGGGTCCGCTACCTAATCACAAGAATTGGCGTAGGCACTAGTTTTTACGGAAGCGACTGCCATCTGATCTTCCAACCCAAGGGGGAAACCCTAGTTTAATAAGGCTTGTAAAGTGAGTGGGCAACTTGACTGTTAGAAGTTCTCAAGCCGCCCGAAGGTCTCTAACTTGGCTTAACGACTGCTATCATAGACAGCAGCCGGCATCAAAGGCTTTACGTGCCTTCCAAAGCACGGGAGCGCTCAATTAGTGACCACTCAAAGCAGTCACCCATCCAAGGACTGACCCCGCCCGATATTGCTTAACTTCGCATACCGCACGCGGTACGCGGGTGCCACGAACGCTCCTCCACGTCGAATTATCACTATCAGGTGATAATTGTAGAGTTGATGAAATAGGGGCTAGTTAAAACCGTTCGCTGCTACCGCTTCCGCTCGCAACTCTTGCCCGGTCATATTTTTTACAGGATCCGTGTTGTTTTATTTCCCCCGGAGGCCTGGCCTCATCCTGTATTCCGCCCGCCGCTCGCCGTCACTCGCAAAACGACGATCCACTCCGAGACCCTTTGTCAATTTGCCGCTGAGCCCTTCCCGCGCGGCAACTAGCCGCGGCCGCCGCGGGCGTCGTGACGACGTGACGACGTGACGACGCGTCACGCGTCAAATCATCCGCGACACGTCGCCACTTTTAGTCGAGCGTCTGTCACATCCTGACAGCGCTAGGCATTACTCTAATTGAATATTTGTCATACTACCTACTTTATCTTTGTTGCGGAACATCAAGCTTTTATTCGACACATTCACGCTGAACACGTTTAGTTCTTCTCTCTATCTACAAACACTTATCTTACAAGTGAAAAGGAAAGTTATGTGAAAGGTTGGTAAATAAAAGTCAATACTTGTTCGTTGGAAGAATAAAGTTTAACGAAAACTCACATGTGGAAATGTTCGAGTGAATTTCACGTCACGTACAGAACACAAGTTTTCTATTTAAAAGAGCGGCCGAGTGCTCGTCATGTTTACGATCGTTGTCTTTCAGTTTTTTCTGTATCAGCGATAAGTTCACTCGTAGAAAAACTCGCTTTGAGAGCCGGCCAGCTCCGAGCAAACACGGCGCTCAAAGGAATTTAAACAGAACCGACGCAGCGAACGGGTGCCGATTATCCCTTCCTAAAACGGAATCGATAGTCATTTTATGTAATGGATTATACATTTTAATGTGACTTCCGGAGCGTTATTGTCTTTGAATGTCTCAATCTAGCCTAGAATAGAGCTACGCTGAAATAGACTTGCTATTTTGTCTTAATAACGTTGTTTTATCTTAGGAGTTTGGAGCCGAGAGCACGGCAGCGACTTATCTCGGCTCTTACGTTTTTGTGCTAGCAGATGCGATCGGCGGATCGCTCTCAAAAGCACTCGCGATAAATCCCTATCTCGATTCATTTAGGCAATCATCCCTTATCAACCGATGACAGCTTGTTTGATAATATTTGTGCAATACCGTTATCATACACGTGCTAATTGAAATGTCCATCGTTTCGTAAATTTGTTTGGGGTGAATAAAGCGGGCTTATTGACAAGCCAAATAATGTTCAACGTAATTTGTTTCATAATATCACTGTCAACGACAAGCTTGCACAAACAACAATACGCCTAAAATTGAATTACGAAATCAAAAACCTTTGCGCGACGTTTAACCCCGCCCCGGTGGAATGCGGAGGTTATCGGCGGCTGATAACGCGCTTCGGAAAATATCGCCTTCTGTCAAAACAAGAGGAAAACGGCTCTCGGTTTTGCGTACTTCATTTTCATATTTGTTTATCAAATATGGAGGGGAGCGACACTGGTAGTTAGGGCGAAGGTATTCTAGTTGAATTGCAAATTTAAACATGACTCCTGTTCATCCCTGCCTCGCTTCCCTGGCGGGTCCTTAACCGAGCGCTGCGAATATACGGCTGACATCCGACGCAAACACCTAAGGCTTTATTATACCTCGTGTTTGTCAGAAATTCTGCCCTCTTCACGTCTTTGTCTCGCCTTCTAGAAAATTCAGTAACTTCAAATTTGCAATTCACTCTAGATGATAATGGAGCTTATTTCGTTTGGCGAGAGGGTTTTTCTTTCGATAATATTGAATGTTTAAGGCGCTCCGGCCGTTATAGCTGTTTAATCTCGACGAGTTCCGACTGCTATTGGAATCGCATTCGATATTGCGAGATAGTTTTCATAACGCTAAAGTCTTTGTACAGAAGCCGAATGAAAAGGTTCTTTAATTTTTGACTCTATTTTAATACTGTTAAAGTGGAAAAGTGACGAACCTATCATTCCTCGACTAAACCTATTCTCGACGAAGGCGCATAAATCGAATACATGAAACTGTTGTTTGAAAACGCGAATCAAAAAAGTGTGTACAATACCTATGTAAGTAAACGTATTCAAACGCAAGCTTATCGGAAAGAGATCGCTTTTTAGCGATAAGACCGCTTTTACTACCTGTATGACCTCTACTTTAAGATTTATGTTCTGCATTGTGTTATTTTTTGAGGTGCGCAAAAACATATATTTGTATCGTATTGTAAGGTATTATATATTATTATATATAAGCACTTGTAAACGTCGTTTTTAGGGTTCCGTAGTACACAAGTATCGCTTATAGTTTCGCTATGACCATCCGTCCGTCCGTCTATCCACGGCTTAGCTCAGTACCCGTTAGTACTAGAAAGCTGAAATTTAAATTTAGAATGAAGAATATTTTTAAGAGTATAGTCGCGGAATGAAAAATGTTCCTCTCTCTTCCACCTTAACGGCATTAAAATAAAGTTGAAAAGTGACGAAATTTTTCATTACTCGACTGTACCTTCCCTACACATAAAATACAAAACCCATTGTGTGGGATATCGTTAGTTAGCTCGTAAAAAAAGAATATTTACTTTCTTGAACGATTTTTCGGGTTAGCTCTTCGTTTGCGTGATATTAATTTTAACAGTGCTTGTTTTTGTTGGAGTCAAAGACAAGTGCCTCCCCCCCCCACTCTTCTCCTATACCACCTAAATATTATAATAAATAATATAGATATAAAGTATATTTACGCTGTCATATAAAGTTTTGCCTGCCTAGTATGCGAATGAATATAAATACCTTCCTGCCTTAACAAATTTAAAGGTACAATTTTCGAACCGACGAATATCAAGCGAGTCCCAAAAGGTCTCGCCTTGTGAACTAGTGCTACTTTAACATAGAAAATGTGTAAAGCCTTGAAACATAAATGTTTCTTACGTTACGGTTCGGTCACATAAATGTTTCTTAATGTCGAGCCTGGGTCGCCAATTTCATAGGTAAAATTACGGTCAGCAGCTCAAAAAATATTCCCTAGACAATAAACCCTAATGTGTATAAACTTGACTGTAGCAAATTAGCGTCATTTGTCACCGCGTGGAAGGTGCATTAAGTTTGGGCTTTATAAGGATGCCTTAGAGCAAATGTCAGATAAAATTTTGGTAGCTTAGTACATTTTTTTACATAATTTGTTCCTCCTTCCGACGCTCCGGTATTGGAATGGGCTCCCTGCCGAGCTTTTCCCGAGGAACTACTACTAGTAGTATGGGATTCTTCAAGAAAGGAGTGTATAAATTTGCGCATGTGACATTCTTGGATTTGCAGGCGTCCATAATGTAACGGAACACAATTAGGCTACAAAAACACGTGTTATTAAAATACCTATATGAAGGAAAAGTAGTTTTAATAAGCTGGATGAGCATAGTAACGTTTACCCTACTAGCTTCGGCCTCATATGTCGTGGATTTGTCGTGTATTTGTCCGACATATGTCGTAGATTTGTCGTGCATTTGTCGGGGATTTGTCCGACATATGTCGTGGATTTGTCGTAGATGTGTCGGGGATTTGTCCGATATTTGTCGGACATGTGTCGTGCATTTGTCTGAGATATTAGAGTATATAAAGGGGCGCGAAGTTTTATTGACGGCACTTAGAATTCGACATTCAGACTGACAAGGTCTCTGGTCTTCGCAATAATATATACTTGGTGGGTTATTCTATTGATTTAAAAGTGGTTCTTCTTCGTGAGGGGACTCTCTTCATGTTGAGGAATCAGTTTTTAAGTAATATATTGAATATTTCCTCGGGGTTTAAGAGTTTATTTAATTTGATTTAAATGACCAGAATCTTGTCCAGGCACCAGTTTTGCCTGAGGGGTCTTGCTCGCCTAACGGTGCCAATGAGCAGGGTTCAGAGTCTTTAGTTACCAGATCTAAGGGTGGTCTGGCGTCTACCTTTTACCTACATGGAGACGAATCAAATCCCTTACGTTCCTTCAATGCCCAGCTGACAACGTAGACATGGCTGCCAATATGGGGTCTCAGCATAGAGGTGTATACCTCGCTTGTCGAAATTGTTCAGTATTTGAGGAACGGTCTTGTTAAATATATTTATATATAAACCTTATATACACAATAGGGCGTCTTACTCACTGTATCCTAGCCTGCGGGCGCAGTGGGGGGAGACAACCAACACAGGCCTGTAGCATTGCAATTCTCAGTTTAGCCGACTGAACTTTCGCTGCATAGGTTAGGGATTCGCAGTCAAAAGAGCTGGTTCTGGTAAGGGATTTATGCTCTTTCAGTTTAGCGAGTTTCCTGGGGAACAGTAGGGTAGCTTCACACACAATTATTTGGGAAGTAGGGTTTAGTAATTTATTTTAGGTTTGCCGTTAATTTGGGGTTTCGGGAATATTTCGCTGTGGTAAAGTTATCATTTTTGGTATAAATAATGATGGTTTCTGTTAGAGTTGAGATTACTAGATAAATAATTAACATTTACTCAGCATAAGCTAATTTAGTGACTAACTGAGCAGATCACTAAAGTTAGCTTTTACAAAGTGACAAGCAGAGCAGTTCACTGGGATAAGCTAATTTAGTGACAAGCTGAGCAGATCATTGAATTTAGCTTTCCATTGAGACAAGCTGAGCAGTTCTCTGTGTTAATTTATATTAATGACTAGCTGAGCAGTTCGTTGAATTAAGCTCTTCATGTGAATAGCAGAGCAGTTCACATGATAGGCTATTCGGAGACAAGCTGAGCAGTTCATTGAATCAGGCATCTTAAGTGACGAGCCGAGCAATTCACTTCTTTTAGCTTATTTAAAGGTCTTGTAGAGCAGTTCATAAGTATTAGGGAACGAGGAGTAGGGAGGGTAGGTTATTCAGGGTCAGGGCCAGATTCTGGCGAGGAATCACCAGGATTTCGCCCGCTTCCGATGATGAGGCCTTGCGGCGATTCTCCTCATCATACGGCGCGTCTTCCGAAGCGCTAGTAGATTCATTTGCTAGGTAGAACCATATTCTTATGGTTTAGTCTCCTTTACAAACTGATTTTATCCCGAGCGCTCCTAAAGGCCATCCGAACGAATTGATCGGATAAGCCTAGCAGAGTACTCCTGTTAAAGTAACTTAGGTCATTTGGACGAAATTGTCTTACACTCCGCATAGTGAAATAAAAGATTGGCGGGGGCTTGTCCATGTCTAAGGTCGAGAGCCACGGGTCTCTGGTTAGTACCGGAGGGGGATAGCAATCCCTAGGGCGGCTGGAGGAGCCCTACCTTACACCAATCAATAAAATTGATTATGTTTATACGAACCTGTAAATAAGCAATACATAACAGGATATGAGCTATTCGGAAGCTAGGTACATAGAGCTTGTAGGGATGGCAAATCTCTTAAGGATCATATATAATTGGTTACTATTTTATCATTAATAATTCCTATAAATTTATATTTCTCTTAACTTCGGTATTAACGTAATTTCATTGAGGTATAGGCTGAGTAAGGTACTAGGTAACGATAGTAGGGTTTCAGCAAAGGGAAGAGGAGTTCAATACCTGGCAAATATTCGCATTAAAGATTCAGGGTTTCTTACGATTCACAACTCTTCGGGGTCCTACCTAGACGATTCACTTTGGCCAATACGTAATTTTATCCTGGGTTTTAACAGTCATTAGTTTTAATATTTTATTTATTAATTAATTCATATTAAGGAGGTATTATGGGTTTATTTATTTTAAGAGAGGGGGGGGATCGTTACATTTTGGTGCCGTGACCAGGATAAAATAGGCGGTTACCAGGATAAAATAGGCTGTTACCAGGATAAATAATAAAAATATTCAAGTAGCCTTTGGGCTACATTTTGTTGCCGTGAAATGGAGTGCGATTTTGTCAAGGTTTTGAACTTCTTCTTTACTCTTTTCAAGTAATAGTAACATAGGGACTTTAAGTTTGGACCAATTTAGGTTAATTATCGAAATAAACGCTTGAGGGCCAGTTCAGAAAATCTTTAGAACCTTTTTGTGGTTAGAAAAAATAATATTAATACGTACATAGGGGTCAAAAATTTAAATTTCGTACTTGTCTTAGAATCTGGGGAGAAAAAGAAATTGGGTAAATCATCACTTTACTCATATCCGACTAAGAGGATGATGGACATTTCGATTACATGTCTATTTTAAATTTTAAGAAAGAAGAAAAGCCAGGGGTTTATATTAGATATAAGATTCTGTTAAAGAGATTTTTAGCTAAACACATAAAATCTGAGACAAGAAATGCCTAATAGATAATCTTGAATTGATTAATGCCTTAAACTAATTAGAATTGCTAAAGCGGAGGGCAGGTTTATAAAATTAGGATTAAAAGGTTAAATAACGAGTATTTTTATTAAGTAGCTTCTTTAACTGGTCAGACATATTATAAGAGTTGTTAAAGTGGAGGGCAGGGAATAAAATTTTATTAAAGGCATAAAAGGGGTTCTGCCATTTTAAATATACAGTTTTCCATGGAATATTTAGAGAATAGCAACATTTGTGTTGTGGTTGTACTTAAGAAAGTTTAGCTTGTTCGGTAGAGGCTGAGCGTTGGAGTATATAATGAAGGAATGATTAGTTTGTGCGGGTGTGTAGGTGAGGGGTGACTCGACACAAGAGGTCGAATACAAGGTAGTCTATGAAGGTGATATTGAAAGGTTTGAAGGAGTTTCTTCCGGACGGGCTAAGGTTGCAGTACAACCTAGATTTATTGGTAGTTGGTCTCTCCAAATGAAACACAATGTGTTATCACAGTAATACGTGTTAGGTTAAAGTCGTAATTTGACAAGGTCCTTTTGTGACTTACTGTGAGGACACAGACTCTACTCGAGCTCTAAGCTGGTTCTATGGTAATACACACCTCACTTCGGAAAGGATAACCGACTTTTGAATTAATGAACATTAATCATCATACGAGTTTCTACGAACAAATATTAAAGGAACATTTGCTTCGCATATTGATAAATAAGTAACATTTGTGTGCAAACATACACGACAGCAATGTTTCAAGATTATTATTATTGAAAAGATTATTATCTCTAACAAGTATTAAAGAAAACATTCAAGTAATTAAATTACAATTTAGGTTTAAATGGTTAAAAATTAACTTTTGGTGTGTTCGTCATTGGAATAAAAAAACAACTAACGGTAATAAAAATTTACCTTGTTAGAGTGTAAAGAGGATAAGTCGGTTATCTTATTCAAGTGTTACATACGCCAATGGGAATGGTCTGGGCTGTTTGATGATCGAGGGTGGATCGAACTTTAATCCTAATGATTGAACTCTTTAGTACTTATACCAAAGGCTTAACTGTTTTGTATGGGGCGACTAACGGGATTTATCTACAGGAAGGACAATGTTTCCTATAGGCGCCGTCTGAACAATGTAGACATAGCCTTGGGGTAAAAACTCTTAGTTGGGTCATTAGGGCCGACCGGACTCACGACCTGGTTTCTCTAACAAGGCAGGTTTGCATGAGGAAAAAGTGGTCTTGAATTATTGTTAAAGTTTAATGATTCACTATCTTTTGCCAAATGGTCGCCTACCATAACCTATTGGTTTAAACATACACCACATTAAAATCACCTTTGAAGGAGGGATTGATTTTCAATAGATTGAGTTCACAATAAGTTAATAAGAAGAAATTTAAGATTAAATGTAACATTTATTAGTTTAATCAGGTTCTTGAGTAAACATTCAAAGAAATTGATTATTATTCTGAAAATGAGTAAGGTTCATGTTTATAACACACTCTGGGAAGGGAAAAGGTAAAGAGTTTTGGTTCAAGTTTATTTTAATGAGAAAAAAACGCCTTAGTACTTACATAAAGGAATTTCCTAATTTGTAGGAGGGGTTTTTGGAATATCACTCGTTCGAACAATGTGAACAGAATCGATAGATGCCCAGCCAGATCTAGACATTCAGCTTGATATTACAATAATCAGATTACTATAATCTATCAGCTTCACAAACTGGTACTCCAAGCAAACAGGAATTTTGGGGAAAAGGCTGTTTTAGATCATTAAATTAATTCAGTGAACAAAGATAGGAAAGGCATACTTTAATCAAACTAATAGTTGCTTAACATATTATTGGTAAATCTTAAAAAGAGGTAATTAATCATAAGTTTTATAGGAAGAAGGGTATCCTTAATTAACGATTTAAATATGTATATACAACAATTTTAATAAGCATAAAACAATACATAATAATAATTATATTATTCGCTTGAGTAAAACAATTAAAAAAAAAACTTAGAGATGACTTTCATAAACAAGTTCTGAGAGAACATATTTATGAAATTCATCGAGGGCAGCTGTAACGGAACACAATTAGGCTACAAAAACACGTGTTATTAAAATACCTATATGAAGGAAAAGTAGTTTTAATAAGCTGGATGAGCATAGTAACGTTTACCCTACTAGCTTCGGCCTCATATGTCGTGGATTTGTCGTGTATTTGTCCGACATATGTCGTAGATTTGTCGTGCATTTGTCGGGGATTTGTCCGACATATGTCGTGGATTTGTCGTAGATGTGTCGGGGATTTGTCCGATATTTGTCGGACATGTGTCGTGCATTTGTCTGAGATATTAGAGTATATAAAGGGGCGCGAAGTTTTATTGACGGCACTTAGAATTCGACATTCAGACTGACAAGGTCTCTGGTCTTCGCAATAATATATACTTGGTGGGTTATTCTATTGATTTAAAAGTGGTTCTTCTTCGTGAGGGGACTCTCTTCATGTTGAGGAATCAGTTTTTAAGTAATATATTGAATATTTCCTCGGGGTTTAAGAGTTTATTTAATTTGATTTAAATGACCAGAATCTTGTCCAGGCACCAGTTTTGCCTGAGGGGTCTTGCTCGCCTAACGGTGCCAATGAGCAGGGTTCAGAGTCTTTAGTTACCAGATCTAAGGGTGGTCTGGCGTCTACCTTTTACCTACATGGAGACGAATCAAATCCCTTACGTTCCTTCAATGCCCAGCTGACAACGTAGACATGGCTGCCAATATGGGGTCTCAGCATAGAGGTGTATACCTCGCTTGTCGAAATTGTTCAGTATTTGAGGAACGGTCTTGTTAAATATATTTATATATAAACCTTATATACACAATAGGGCGTCTTACTCACTGTATCCTAGCCTGCGGGCGCAGTGGGGGGAGACAACCAACACAGGCCTGTAGCATTGCAATTCTCAGTTTAGCCGACTGAACTTTCGCTGCATAGGTTAGGGATTCGCAGTCAAAAGAGCTGGTTCTGGTAAGGGATTTATGCTCTTTCAGTTTAGCGAGTTTCCTGGGGAACAGTAGGGTAGCTTCACACACAATTATTTGGGAAGTAGGGTTTAGTAATTTATTTTAGGTTTGCCGTTAATTTGGGGTTTCGGGAATATTTCGCTGTGGTAAAGTTATCATTTTTGGTATAAATAATGATGGTTTCTGTTAGAGTTGAGATTACTAGATAAATAATTAACATTTACTCAGCATAAGCTAATTTAGTGACTAACTGAGCAGATCACTAAAGTTAGCTTTTACAAAGTGACAAGCAGAGCAGTTCACTGGGATAAGCTAATTTAGTGACAAGCTGAGCAGATCATTGAATTTAGCTTTCCATTGAGACAAGCTGAGCAGTTCTCTGTGTTAATTTATATTAATGACTAGCTGAGCAGTTCGTTGAATTAAGCTCTTCATGTGAATAGCAGAGCAGTTCACATGATAGGCTATTCGGAGACAAGCTGAGCAGTTCATTGAATCAGGCATCTTAAGTGACGAGCCGAGCAATTCACTTCTTTTAGCTTATTTAAAGGTCTTGTAGAGCAGTTCATAAGTATTAGGGAACGAGGAGTAGGGAGGGTAGGTTATTCAGGGTCAGGGCCAGATTCTGGCGAGGAATCACCAGGATTTCGCCCGCTTCCGATGATGAGGCCTTGCGGCGATTCTCCTCATCATACGGCGCGTCTTCCGAAGCGCTAGTAGATTCATTTGCTAGGTAGAACCATATTCTTATGGTTTAGTCTCCTTTACAAACTGATTTTATCCCGAGCGCTCCTAAAGGCCATCCGAACGAATTGATCGGATAAGCCTAGCAGAGTACTCCTGTTAAAGTAACTTAGGTCATTTGGACGAAATTGTCTTACACTCCGCATAGTGAAATAAAAGATTGGCGGGGGCTTGTCCATGTCTAAGGTCGAGAGCCACGGGTCTCTGGTTAGTACCGGAGGGGGATAGCAATCCCTAGGGCGGCTGGAGGAGCCCTACCTTACACCAATCAATAAAATTGATTATGTTTATACGAACCTGTAAATAAGCAATACATAACAGGATATGAGCTATTCGGAAGCTAGGTACATAGAGCTTGTAGGGATGGCAAATCTCTTAAGGATCATATATAATTGGTTACTATTTTATCATTAATAATTCCTATAAATTTATATTTCTCTTAACTTCGGTATTAACGTAATTTCATTGAGGTATAGGCTGAGTAAGGTACTAGGTAACGATAGTAGGGTTTCAGCAAAGGGAAGAGGAGTTCAATACCTGGCAAATATTCGCATTAAAGATTCAGGGTTTCTTACGATTCACAACTCTTCGGGGTCCTACCTAGACGATTCACTTTGGCCAATACGTAATTTTATCCTGGGTTTTAACAGTCATTAGTTTTAATATTTTATTTATTAATTAATTCATATTAAGGAGGTATTATGGGTTTATTTATTTTAAGAGAGGGGGGGGATCGTTACAATAGGCTGCGGTGACCGCTTACCATCAGGCGGGCCGTACGCTTGTTTGCCACCGACGTGGTATAAAAAAATTTACCAGCGTGTCTTCTTTTCTACGGGGGAAAATGCACAGACTAAAACCCCCGATCTTCCTCCTCGACTCATTTCGGACGGCTCTGTGATCTCCTTCGGAACGCACTAGTGCCGCCTTAGAGTCACGCCTCTGTGGGTCCCACCATCTATTTGCATAGACGATCGCAGCCCCCAACTGTGACCGTCTTCGACCCCAAGGACCCCCTTTTAGTCGCCTGATATGAAAGGCAGACGAAGATCATGTCAAATGCCCATGTAGCACCAACTCCCGTAACAATCGGACACTTAACGCTCGAAGTTGTAGACGATTACGTATACCAAGGACAGACTGTCCAGTTAGGTAAGTCCAACTTCGAGAAAGAGGTTAATCGTCGAATCCGACTCGGCTGGGCAGCGTTCGGGAAGCTAAGGCACATCTTTTCGTCCAATATCCCGCAGTGTCTCAAGACGAAAGTCTTTGACCAGTGTGTACTGCCAGTGATGACATACGGTACTGAAACGTGGTCGCTTACAATGGGCCTCATAAGAAGGCTCAAAGTCACCCAAAGAGCAATGGAGAGGGCTATGTTGGGAGTTTCTCTGCGAGATCGCATCAGGAATGAGGCCATCCGCAGCAGAATCAAAGTGACCGATATAGCGTTTCGAATCGCTAAACTTAAGTGGCAGTGGGCGGGGCACATAGCACGTAGAACCGATGGCCGTTGGGGCGGAAAGGTTCTCGAGTGGCGACCACGTACCGGAAGGCGTAGCGTGGGTAGACCCTCCAGAAGATGGACTGATGACCTGGTAAGGGTCGCGGGTGTCCGCTGGATGCGGGTGGCGCCGGACCGGTCATTGTGGAAGTCTTTAGGGGAGGCCTATGTCCAGCAGTGGACGTCATTCGGCTGACATGATGATGATGATGATATGAAAGGCAGGGGATACCATAGCCGTACGCCCGGTCTACAGCTACAGGGCGCATACCAACGGTAACTACGGTCTAAAGATTTTTATAAAATCGATACTAAGGCGACTTCTTAACAAGGCAAGGGGTGCAAATGGTATGATATTAGTATCCTGTCAGCTGTCAGTGTCAACTGTCATTGGAGTCAGTACCGCTTCTTTACTGCGCGCCTACACGAGTATTTCCTGACCGCCACGGGATTGGCGGAGGCGGGGCGATACGAGTCCAGTACTGTCCCACTTCCACGCATAACATTACCACTGTGCAAATGTTATACTGACAGTATCTCGTCAAGTGAGGAATTCTCTGCGACATCGGTAAGGTCACGTCAAAGAACAAAATACCACATACGGATCCCGCCCCGGCTCGTCAAAAAGTCACCTTCAAAATGAAATGAAAATTTTTACTTGTATCTTTACAAGTTTTAAATACATTTAAGGTTAGAACCTCCTTTAAAACACCTACCTTACCTACCCTACCCTACCTGACCTATCTAATTTACCTACCTACCTACCTTACCCTACGTTACCTAACGTACCTTAGGTTGAATCAGTAAAACGCAACTAGTCAGTGACTGACGTCTGGTCATTCCACAGACGGCGGCGCAAATATTAAACGGCACATAAATATGTACCGTAAGTAAATACATGGTAGGTGCGTATTTACTTAGCCCGCTCGTTTAAAAAGTCTGTAAAGCCAGCTTTAGTCACTTAATATAAGTTGAGGAGGGTAATTTAACAAAGTGAATATATTTGCTTTGTGAAATTAGCCTCCACAAATTCATATGTACTTACTCGTACGAGTATTTTAATTGAAACTAATGGAGCCTTCAAAATTTTTTCTCATTTGACAATGTTAGCTGTATTATGTATGGCTGCCAAGTTCGTAGTTTTCACTTGCCAACTCACAGTATCCATCATCATCCTAGAGTTATCCTAGTACAGCTGCATCCTGAGGAATGCCCGGCGTCCGCTACCTTATCCCAAGAGTTGGCAAAGGCACTATAGTCCTTATTAAATAGCAAATAATCGTAAGGGTCGGCAACGCGCATGTGACACCCCTGAAGTTGCAGGCGTCCATAGGCTGCGGTGACCGCTTACCATCAGGCGGGCCGTACGCTTGTTTGCCACCGACGTGGTATGAAAAAATATAACAAAACATTTTTTCATGACGGGAGCTGTGATCTAAGGAACTTGGAAAGAACTTGGTTTCCAGTTTATTGGCGAAATCGTATACAAACTTGGCATTTTTTTACAGTAATGTTATTGTAGGGATATCATTATTTTTTGACAAATGAGTAGGTATTTGTTTCTCTTTTTAATAAATAATACTTAGTTCTATTACCTGCGCAGTAATTACCGAAGGTAAAATAAAGAGTAAACACGTTTAGAAAAAAATCTAAATGTTAAAATTCAGTTCTTAGATTTTTCCCTTTGTATATAATATATAATAGTTACCTAGCTGGATGCCAAATTTCAACATTCTAGGGTACCTGGAATCAGTCGAACATCCTGATAAGTGTATGAGTAAGTCAATCAGTGTAAAAATTGTGATTTTCGCACGTCGAAATCTCGTGAACGGTAATAGGGTTTTTTATTTAAATTCAGGATTCTGTAATAAGAAGATGGTCGTACAAGAGTCGCGAAATTACAAGTGTGTAGGTCAAATAGATTTAAGGTTATTGGGGAGTCAAAAGTGACCCAATTTGGTTCGTGTCATATACCCACGGCTGATGCGTCGCTTTTTTTGCTTTGCGAAATTGGCTGACAATGCTGTGTGTTTAGATATGACAGACGCCGTAAATACACGAGGGTTAGCAGTACGTTCACTCGTTTTATGACGTCGTAATGTGATTGTTACTCGTAAAATATAAAAATTTTGAACTAGTGATAGTTTAATAAAGTCGGTTTTTATGACTAAGCTTGAGCTGAAGTGTCGCGTGGCCGTAGATATTAATTCCGAACGACCTACGTTGACAACAGTGTGATCTGTTATTACCAAAGACTTCGTATCGCGCCTTACGGTAATTCTATGGTTATTCCAAAGTAACTGACGTAGCTACTCGAATGACGATCGAATTGATAGAGTAAGTTTATAGAAAAACAAAAAGAGTCGATGTTAGTTAACGTCCAAATATTTTTATTGGTTTAGGCAAAATTATGAGGATTTTCATTTAAAGGCAGCGTGAACTACGGATCAAAATGAAGTATGTATTTGATCTCTTATATTGTGATGTGGTGGAAGTGCAAGGTATGTTTATAGATGTATCTGTATCTGATCTCAAACCATGCGTTTATGTCGTTATTAGTACTAATTTGAAGCTTATTGGAGCGCTGTCTTGAAAGGATATCCAGCCACAGATCAGCGTCAAGATACTCACAAGGTACCATAGTCCATAACATAAAACTGGGTCAAGCAATGATGATTCTAAATACTTAGTCAAAAACTGCTTACTTATTATTTTTCGTATGTTCATTGTCTACATTTTAAAACGTCACGAATAAACTTTTTTCTATTTCTACGTGGCAGGCCGCGGCGGAAATGGCGGGGTGACCTGGACTGGATTGGTCAGAGATTGCTCAGAACCGGGACGAGTGGAAATCAAGAGGGGAGGCCTTTTCCCAGCAGTGGAACACTCTATAGGCTTTCTATAGGCTTTTAATATTATTATTTTTTTTGTGATCTACTGACCAGCGATTGGCCTTAGTCTCACCTGATGGAAAGCGATGACAAGGCCTAAGATGTTGCTCACTGGTTCAGTAACAGCCTATTCACTTTTGTCTTGAAGAGATCCAGATTGTATGTATCAGGAAATACAGACGGCGGCAGCAAATTCCAGTCCTTAGCTGTTCGCATTAGGAAAGAAGAAGCAAATCGCTTCGTGCGAATAAATGGTAGACTGACAACGTAAGGATGCAACCGCTCACCACGTCTGGACGTCCGGTGATAGAACGGGGAAGGCGGAACTAAGTCATGTAATTCCTGTGCACACTCTCCAAAATGTATCCGATAGAACACAGACAAACAAGCGACTCGACGGCGGTGTTCCAAGCTCTGTAACTTAGATTCAACCGCCGGATTGTCCTCGAAAAGCCTACGAGCACGGCGCTCTACCGAATCCAAGGCCGCTAACTGATACTTAGCGGAACCGTCCCAAAGGTGGGAGCAGTACTCCATGCACGATCGAACTTGAGCTTGGTACAAGGAAAGAAGCTGTTTCCGTGTGAAATACCGCCTCACCTTATAACCTCACCTTAAAACCTGATTGAAACCGAAAAAAATAAAAATAAAAATAAATAACAGTAGGTATCGATCGTAACATCCAGCCAGAGTCACTAGTATAATGTAGGGCAGGCTCGCTGTGTTACCCACTCCATGCAATTGCCTATCACTCTCTCTTTATTATTTGTAATAGTGAGCGCACGGTGAGGCTGCCTTGCCTTATATTAACCGAGCCAGCAGTTACTTATAGATATAGTAATGTTACCTATACCGTGTTATGTTACCTTAGCCTAAGACTAGAATAAGTGTACTCATAGGTGTTAATACAGTATTTGAGGGCTTAAGTTTTCTGCCAACAAACTGTCATGCAGTTTGGCAGATAAGCATATTGTACTCTGTAATTCTACTTTTGTATAATAAATAAAAAAAAAAAAAATAAAATAAAAATACAGGACACCAAGTTTTTTAGCTGCAGTTTTTGCCTTGGATTCGATAGTGGAGCCAAAGTTTAAGTTGGAGTTGAAACTTAAACCAAGGAGCTCAAGGTGGCCAGTCAGTGGTAGGGATACATTTAAATAATAACAATGATTAAATAAGTAGTTTTCGGATTCTAATATATGTATATGTATCTTGAGTAAGTACTCGTATTTGTACAAAAATAAGATTCCTTTCTTGATAAAAAAATGCAATTTCTAAAAGTTGGTGTATTTTGTTTAATCTTCTACCTCCGCGTATTCAAACAATGCATTATTAACACTTTCAGTGCTAGGAACGCGCTCTCAGGCGCTCATCTCGAAGGGGCTTTCCTCTAGATATGGTACGGCTACGAGCGTGGCCCTACGAAATTGTTGGCAAGCCTCCAGCCGACCCGACCCGATCCCGAGGACCCGAGGCTGCGCAAATGGAAACGCTGCCTCAACCTAAGAGTTTGGGTTGAGGCAGCGTCTCCATTTGCGCAGCCTCGGGTCGAGGCAGCCGCTCAACCTGAAGCTGCCTCTAGTGGATACGCGGCTAACCTCGACACCATTAAAGAAAAGTGTTCCATTTAGCCTGTTTTATGCAATACCTTAACTAGTACATACAACGCGCATGTGACATCCCTGGAGATACAGGCGTCCATAGGCTGCGGTGACTGCTTAATAGCTCGATTACCTGTTTGACAAAATAACCTGGATTAAGGACGTGTATCACCGGAATAGCAGCACAATTTAAAATAAAGTGTCACCTCCTTATCACTAAGCATATTTCAGAGGAAGTTTTAAATTTAGCGCAGACTAAACATGGAACGACTTTGCCTTTACCTTTATAAAAGTAATGTGTCAAAAATGTTTGAACGCAAACTGTGGAATTTATTGTTTAATGAACGAGCAAAGTCATCTTAATAACCCTAAAACGTAGTACCTTCGTGTATCCCTATGAACCTCTTTGTGCCTTGTATTCAAATAGTATATTTAGAATCCAAATGGGCTTCTCTTTTTTTTTCTCTATTAATGATAATAATCGTATGGCATTTATTTTCGAACCGTGAGGTCTTTGAGAAGATAAGTACGGTTGCCAGTTTGTTGCAGTCTTAGTATCACCCAGGGGTCATGTGGTAACGGTGGGTACCTACTCCCGACGGACGTGGTGCAACTTCGACCCCCCTTGTCAATTGAGTGGGCAACTTGACTGTTAGAAGTTCCCAAGCCGCCCGAAGGCCCCTAACTTGGCTTAACGACTGCTGTCGTAGACAGCAACCGGGATTAACGGATTAACGTGCCTTCCAAAGCACGAGAGCGCTCAGTTAGTAACCACTCAAAGCGGTCACCCATCCAAGAACTAACCTGCCCCCACGTTGCTAAACCTCGCATACCGCACCCGGCACGCGGGCGCCGCTTGGCCACGAGCGCTCCAATTTTTCAAGCTAGTTGTCATTAGAGGTGATCTGAAAACTAACGCTGTGTGCAGCTAGTCTGTATCGCAGAAAACGCTGAGCTCACTTTGGCAATAATTTGCGTGGTTTTATTTTGTCAAGTATTTATGTTTGCTTTTTGCTATCTATACAAATGCTGTGTTACAATAAATTTCTATTTTTTTATACAACTACGCTGGCAAATAATCTTGCGGTCTGTCTGATGGTAAGCAGGCACCGTCTCCTATGGACTATGGCGATTCTAGAAGAACCACAAGCGTTTTGCTTGACAGGTCGAGACATATGCAGGCCCCTCACTCCCAACACAACGCATCCTCGGGAGCTCTGGCGACCTTACTCACCACCAGGAACACTACCTCACATACCTAAGGAGCAAGTAGTTCTATCAAGTTAAAATGATGGTACTTCACCGTATATCCTTGGCCTGATATATTGTTGAAGGTCATAGCAGTTCAGTGGACTTGAAGGTCAATGCCATCAAGGTTATTTTTTAGTTTCAAGCAACAATACGTCTGTACTTTTCAAATGACAATGTTGAAATAAAAGTAACACTAGGCTTTTGGTAATCCTATTTCATTTTACATTTAGACAAAAATAAAGCCCAAAATCCATTGTATTTCCACTCTTTACAAATTAGAATGTAGGTTTAGCAGCTTAACTATAATACGCGAAAATTGCGAACGCTTTTTGCACATTCAAAACCATTAGTAAAATCATTTTCTCAAACATGCAATGAAATATTGATTTTTTCTTCCTTATAATAGGCTGCGAAGTATGACGTTTCAGGTGCGGCTAGGAAAAGAGGTCGATAATGGAATTTCATACAAATCTAGCAGGCCCAGGCCGGCAGTCCTCTTTTTTAATTTCCATTCCGCATAAATTTGTGGCACAAGCATCATGTCATACGGCCACTATGCGTAAAAAAAATAAAACTTTGATTTTTTTGTAGTTTATTCCATTGCATGTTTGAGAAAAACACTATACTCGTATATACCTCGGCGGGAAATAAGGGGTTGCCCGCCTCAGACCTATCTTTCGGCCGGCAACCCCTTTCGTTCCGGACTCTGTAGTAATGTATTATTGTATGCTTATATAAACTCATATAGGAAGGGAAAACGGGACTAAACGATATGAGGTCCTGAAAGAAGAGAAAATAACAAAATCATCCGAACCACGCTCTTCACGTATTTTGTTTAGATTGATTACTGGTCTCTCTCTTGCACTGGTGATTTACCAAATGTGATAGACTGATCAATATTAGACTATTTTTATCTTAATATATCAGTTTGACGTTCGAAAGTGAACCCCTGTGGCGTGGCTGCGCTGTCTATCCAATTAATTATATTTGATGTTGAACTTCGTGTTTGTAACCAAGTCGATATTAACAAACTTCGAAATGTTCCGCGAAATTCCAACAAATGAAGTGGTGTTAGATTTCCCCTAATTTTTACTACTTGGTATTTTATATTGAGTTTAAGAACATTCAACATAGCGAACGTGAGAGGACGTCAAATTTTATCCTCCCAATCAAAGACCTTGATCATATTTTAATAGAGTACGCATCGCACAGAATGCGAATATGTATCTTACGGATGGATTATATTTCTCAAGATGGCGACGGTTCTATCAGGTCCAGGTCTGGGGATTTTAGGGAGACGAAAACAAGACCACCAATAAACATTCGTAGCTCTCACCTAAATTCCCAATATTTCTAGGTTTTACAATACCGACTGGGTTTGGTGACAATTAAAAAGCACAACTCAAACAAATCACACTTGTTACTTAGAAGTGACAGTGCACATGGAAATAAATTCCAACGCCTTTTTTAGCTATTGTTGGTTTGCAGATGGAAGAAATCCGATAGTGCAGTAATAGGTTACTATAGTCGAAAAGAGGGTTATTTTTGTACGAAAATTCAATACAAATTGTATCCATTTTGTTTCTCTCGAGTGTAGTCCAAATTGTCACAAATTACCATCCTGAAGCCTGGACCCTACACACAAGAGCTGTATCTCTAAAAAAAAAGTATTTGAGTACTGGGGGTAACAAATAACCTCAATATAAGGTAATAAATAAAGTACCTAAGAATCAAACGAATGAGGCTCTATTCGCCCAGATTGGCCAAATCATGGCAAAGCACGGTTAACTTGCAGTGCAGACTTAGTACACTCTTTGCAACACAACAGCTTGGTATACTGAGCAAAATGATTGAACCACTCCAAGTTACATAAACGGCCAAAAAATGTGGCACATGTTGCGTCATCGCCGTTTAGATGGATGGTTCTAGAGGAGTAAATAGTAACGCCATTTAAACGCTACAAGATGCAGGCTAGGCCTAATATAAATGCTAACTGTACAAACCACATTTGAACCATAATCTGACTAAAGAACCAATTTAAACGGTAGGTATTTTATCTCGCACACCTCACACATGGATCCACAGAAAACCAGCGCCGTTGGCAGTACTGTGTCAACTGCATTGCTGAGTGGAGTATCCGAATAAATATATGTCGGAGATTCACCTCACTGCTTAATAATGAATAGCGATCATCCGATGTAGTTTGTCAGTGCACCTGCGTGGCACCTGCAGTCGCAGCTGAAGTCAATGACGTCACTGATCGTGCACGTGCACTGGCGGGGTTGTTTACGACGACCTATAAATTGAGGTGCTGGCCTTGGGAGGGTGCTCAGTTCGGACACACTGAAGCCGCCATTGGAAGGGCTTCGCGTAACAGTCCAGGGACCCGAAGACTATCGCGCCCTGACCCGACTCTTCGATGAACTGTCGATGGCCTACAACCGGAGGCAGACCGCCGAAGAGAAGGGTTACAGAGCCATCATCCGGGGTCTCCACAAGGACATCCCGGAGGGTGAGATACTCGCGGATCTCAATAGCAAGGGGATCGCGACCAGGGAGGTTCATCGCCTCTACCATAAGACGAGGGGCAAGTACGACATTGTACTCATAGTCACCGACCCAGACCAACGTAAAGCAGTTCATGCTCTCAAAGAGGTCCTTAAGATCTCAATTAGGGTAGAGACTCCGAACAGGAGGAACTACATCTCGCAGTGTCACAACTGCCAGAGGTTCGGCCACAGCGCTCGTGGCTGTTTCTCTCCCCCCCGATGCGTCAAGTGCGCTGGTGATCACGCGTCTCGTGATTGCAACCGTCCAAAGGGTTGTAAGGACCCGGCCGGCGTCCAGTGCTGCAACTGTTTGCAACGCAAGCTCCCCCATGGGCATACTGCCAACTATGGGGGATGCCCTTGTCGCCCAAAGAATCGCAGCACTGGTGCAAAGCCAAAATCCTCACCCCCCTCTGGGCAGAAGCAGAAATCGAGCCGGGCTGCTCCCCAGCTCACTTCGCAAGCTTTCCCTGCCCTTCCGGCCGTAGGACTAGGTGTTCCCAGGAACCTGCCGCCCTCTGCGGCCGTAGGCCCCCACCCGGTGCCTTCCGCACCCCAATCCCAGGCGTGCCCCCCTGCATGGGGGCCCGCCACCAGTCAAGCGGGCCGGCCCGCTCTAGCTCCCCACTTTGCACTTATGCAGGTTCTTCAGATGCTCCCCGCGGAGGCGGCGAGCGGTCTGAGTGCCTACCTAAGTGCTGCGACACAGAAATACTTCGCCGCTCAGTTCGGCAGTCAGGGTCTCGGTGCTTATTAGTATGGATCGTACGGCCCTAAAGCTTAAACCTACTTCGCTTACCATTGGTATTTATAATGCCAATGGCTTGAGGGGTATGAAGGACGAGGTGATAAACTTCCTTCGCGATCACTCAGTAGATATATTCCTGGTCCAAGAGACCTTTTACAGATCCGGTACTAGAGCCTTTCGCGTCCCTGGATTCAATCAGATTAGAGATGATAGGCAAGATGGTAGGCCATTCGGGGGCACGCTCATTTTCTATAAACGTAGCTTACATTGCATAAGTCTTACTCCCCCACCCCTGACAAATATGGAAGTGTCAGTTTGCCGCATATCGATGGAGGGCCACCCCCCGATATCGATTGCGTCAACCTACCTTTCACCTCAACGTGACTTACTTAAGACCGACCTCGACTCGCTAGCCTTGCGTGCTCTACCTAGAAATACGTCTGTGGCATGCACCCTCGATTCGGACGCAGCGCACGCCGCGCGTAACGATATTGGCCGTGTGCGTTGAATTAAATATGTGGAGATGCCTCGGCGCCGAGTATTGACCGATTTGTTTGTGTCATACTCGCGTTTTGCGATCTGTTTATCTGTCTCTCTGCAACGTGTTTATATTTACAAACGGGTTTATTTACAAGCTCCTTTGATCCTTTGTAAAAGTTCTTAAGCCAGATTCATATGTCTGGCGGTAAGAGATGGAAAGTTTCGTATTCATCTAATGTGCTCTGGTGTGACGGCTAAAACAACATCAGCATCACGTCAGATAAATTCTCTGGACGACGACTTTGGCTTAATTAGTAGTGACGAAGCCAAAGGTCCCGGGTTTGAATCCCGTTCGGCGGGCGTATAATGCATGTCATTTTGTCATTTATCGTTTTGGATAAGATGCCCGTCACTCTCACACTCGCATACTCATACTCATACTCATTTATTTGCAATGATTTTACACATTACACGTCAAAATAATACATTTCATCATACTAGGTATTTACATTAACATAAGTACCTAAAGGTCCAAAAACTTTACCCATTAAATATGTCAGTGTCTCTGACAGTTAAAGTTAAATTACAAATTAAGATACAAAATTAAATTATCAAAATCAAAATAGTTTATTTGCTAGAATACAGTCAAATAGGTGTTAATATGTGATAAAATTAGTACAGTATATTCTGCCTGATACTGGGCATGCAAATTAAGTTAACTTAAATTACTAGGGAACAATTAATAAATATTAGGGTTATAATCTAAATATTCTTTAACAGAGTAAAATGCATTTTGAGTTAAAAAGTCTAGTTTTTTTTTCTTAAATTCTTGTATGTCAGATCTTATTATAATGTCTGGTAACTTATTATATAATTTAGGTGCCATGCCAAATACGCTTTTTGCACGTAAGGCGGTTTTTGATTGTTCATTTGAGATCTTATATCGCTGCCGTACACTATTAAAAACAGAGAATTGTTTTATATTTGTCTTAACATACATAGCTATTTCAAATATGTATAGACAGGGGAAAGTTAATATTTTGAATTCAATAAAGTAAGGTTTGCATGATTCAGTTGGTTTTAGTCCACAAACAGAACGTAGACATTTTTTTTTGGGCCTTAAATACCAACTGTCGATCTGTTGAATTGCCCCAGAACATGATACCATAACGTAATGTAGCTGTTACGTATGCGTGATAGGCAGTGAGTACTGCAGCCTGACTAACTTTTTTATTTAAATTATACAGTGCATACGAGAATCTATTTAATTTGCTACATATACTGTCAACTTGGTTTTTCCATGACAATTTATTATCTAAATTTAATCCTAAAAATTTTGTATTGTCTGTTACTTTTATGATAATTACTATTATGATACTTGTTAGAACGTGACGAATATCTTGTCCATGACAATAAGTGATGAAATGGCAACCATTATTCGTCCGCAGAGCATTATTAGTGTAATGAGCACGGATATTTGTTCCTGAGTTTTGAAGGTTTTCTAAGTTTTTATCTTTAAAAGTATGTATATCGTCATCTGAGTTCCCATAGTGCTTTGCTTAGTTTGGGACTAGGTCGATTTGTGTATGATTGTCCCCCAATATTTATTTATAAATATGTAGTTTATAGACCCAGTGGTGTCACATACGCGTTGTGGATGCTTTGAAAACAGTAAACTGTAGTTTCTCTTCGACTTAACCAGTTGAAGATTTATTTGCCTACCTCAATATAAAAACAATAAAAATAAATATAATAAAATTAATTAAAAATAAAAATAATTTTACACAGAAAATTAATATAAAGACCAAACCATCAAGTAATTTTCAACTATAGCGTGAAGGTTATTTTTTCGAGGCGGCGCTGAAATTACATCAAGTTGGAGTATAAATTCATAGTAACATAAATCATACCTGGGGCCAATCAAAATGAGCTCGGCAATACAACATTTGATTACGCTTTCACGTTAATAACCCGAATCATGCCATTAGTGGCATTAACTGCCATCTAGATTAGCACCTACCATTGGTTCTTTTTCAGTTAAAATGTATAACAATATTAAATTTGAAGAAAAAAACCCTACCTTTTTGAATATTATTGTACAATTTATGCATAACGATCATTCTTTAATACGGAGCGCGATACGTACGTCTGTACGTTTTTTATTTGCGAAATTGTGAATTAAAAATTTTAATTTTTCTAAAATGTGAATGGATTTTTGTATATAAAATAAGCAAACCTACTCACAAAATTTTACAGGAATCGATTAAGAAATGCGACCTGTAGAGGAACATTTGGAAATCTGGCCAGGCATACGAAAGCATTTCTGCCGAAGCTGAAACGAAGACCTCGTTGCACTCGGTCAATTAAGGTAAAAGTGCGGAAAAAGTGCTTACGAGCCGTTTGTGGCATATGTCCTATTGAAACATGTAAACCTCATTTCATAGAATTAAACATACTCACGTTTCCTTGTTTATTATATTGCAAATTGCATTATTCGTAAAATCAAATCCCGACCAATTTAAATACTTCTCTAGTAATTGCCTTCGAAACGAAACCAATTGTTTGCTGCGCCATCAAAGGCGAGACACATGTCGAAAAGTGTTCTAGGAATGGCCCCAATTTTTTTTAATAAACTACCAAGTGCTATTCTTGATAAGGACACTATTAAAGAATTCAAGCAAGCACTACGTAATTATTTACTTAAAAAAACCCATTATTCGGTGAATGAATACTGCATGAGTACAATGAATAATCCATATAATTGTAACAAGCTTATGTTTTTAAGAATTCTTTTGTACGCCGCAAGGCAGAACCACAGAACAAAGCTAAACTCTATTCTGAATGTAAAACGAATATCTACGATACGATACCTATAGTTCAAGAATAAAGATTCTATTCTAAGGATGGCACTCAAAATGTATATCTGTATATAATATAAAAGTGCTACAGAATATTTTTTTAATGAAAAATCTATATCGGTATTTATACGTAAAAGTAACCTTTAGGTGCGGACTCACGAAATTTAATAAGGTTTAATTTCCTGTCAAACTGTATATAAATTTAAACAAAAAAAATTGCGTAACGGGTCAGAAATTAAAGAGAGTGACGGCATAACCAACTTTATCATAATAAATTTAAGCGCTGCGCTCTTGTCGGTGAGGTTACCATTGTCCATTATTTTCACTGCCGCTGACTTGACCTCCTGATAAACAACATTAATATTGACCTTTTCTTTAGTTTGGTCTATAAATGGCCGCCTTCGTCTTCCCGTTACTCTCTTTCCTTCTATTTTCCCCACAAATACAGTCTTCATATAACCAATTTAAGCGTGCAATATTTTGTAAGTACAAGCCCGTATTCCCTCCTAAAAGACAAAACGAACATGCAGACAGCCCAATTGTCGTCATCAATCGAGCAATCCATTTGATTGCGCACCATAAAAACAAAACGACTCCATTACGTCTACCATTAAACTTTACTCGACCTAAACCAGCCCAAATAAAATAACAACAAATTTGTATTCAATTCGCTGTCGCCATTATCTTCCCGACAGATGGCGCTCCTAAATAATGTATAGAGCGTTCCCATCGATCCCGCGTGGTTGTTTTCGCGATGTGAGCCTTTTTATCCGGTTACCGCGAAAGGAGGGTAATGTTTTTAGGCAGCATTTTTTTGTAAAAACATGAGGTCCTGGTCCTGCTCCCGAGGGAAGTAACTACGGTTGAGATAGGCCGTGCCTTTTCTATACTACAACGGGGAAAGAACACAAGAGGCCTGCCTGATGGCATTCAGAAACCAGAGCCTATTGCCGCTTGCGAACCAGAGAAGGCATCAACGCGTTGCCGTTGTCTAATATATTTTTCATTTTTCCGTATACACTGTTTCGTTTTTTTCGTATTTTTTCGTGTAGGGTTTCGTATTTTACGAGTACGTTGTTGCAGAATAAAGTTCATTTATTTCATTTTTTTTATGGTAGTCACCATCAAAAGTAGCTTCGCATATGAAGAAGTCATTCAATTTTAATTTGAATATATTGTTAGTAAATGTACCTAAATATGAAGTGCAAAAATGCGAAATAAAGTTTTTTCAATATCTGTTTGTATCATCATTAGGGAATAAGCGCTTTTTGTCACACCAAAACGCTTTTGCGCTTTTGGTTTGGTGTTGGTATACATTTGTGTAGCTACTCCAATGCTGTACAGAAAGACCGGCCAAGTGCGAGTCGGACTCGCGCACCGAGGGTTCCGTAAAAATACTTTTATTATATGATTTAACTAAAAATTAACGGTTTTCGCAATTTTTCCTTTATCTGTGCTATGAGAGTTGCTTCGTGCCAAATTTCAAGATTCTGAGTTTGCGGAAAGTACCCTGTAGGTTTTGATTCCCTTGCGAGTGTCGAAAATATTAATATATTAAAATATTGCGACATAAACGGCTGTATCTTTTGATTGCGTTGGCTTGGAAGCTTGATTTTTCACAGCTCCAAGGGACACTATAGGCCTGAGTATTTGATATAAATTCCAGCGTGAGACCTCCACGCGTTTCTGAGAAAAAGGGTCTTGACAGGCAGACAGACAGACGGACAACATAGTGATCCTATAAGGGTTCCGTTATTTCCTTTCGAGGTACGGAATCCTAAAAACGCGATGTATTTTTGCTATAAAAACACCACACAAGTTATCAAATACGTGATTTCCCTCTCTATAAATCCTTCATGGCATGAGGTGTGAACGCGTTAAATCAAAACTGTATACCGAGTCATCGCGGGAGCGCGCAGTCAATTTCATGTAAACACAGCGAATCCATTTACATTCCAATACATGCATGTCTCTGGTATATGTAGTTATGTAATACCTACGCACATCCATAAGCTTACGCTAAACGTATTATATACGCTTCCACGCGTGTCTAGCTTAGGGTGGGTTTCCATTGGCTTGCATTGAACCGTCTATTATCGTAAGTGATATTTGTTCCAATGATTGTACCTAAGCAAAGTTTCAGAAGTTTCTATAAAACGACTGCGGTGCCATATTTAAATTCTATATAAGTGGAAACTTAATGTAAAGGAAGCATGCGTGAAATACTAAAACAGTTTAAATTCAATACACGTAGTTGGATAACTCTCTTAGTGATACATGTAGTGATATCTCTTAGTTATATATATAGAAGGAAATTTAAAATAACCGATGATAAATCAAAAAAGAAAGAAGTAGAAGAATATAAGTCACGTGTATCTGGATTCAAAAAGAAGGTCATCGTCCTATCATCAGTACAAAACATTAATGGAGAAACAACTGCAAAGGCGATACGAGTGACTCCCCCTGACAATAATCTTTTTTTATGATTATTTTGACAGAATCGAACTGTTACCCTGTTACCCTTTATCTAAAGAGTGAATTAGGCCGGTTCCAATCAAAGGATTGCCCAATGTATTGGAGGGCGTATCGGTCTTATCAAATAATGAGCCTGCTCGGGGCGTTGTCTTATCGCTTTCATATTGCCAATACGGAGGCACGCGAGTTCCCTTATCCTTGCTGATATCATCGAGGCGATGGTTAAAGGTTACTGTAGTAAAGATGGCATAAGAAACATGGAAGTAACATCTTCATTATGTTATGCATTTGCAAACGGTCTAAGTGTACGTGTCGGTTTCATGGCCTATTGAGTGCTTTTGCATTTACATTTTGGCTATTGTACCTATAGCATTCATTTTATAAGAAGATTTTAAAGTAAGTTTCGTATTTTAGTTCTTTAATCACAATCAAGATATTTATTTGCAAGAATGTAGTGATAAATGCAGTTGTGAGATAATAAGTGCGTACGCTACGTACATCTCATATACCTACATCACTACCACAATTCTCACAGAATTAGCTTTTACCTGTTGGTTCAATACTGTTCAAAATGCTTTATAAAAAATTACTGACAACTTTAAAAAGTTGAAAAGCCCGTGACATTTTCATTTCAATGCTTAATATATTTTTAGACCCGTTTTACGGGTAAACCGATTTTGATAAAACACGTCTAAGAACTCGCGCTGGAAAACTTGCTTTGAATAAAATAACTGCATTCAAATCGAGGGTGAACCCGTTTAAGAGCTACAATGCCACAGACAGACACACAAATCCACAGATACACATGATAAACTTATAATCACCCCTCTTATGCGTTCCGCGTCGGGGGTTAAAAATACAAAATAACATAACAATATTGAATAGTTAACAGCAAAAGTAGATGACCATTTTAGTACCTTGTCACTTTCACTAATTTGACGCATCCCAACTATCGCAGTATCGTTACGATAGTGCGACAAAGTACTAAAATGATCATCTACATTTGCTGCTGACCGTATAATAATAACATCCCACGTGCATCCCACATAGCGATTGAGAATCCTTCCGATTACACGGCGGCATAATCGTCAAGAAAACAGTCTTTTTTGTAACAAGACAGAAAATTAAAAAGTAAAACGAATACAGTTAAAATTGAGCAGAGATTGAGTCTGAACACGGTATATTATCAGAAACATAAAAACGCATACAAATATTTCGACACACGGATTTTGCACAAGATAATTCGACTGGCTGAAAATATTTTTCCAGCTTGTTGTAGTTGTGAACTGACAAAATAACGTCATGAACATAATCCCAAATGCAGTACAGCGTACAGCTGATGTCACGTGAGTTTGTCAGTCAGTTAATCCCCGTGATATTCAACGAACAAATGTTTCGCAGCGCATGCTCGAGATACGAACGACGATATATCATGTAGGACGTTTGCTTATCCCGAGGATGTGGGTAAAGGTGCGAGCAGAATGTGCGACGGTTCTGTTTTAGTCCTTTGAAAGTAGAGATCGTTTTTACGACGGCTTGTCGTCCAGAAGTCGTAAAAACGACACCTGCTTTGAGATGAGAGCTTGAGATGTGTGACTAGTTTTATAAAGAAATAAATAATAAATAAATAAATATTGGGGGACAATCTTACACAAATCGACCTAGTCCCAAACTAAGCAAAGCTTGTACTATGGGTACTAGACGACGATATACATACGTATATAGATAAATACATACTTAAATATATAGAAAACATCCAAGACCCAAGAACATATATCCGCGATAAATGCACAAATAAATGCCCTGGCCGGGATTCGAACCCGGGACCTCTAGCTTCGGAGGCAGAGTTACTACCAACTAGGCTAAACAGGCCGTCAAATGACATTTTTGACGGCCTCAAATGACAATTTGAAACAATTATGACATTTTAATCATCATTCATCATCAACTGACATCATTATCATCTGTCGTCTGGACGTAAAATGCCATGGATAGGAAAGTCTGGCTGTCTTTGGTATCGGGAGCCAATATCCACCAAGAAATAAAGGTGAGAACGTTGCGACGCTTTACATTTAAGACTGCGCAGTACGTTCGGTTCTCCATACAAACGTGTTTATGCTCTCATTTTATGACGCCAGGCTAGAATAACATGAAACTTTGTATACACAATGGGATCCGGCATATCTAGGTCGGACCATAGTTTCTGTTGCTTGAAATTATAATGGCGAAAAATACCGCGATTATTTTCTAGCAACAGAAGCTATGGTCCGACCTAGATATGCCGGATCCCATTGTGTATTGAAAGTTTCATGTTATTCTAGCCTGGCGTTTTAAAATGAGAGCATAAATACGTTTGTATGGAGAACCGAGCCAGACCGAGCGTACTGCGCCCTCTTAACAACATTACTTATATTCTTCTAATAATTAGAGGACAATTGTAACACAAATCGAACTAGTCCCATAGTCAGCTGAATAAGGCTTATGTTATGGGTACTAGACGGCAATGTATTTAATAGATATGTATACTTAAATACATAGAAAACATCCAAGTCTCAGGAACAAATGTTTCTACTCACCACAGAAACAAATGCCCTTACCGTGATTCGAACCCGCGACCTCTAGCTTAGCTTTCTAGAACTAATACATCTAGCCGATTTTAGCTTTAGTCTTTAGTCACCAAGCATTAATTTCCCACCGACAATAAGCTACTTACGTCCGAGAACCGGCCACTGAGGCCTTTGAGCGGTCAAAGCCAATCTCAATGATGCAACAAACGGCTGCCAATTTACACAATTCGTAAACTCGCTTTAACTAATATTTGAATTGCTAATATTGGTCCACTCTATGTGATTAATGGATGATCAAAAGAACAACGGGGAATGGACGTTTAATTGAATAGGCTGTAATTTAATTATTAACATTTGTGGAAAGGCAATCAATTGATAGTAAAATATTGGATGATTGAAGAGGCAATGGCTTTTCTAAATATTAAGAAGAAGGTTTTGGAGAGGTTACTTGAGCTGAGTCTTGTTCAAATTCTCAGAATTCTAAATTGATATTTTAATTTCAATGAAGTAAACTGATAATTATTCCTATAAGGACGATGTAGCTCCGTCTAAAAAACCCAAGTATACAACTCAAAAATCGAGCATTCTATTTCGATTGATCATTCGATCACTACAAAATTGTGAAATGTTGTCGGACTGTTTTGGTTTTTACACTTATTTTTCACGGATTTATATACTGTTTGAAGTAACCTAGTGCTAATAAATATAAGATAATTTAGATTATTAATAAAACAACACCATACGAACACGAATAAACACAAAAATCAGGGAGAAAGCAGTCAAGAAAGTTGGTTTGGGAAAATAACCACTAATGTATAATATATTTGTTACAGTTGTTTTTTTTTATACCTCGTCGTTGGTAAACAAGCGTACGGCCCACCTGATGGTATGCGGTTACCACAGCCTATGGACGCCTGCAACTCCAGGAGTGTCATATGCACGTTGCCGACCCTTTAAAAATGTATACACTCCTTTCTTGAAGAATCCCATACTGTAGTTCCTCGGGAAAATCTCGGCAGGGAGCTCATTCCACATCCGGAGCGTCCGAGGGAGGAATTTACTCTGAAACCGTACCGTACGCGACCATTTAGGTTCTAAGGTTCGAGGATGAATGTCCTGCCGACGGCTTTCAACTTTCTAGCATCGCACTGATGATAGGAAGTTGAAAATTTTTATTTGTACTTGTTATCATCATGTCAGCCGAAATACGTCCACTGTTGGACATACGCCTCCCCCAAAGACTTCCACAATGACCGGTCCTACACATAACCTAAAGAGGCTAAAAACACAAACAGGGCAGTGAAAACCCATCGGGTTCTCTCTGGCGGAGTTTCTCGACGCTCTGAGATTGCGCCGCGATTCGATTCCGAGTTGATTTCCTGTGCCGGGATGAGAGAAAGCTATACTTTTGAAACTGAAATGGAACAAACAACTTCAGGTCTAAAAACTAAAACGTTCCAGTCTAGAACAAAAGGGACATTCGCGCGAAAAACGGGGATAACAAAACTACATGGACCGTTACTTTGTTACATAAATACTATCTGGTTCTATTGTGTATGTTTACACATTTTTTCCTTTTTGTTTCTTAGTGAGCGATGAAGAATATTGCTTTTATAGGGTTAGGGAGAAGCCCAAAAAGCGATATTGAGTCAAGAGCTTTGTTTCAAAAATACCAACGCAACGTCAGTCGGTGGCAATTGTTTCGGGTGTAAGAAATGTTCAATAAAAATGTTCAGACAGCTAATGTGGCAAAAATATGTATGTCGCAGGCAAACCGTCGTAGATATCTTCTATGTAATTAAGTGTCTATTAATCTACATAAAGTATGTACCTATTGTCGCCTAGTACCCATTGTACAAGCTCTTCTTAATTTGGGACTATGATTAAGATTGTCATAGTCCACAAACTGTAATTTTATAATGAATCAAAGAACTGTTTTACAATTTTACATAAATTATTTCGACAAGGTTCCAAGTTAAACAAAATACAATACAACGCTTTTCTACGAAATGGACGGACAACGCCAACGTTTTTCAGCGAACTGTACAAACTAGACGTGAACGGGCAAGATGAAGGCTTAGAAGCAAACTGGCCTCTCAAAGTCAAAACAGCTGCACTTACTAGAAAAGTATACGGGACATACGACGTTCTTCACCTAACGCCAAACTTGGCCAGCGCTCTGAAGCGACCAAATCGCGCGGACTGCAGCCGAGTGCAGATTCCTAACTAGGTACATTTATATTTTGAACCATATCGCTATTGATTTAAAATTGAATTTAAATTCAGCATTATTGCTGCTTCAGTCTTTCTGTTCCTGTGTACAGTGCACGTGTCTCGGGGCCCCGAGTCTATTTCTAACATGGTTTAGAAGCTCTGAGCTAAGTCTCGGCTGTATGCAGGTCTGTTACGAGATATGGATACAACGGATTTAGAAATGAGCTGAAAAATTCATAAATAAATAAATACATCTGCATTGTTCTATCGACAAATGTATCCGCTATAACTTAGAAAAGACAAACTGCCCTTGAGATGTTTTTAAGAAAGCTTGTGCAATGTCAGCGTATGACTAAGAGAGTAAAGCACAGTGGAACGTCATCTTGGTCATATTTGTAGCAGGCTAACTCTACGAGTACATTACAGAACACCGCAGCCAAAATACCGCCACTACTAGCTTCTTAACCTTTTCTCCGCCATACCACGAAGTATAATGCTGCGTTCCTGATGCCACGGTAATAAAGCAACACATACAAATAAAAATGAATGTGTGTCGGCAGTGTCCGACGTGGCGTCGTAGTCACAACATTCCAATGTCGTGTATGGTGCGGTGAAACTGTTAAGTATGTGGTGGTTGTGTTCCTAGTGTCCCACTGGTGGGCCTGTTATAGATTAAAGGGAACTGGACGTAATCCCCAAGCTGGTCCAGTGCGAGGAATTTACCTTAGAACTTTTCCATTTACTTATTAACTAAGCCACATGAAATTGTTACAAATATTTTCGCCAAACTGCTTTGCAATTTGGCACTCTTTTTTACATTAAACTGATTTAACTGTATTATGAACTAATATCTTATACCTACTCTTGTTATTTAACAAGAGTATGGGACATTTGTCCCAGATTCACAGACTAAATAGGTAACGGTAAAAATAAAATAATCTTCGGTACAGAAGCTCCTCTAACAACTTATTATACGAGCTGGGCTCAAACCTACGATATACATAGATACTTGATAGCTGCTTACTGAACCATTAGGTTTCAGTAGCTTCCATACCCTAATACATTTTATTAGGTTCTTTAAAAATGCTATAAATATTTTACTTAAAATATTAACATATCATTTATTTTCTGAAAAACTTATAAAGCTTAACTAAACTAAATTTTAGTTTTAGTATAGTATGTATGCATCTGAAAGCTCTATGCTCTAAAAACTTCGAAATAGTCTTTAAACTTGAGCGGAATAGATAACGCTTCATAAAACTCTTTTACCGCAGAACCCCTCACGATAAAACCTCACCTTTAAAACGCAACCGTATAACAAGCTCAAGAACTCCATAGTACAAATAACATTACAGGTCACTTCACAGCCAATTTACATTTAAAAGTTGGTAAACCAAATCGGCGTGTGTCGGACAACGGCCGACGCAAACTAGCCGACTCGGCTATTCGCTCGGCCATTCTGTCGGTTACCGGCTAGTCGCCCGCTTTGTCGTTCCTGCCTAGTGATGGGCAGCTTGTAACTTTCAAAAGGGAAAGTTTCATTTAAATTTCACTCAGAGAAGTTACTATACCGGTAATGGTTTCTAGGCCGTTAATTACCATAAAACTTCTGAATTTAAACATGAAGTGCATTGCTTGTCATTTAACTTGTTAACGTCATTATTGTTGACAGCGTCATCTTTGTTAAGGTTCCGTACCGAAAAGGTAAAAAAGGAACCCTTTCGATGCCGCTTTGAATGTCACAATGCTTAATATCTCGAGAACTATTTATGCTATCGATTTGAATTTTGGAATAGTTATAAACATGGCTAACCCAGATGCATAGAACATGTTTTTTTTTAATGTATATTTTTAACCGACATCAAAATTTCAAAAGAGGTGGTTATCAATTCGGTTGTATGTTTTTTTTTTTTGTTTTTTTTTTTATTCTTGTTAGTTCATAACTCCGTTATTTCTTAACCGATTTGGAAAATTCTTTTTTTGATTGTAAGTATATATATCCAAGTTGATCCCGTTTTTGTCAAAACGCAGTTCTGATGATGGGATCCATGAGGAATTGAGGGAACTCCTCAAATCTTTAAGGCAAACATATAGTGATTTTTGGGTTTTAACAACAAGTCAAGCATTTTCATCCTAAAATGTCTTTAGTATAAAGTGATCTAAACAGCTACGGCCTCTAGTCGCAAGTGTATGTCCTGGCAAAAACCCGAAAGTAGAGAGCATATTCAGGTAATTGTTTCTATTTATTCTCTCATAAGACGGTTCCTCGGAGCGTGGAATGAGGTTAATATTTATGTCACCTGTAATTATGATGTTACGAAATGATTTAATAGTTTCTAAGTGTTCGCAGAGCGAGTCTATGAAGCTAGAAGCATTCGTATTAGAGGGAGATCGATAAATTCCTATTATAATAACATTTTGCAAGATTATTTGTAGACATGAGGCTTGGTCTAGTTTAATTTCATTTACACGGCTATTAAATCTAGAGCTCGTATAACTAACAACGCCATCGTTCTGATTGTAATAATTTGTGGTAGCATAAGAAGAATAGTTAGATATGTTCGGAATGGGTCTAGAAGGGTTTAATCTACATTCTGTTAATATCAACACATCCATACTAAAATCTAATTGAGCCAATGTTACTTGAAGGTCACTGAGATTACTGTATATACTACGAATATTCTGTGATATTATTCGTAGTGTGCAATCATTTTTTGCCAGAGGTATATATTTAGTGAGATTCTGTATGTCACACTCAAAGGAGCTCACAACTTCCGTAGAGTCAATGTCATTTATAGTTGTTAGCTGACTATCCATAATTTGATTGGGAATACCAGGTATGAATGTGTGGCGAGGCGGTGTTGTAAAATGAGGAGAGCTCTAAAGTTAGGTGTATTTTAGTTGTTGGACCAGGAGGGCATGTTATACCGAAGTGAGAAGTCATATTACAGTAAGGTATAGGTGTTTTAAGTATCCAACAGTGTATCTTTTGGTAACAAGGAGAATATGTAACAGAGATTACTATTACAATTTGGCTCGTGGACAAATATATGCCATAATATTGTGTGTTTGTGTGAAGTATGATTTTATGTGTAATTGTGGGTTTAGTTAAGGTGTGCGTGCAGTAAAAATAGTTATATGTAAGGGAGATACTCGCCAGCCTACTAGGAAAGCATAGTTTGTAGTATGTTGATCTTAACTTATACTTGTTGTCTATATTACGTGTTATTTTAAATGATAAACTTAGCAATGTTTTAAAGAATTCCAAACCATGAAAGATTGGGTACCAACTCGAGGTACTAGGACAAAATGACACTGAGGGTGTAATAATTATATATTGTTTGAAACAGGTGTCTATGCTAACCTTTTGCTCAATCCTCCCGAGTTCTAAACAATTATTATAAAGACTAGGGACACATAAACTGGTAGACGAGAATAGTCACTTGTTAAACGGAGAAGCCGGGCGCGCTGACTGGGATCCACTGGGGACCCCGGGGACATTTGAGAGGGCCTCCCGGGTGCAGCGGCTCTCATTTCCAAGTCGTTGAATCTGGGACTCGCTCGTCACTAATATAATCCCTGAGTTTTCAGTCTTCCTGAGGTATACATTGCCATAGCTGGTCCAGCAAAATTTAAAGATCCTAGTTTTTTTTAGTTCTCGGGCCAGGAAGAACAGCCGAGATGCCTTTGGAGTCAGCTGCTCGGCGACGTAGATGGGGGTATCAGGAGAGGTCAGCAGGCCAAGATGTTTCGCACAGAGACTATCCGAACTTTTCATATTAAAATCCTTGCATTTTTTAAGGACCTCATTCTTTAAAATTGTGGATGTGGTTTCTAAAATAATGGTAGATACTTTGGAATTTTCTTTCATGTTTTTTATTCGGTATATGTCTTTGATTACCGACGTGCTAATGGGGCAGGAAATGTTGGTTCCCAGTTGAGAGACCATGTTAATTAGACTATCTTTGGTCTCTTTTTTTTGAAGAGGAACATTTTTAATCTCTAGATTGGTCTTTCGCCCGTCCCGGAGCAGTTCCGAGATTTTATTTTCCAATGTAGCTATATACTTTCTGTCCTCCGATGCTTCCGATTCCAGTTGTGCAATTTTTACCCTGAATTCCTCATATTGGGCCGCCAGAAAGGACATGGAGTCCTCTATGCTGCGGTTCGTCTTCTTTATGTCATTGAGCATTTCTGTGTTTTTCCTAATTTCCGTCATTTGCGATGCAAGCATAGATTTAATGTCCTCCTTAAACTGCTCAAATTCACTCTCGCGTTGACGTTTTTGGCCTTTATTGCGCTCCAAGGCAAGCCGGTTTTCCGGGGTCTTCTGCATATCCATATTATTTAAGTCCGTCTCCGAGAGTGATTTCTCAGCGGGGCTGAGATTCACATCCATGTTACCAGGCATTAATGAGTAGTCAGGAGTAATAAAGTAAAGATAATGCGAACGCGCCGTAACCAGCGTTTGTTTTGGAACGCGAACGTAAGTGCTCGCTGAGCGCCAATCAACGCACGGAGCGAGCAAGCCAATCGCAGCGTAGGCGCAGTTAACGATAGCAAAGTATCAACTCACGGTGTGCAGGTACCAGGGTTGCATAAATGTGTTGCAGAAATTGTCGTACACTTCCTTTTATTTATGCACTCCTATTTATTGCACTGAATTTATTCACTGTTTAAATTAATTTAATTTAGAAAATAAAAGTATTACGGATTCATGGACACGTTTACGCCCGGGGGCGGTCCGAGGGGAAGAGGAAAATCTGATGATGGGATCCATGAGGAATTGAGGGAACTCCTCAAATTTTAAAGGCAAACATATAGTGATTTTTGTGTTTTTATCAACAAATCGAGCATTATCATACAAAAATGTGACATTTGATGAAGTGGAACTGCTGATGATGATCAGAACAGAACTCTTCAACGACGATAAGTTCACGTTTGGCGATTTGTCCTTCTAGCTGTGTTTGTTAAGCAAGTATTATTTTCACGATTGATTTTTGTCATGCTCGAGTTCTGATGACGGGATCCATTAGGAATCGAGGGAACTCCTCAAATGTGAAAGGCACACAAATAGTGATTTTAGTATTTTCATGAACTAATCAAGCATTTTCATTCATAAAAGTGACATTTGATGAAGTGGAACTGCTGATGATGATCAGAACGGAACTCTTCAACGACGCGTAGTTCACGATTGGCGATTTGTTCTCTTCGTTTTGTTTGTCAAGCAAGCAAGGTTTTTTCATGATTCCATGAGGAATTGAGGGTACTTAGTCTTCTACCATTATAAAAATACATTATAGCCATTTTTATTTTATTGTATATCTATCTAAGAGTGCACCATCTAAGTATAATAATCTTTTACCGGCCTCCCCCATTGAAGTCGGTTTTTTTTTCTTAAAAATTATTATTCTCTGTGAAATATTACCGATACAAGTCTAGTGATGATGTCAAGTGGGGTGTTATATCGAAGGCCTTGGATTGGACATTCTAAAACAGATTTTTCTTTTTATATGGTGGATACACTACGATATATGAAGGAAAATGTGAAAAATATCTGTCCCCCCTTATCTCCGAATATACAAAGATAAAAATATGAAATTATTACACAATGCTCATACCAATCTATCAAAATTACATAGGAACATCTCTAAGTAGATTGTTTATTTTTTATCATCAAAAAACATTTCTTAACTAAGTTTTTATAATGGTCCTATAGATGGCATCTTCTGGGTGAGCTCGCTTCATCGTCGGCCTCATCTTTGCCCGCCGGCTAGATGCTAGCCAAAAGCAATTCCATTTTAATAAAAAAAATGGCGATGTACCGGTGGCGTTCCATTTCTCCAAAATTAATAGGGTCGGGACGGATACACGATCATTGTACGAAACCCTCTGCGTGCAAGTCAGACTCGCACTTGACCGGTTTTCTTTCATAATTATGGTGACGTTTGTTTTTCACAATGAACGGTCCTTGAATTAACTTTTATTATTCTGGAATTATCACAGTAACTTTACTTTATTTTACATGTAGGTAAGTAACGTTTTTTCAGTAACACTACATATAATTCCTTTCAATTGACTATGTGTAATTTTAAGTGACATTGTATATTGTGAAATAAATAAATCTATCTGTCTATCTATCTATCTATAGCTGAAATATTTCATAGTTTAGGAAATCAAAATGAAATGTGTCAGAGATTGCTTACCACTAGTCCTGCCAGGATATTAGTGTGTGCTGTCGGCAACTTTCATTTGTTTGTTAGAATGAAATTGGAAACACGACGTACCTACACAAATGGGGTTTTTGAGGATGAATTGAAGACAGACCAATTTGATTTATAAATTTTGAAATATTATTATTTTAAAAAGTTACATTGTGGAACTCTTTGGGGGAGGGCTATGTCTAGCAGTTGACGTCCTTCGGCTGATATGATGATGATGATGATGATGTTATTTTAGATGAAAGAGACATAATTTATTGTAAGATTAGAGTTCTTTTAATATATGTGTACACCTACTTATAAACGGTACTATAGCTACTTATTTTTTACTATTTGTACTATTCAAATTTTGGTATGTCAATCGAGTGGTTTTACTTATCTGACTCCGTGACACCATGCTAATGGCTTGGACATTGAGAGAGAAGACTCCCAACTTAATATTAAAGCTTATAAAAATAGGTATTCTGTTTCTAAGCTAGAAATATCAGTGAAAAAGCCATTTTCCAGGTTAAAAGTTAATTTAATAACACTCCATTATTAGTCACTTTAAACTAGCACTTTGAAATATAAAAACAAGAGGTAAATTTATTACATTAGTGGAACTCCCGTAGC
The DNA here is from genome assembly GCA_905163555.1 of Notocelia uddmanniana. Classification (NCBI taxonomy): domain Eukaryota; kingdom Metazoa; phylum Arthropoda; class Insecta; order Lepidoptera; family Tortricidae; genus Notocelia; species Notocelia uddmanniana. The sequence continues at coordinate 33,264,417 of LR991056.1, read as the reverse complement.
GCTCATTATGGAATAAACAATACTCGCCGGCCGGCACTCTGGCCAACCGCGTGCGGTAATTGGCTCCTGGATATATTATGAGCTAACATCGATAATTTAAAATGGTTGACGATTTGTGAAATGGATTCATGATGGCATGCCTGATGGTAAGCAGACACCAATCACCATACCAGCCCAAGGACGTCCACTGCTGGACATAGGCCTCCCTCAATTCCATGGGCAAATGCCATAATCGCCTCGCTTGGCATGCGGGCTGGCGATCGCAATATCTCCACCGCATTCCAGGGATGCTGCTGCCCATCTCACGGTGGTCTTGGTCGTAGTTTTAGGACATAACCGGGTGCCCGGGAGCTTATGTGACTCCAGAAAATTCCGACCCTTAGGATTCTTTGTGTGACATCTAAAGAAAGCATGTGAGACCCTCACCTTCAACACAGCGCATCCTCGGGAACTCTGGCGACCTAAATTACAACCGGGAACAAACATCTACAAATTATGCAAGTGAATAGGGAAGCAGTGTACAGAATATTTTTACCGCATATTATCCAGATAAGGATTCCAGGAACAAGGCTGCCAAGTGCAGTCTTTCCCATGCGGTCCATTTGACGAGGAACCGAACTGCCTAGAGGGTAATGGCATGAAGTCGTGATCCTCAGTCATTAGGGATCGACTGCGAAGTCTTAAAAGCTTTCTACAGCTTTGTGTAAGCGGTAGGTGGCTTCGTTAAGGGCGGCTGATACAGGAAGCCTTCTGAGGTTAGTTACTTGGAGGCACCAGCGGTTAGGCGATCAACCTCGTAGATTTTCCTCTTCTATTGTTCCGACTACAAGAAGCTTCTCGTGGTTGTTTGTTTCTCGGCGGGCAACATGTCTCACGACAGTTCCAATTTTATTAAAGGCACCTTTTGAACCCCAATATTAAGACGCAGCTATTTGTATTCAAATGCATAACTACTGCCAAGCGCCCGCATGCCAAGCATGGCAATTATGGCATATACCCCCCGTGAATTTGGAGGCCTATGTCCAGCAGTGAACGTCCTTTGGCTGATATGGTGGTGGTGGTGCCATAACTACTCTGACGCTGACTATGCACAATACAATTTCCATAATCCAAACATCGTCGATAGCTCAGATATACGTTAAATCTAATTGAATATGTGCCCACAGATTCGCCTGGCGTGCCTTTAATCGCCCGAGTAGTTCGCGAGCGTGACCTCACGCCGTTTGTCACCGCCGGCGGCCCGAAGCCACCTCTATCATCTAGTTCTAGCCGCTAACATTATTAAACGGGAGTATTAAGAGTTAATATATGGGGGACAATCTTACACAAATCGAGCTAGTCCCAAACTAAGCAAAGCTTGTACTATGGGTACTAGCCGATGATATAGATACTTATATAGATAAATACATACTTAAATACATAGAAAACATCCAAGACCCAAGAACAAATATCCGTGCTAAATGCACAAATAATTGCCCTGGCCGGGAATCGAACCCGGGACATCTAGCTTCGGAGGCAGTGTCACTACCAACTAGGCTAAACAGGCCGTCAGTTAGTCTATTAGACTAGGGCTTATAATAAGTTCTTCTAAAGTTAGAACTTAATTATTTGCTTCGCAGTTTGGCTAAACTTTACTTCAAGATAAACTTATAACCCTTATTCTTAAAAAACCGGCCAAGTGCGAGTCGGACTCGCGCACGAAGGGTTCCGTACCAGAAAAAAACGCCAACAACTACTCTGTTGTATGGGAGCCCCCTTAATTATTATTATAATTTTGATTTTAGTATTTGTTGTTGTAGCCACAATAAAAATACATAATCTGTGCAAATTTCAACTGTCTAGCTATTACGGTTCTTGAGATCTAGCTCGGCGAGTGGTAGCCATGAAAAAGGGCTAAAATATCACGTTTTTTGTATGGGAGCCCCCCTTAATTATTATTATTATTTTGTTTTTAGTATTTGTTGTTATAGCGGCAACAGAAATACACAATCTGTGAAAATTTCAACTATTACGGTTCTTGAGACACAGCCTGGTGACAGACGGACGACGGACGGACGGACGGACAGCGAAGTCTTAGTAATAGGGTCCCGTTTTTACCCATTGGGTCATCATCATCCTAGCGTTATTCCCAGTACAGTTGCATCATGAAGGATGCCTGTGGTCCGCTACCTAATCCCAAGAATTGGCGTAGGCACTAGTTTTTACGGAAACGACTGCCATCTGACCTTCCAACCCGAGGGGGAAACCAGACCTTATTGGGATTAGGCTTGATAAGTGAGTGGGCAACTTAACGACTGCTATCATAGACAGCAACCGGGATCAACGGCTTAACGTGCCTTACAAGCACGGGAGCGCTCAGTTAGTAACCACTCAAAGCGGTCACCCATCCAAGGACTGACGTCGCCCGACATTGCTTAACCTCGCATACCGCACGCGGTACGCGGGCGCCGCTGGGCCACGAACGCTCCACTCCGCACTCCGCTTTGGGTACGGAACCCTGAAAAATGATCGACGCACTTCAAATTCTAACGTCTATCGGGGTCAACGGCATCCCAACAGGGGCCAAAATAGTGCGTATCTGGCCTGGAAAACTAAATTGAAACTAAAAAAAGTTGTAAACACAAACCTGCTTTTCCTCAAACTAGAATCACAAGTTTAGAAAAAAAATCACAATAATTGGAAAAGTTCCTGTTATAGTGCACGGTATCTATACAATACGGTCAGTCTATACCGGATCGTCTTGTTCCATCGCCGGGCTTACCCACCCAACAGTCCCAGGGTGTCAAATGCAATATTTAATAGAAGCCAGTTAGTCTTATTAGGAAAACTTCGTGGCTAAATCATATTATCCATTTGTAAATAAAATCAGACCAAGTTTTCTGCCACCGCGCAAAATTTGTCGAAAGCTCATTATGAGGTACTGAAGAGTATTTAGTAATGCAATATTCAACGAATACCAAACTAAACTAGGCTTGTAATTGAATAGGCTAACTCGGCAAACTAGAATCAAAGCTATATTCATTCAGGTGGAAACTAGAACTCAAATGAATTAGAGACTTTTGATGGTGACAATAAGCTCTAAATTGTGAATGATAGCGGGAATAATTCCAAGGCACAAGTACGGTATCTGTTGAAACTGGTCGGACAGTTCCGAGATTTGTTCCGTCCTCGATTATCTGATAGAGACAGGGGATTATAATTGAAGAGAGTGGAAATGTTGACACAAGTTCAGGTAAAAGAGAATTCGCAACGTTGATCGCTAGAAAGACAAATGTCCAACCTCAGCTATGATCATAGCGTATCCTCGGGGTAATAACAAACATTACCATTTTACAAATAGACCATGTTTGTGTTAATGCAAGTGACAGAAAAAGGTTCTTATTTGTATTAAAGATGGGATTGCTCTTGGCAAGCTTCTAGCCAGGGGGCAAAGATGAGGCCGACGATGAAGCGAGCTCACCCAGAAGATATAGATAATAGGCATTCACTCGTGCCTTAAAATGGTCCAGGTCACCAAATAACGTTTTTTTATTAATGGATTTTGATATTTACAAGCTCTGAGCTGAGACTATGTTCATTTTACTTCACAGGGTGGTATAAAATTATGGGCCCTGGAGGGAACTACCTTTAAACGTTGAGATAGCTCACTTTGCTGAAAGTAAAAAAAAAAATTCTCCTAAGCAATAAAACTGCATTCACAGATTTAAGAGTACACAGTACGTTCGGTTCTCCATACAAACGTATTTACGCTCTCATTTCAAAAAGCTGTGCTAGAATAACAGAAAACTTTGTATACACAATGAGATCCGGCATATCTAGGTCGGAAATTAGTTTCTGTTGCTTGAAATTAAGTATAATGGAGAAAAATACAACGATTATTAAGGTTTTCATACAAGCCGAAAAAACTGAAAAAATCGCTGTATTTTTTTTCTTTTACATTTTCTAGCCATAGAAACTAATTTCCGACCTAGATATGCCGGATCTCATTGTGTATACAAAGTTTCATGTTATTCTAGCATGGCGTTTTAAAATGAGAGCATAAATACGTTTGTATGGAGAACCGAGCGTACTGCCACGTACTGCGCCCTCTTAAAAAAAGCTATTCAATACTAATTGTACAATATTCCCTTTTAGGGTTCCGTACCTAAAGGGTAAAACGGGACCCTATTATTAAGACTCTGCTGTCCGTCCGTCTGTCTGTCTGTCCGTCTGTCACCAGGCTGTATGTCATGAACCGTGATAGTTACACAGTTGAAAATTTCACAGATGATATATTTCTGTTGCCGCTGTAACAACAAATACTAAAAACAAAATAAAATAAATATTTAAGGGAGCTCCCATACAAACAACTTTTAAAAAGTTAATCGTTGTGTACGCATTTTTCAGGCGCTGGATCTCAACATGTATGGGAAAACAAAATCCGACTCGCACTTGACCAAAATTCTACTTGATATTATTTAACGCTCTTATTACTGATAAGAAAATATTATTATTTAAATTAAATTAAAAACGGTTATAATAAAGTGTATAATGTTGTATAGAGAACCCAATGATGATGATGATGTTGTTGTAATTTTGTACGGAACCCTTCGTGCGCGAGTCCGACTCGCACTTGGCCGGTTTCTTTTATTTTCAATTTGTGGCCTTTCTTGTATCCTATAGTAGGTCGTTCTCTAAGAAGTTTTTGTTCTTTGATAGAAATAAAATCGATTATCGTCAATTGGCATCTAACATTTTTTTGACAAGATTGACAAAAATATGGTATAGTTTTGATGTCTGTAGGTACATACATAAACTTACGCCGTTATCCCATGGGGTAGGCAGAGACCAAAGAACGCCAAATACTACGGTCCTTACATACTTCTTTCGCTTCAATCACATCCATACATCTTCTCATACATGCTGGCCTTTTTTCAGTATCGCCGAAATTTGATCTAGATAACCTCGCCTTGGTCGTCCCCTTCCGATCCTACCACTCATCTCCTGAGCGTAAATCCTCTTAGTCATTCTACTTTCACTACATTTCTTCGAAAAATCTGTGAATGCACAGTGAATTGACAGTCCAAATATCAAATAAATACTGGGTGCGTTTAAGCCAACTACTAGGCGCTCTGACGTTTAAAAAGAGGGCCTGAACAGTCTGTTTTATTTTGACACAATCGCGACGAGCATCAGGAATGCTGAGCACTCATTGCGTGTAGCATACAAAAGGTCTCGAGTGGACCATGACTCTTCATCAAGGAACGCAGCGGTCGGAAACAAGTCCATATCGCTTTACACTTGGCCGCGCCGGCCTGGCTTTGTGTCCATGTTGAATTGGACACTTCTCGGCTCAACAAGCCTTGCAATTGATAAAGCATTGAAAGATCGGTTTCCTTTGTAATTATTATGGGAGTATTTCTCGCACGAGAATATTTTATAAGTTCGTATTTTCAAGTATTATTTTTTGAATAAAAACGTCACAAGTACTACAGACGGGCTTGCTTTAATGTTGATATTTACATGGCTGATACACTAAACTTAGAACTGTTTGGAGAACTAAATATAATAGGTACAATTCATCTCAAAACCTTCACGAGTATATAAATTAATTCTTTTTTTTCATTGTCATAAAACCGCATGGTGCCGTCTTCTACACACGGTTTTTCGCCTGTTCTCGGGCGTAACGCTACTAAATCGCTGGTAGTGAATGTGTTAAGGGGATGTCTCAAAGCCATGCAACCATAAAACTGGCTTCTGTACGACTGTACGAGTATACCGACAACGATGGTTTCTTTTATATATTTTTGTATTAGAAATGGGATTGCTCATACTCATATTCATTTGACAAGGATATATATTATATATATGACAAGGATATATATTATGGGACAATTTTTACACAAATCGAACTAGTCCCATAGTAAGCTCAATAAGGCTTGTGTTATGGGTACTAGACGACGATATATTTAATAGATATATACTTAAATACATAGAAAACATCCAAGTCTCAGGAACAAATGTCTCTGCTCACCACAGAAACAAACGCCCTTACCGTTTCGAATAGTTTCGGAGGAAGTGGCACTACCAACTAAGCTAAACAGGCCGACATTTATTATTAGTATTATAAATATTATATGTCATTGTTGATAAATTAATATAAAATTACATTATTAATATTACATTCAATTACAGTGAACATTGGTGATTAAATTGAAATTAATTACTAGGCATGTCATAAAAATCTTTAATATCATAAAATGACTGGGTAAGGTGCCACAATTTATTTTTAAAAGATAGAAATACTACTCGCGTTGTTTATTTCTACGGGAAATCTGTTGAAAACTTTAGGCCCCACATGAGACATGGTTGGTGGCTTTTGGCCAGCATCTAGCCAGGGGTCAAAGATGAGGCCGACGGTGAAGCGAGCTCACCCAGAAGATGCCTATTCACAAGGTCTAAGAAAGAAGGGAAAGGGTATAAGGATATGTTTAGTTTGATTAATCTTCTTTAACCGACTTCAAGATTTCAAAAGAGGAGGTTATCAATTCGGTTGTATGTTTTTTTTTATAATGTTTGTTACTCTATAACTCCGTCATTTCTTACATGATTTGAATAATTCTTTTTTTGATTGTAAGTATATATATCCAAGTTGGTCCCGTTTTTGTCAAAACGCAGTTCTGATGATGGGATCCATGAGGGATTGAGGGAACTCCTCAAATCTTAAAGGCTTAATCTTTATATAGTGATTTTTGTGTTTTTATCAACAAATTGAGCATTATCAGACAAAAATGTGACTGCTGATGATGATCAGGACAGAACTCTTCAACGACAAAAAAATCACGTTTGGCGATTTGTCCTTCTAGCTATGTTTGTTAAGCAAGTTCTATTTTCATGATTATTTGTCATGATCGAGTTCTGATTATAGGATCCATTAGGGATCGAGGGAACTTAGTAGTAGAGGGATTTTAGTATTTTCATGAACTTATCAAGCATTTTCATTCAAAAAAGTGACATTTTATGAAGTGGAACAGCTGATGATGATCAGAACGGAACTCTTTAACGACACGTAGTTCACGTTTGGCGATTTGTTCTCTTCGTTTTGTTTGTCAAGCAAGCTAGGTTTTCAAGACACATTTTTGTCAAGCTTGAGTTCTGATGGAGGATTCCACGAGCCATTTTTATTTTATTATATGGAATCTAAGAGTGCACCATCTATGTATAATAATCTTTCACCTCCCCCAAAGAAGTCGGTTTTTTTTCTTAAAAAATATTTTATTATATTTTGCTCAAGTAATTGATGTGTGCTAGGTACTAACCCGTGCTCCGTTCACATTCGCCCCACAATTAAGTTGTTACAAAGAGCGCTTAATTGTGCGCTTCGTACATAGCTCCGATTCGGCGCACGCGACATGAACCTCTATTACGCAAATGAATAATAAATCATATCGCCTACTTACATGTGCAACTTATTGCGGTATTATGGTGGAGTTGCGTGCATTGTGTGCAGAAGACGGCACAAATTATATAACCAACTAAAAAAGTTTTATAACACAACAAACATTCGTATGGCCTGACTAATGGTACGCAGACACCGTAATGTTGAATCCTGTGGCTCTACGGAGGCAGAAACGCGTGCCGACCCTTTGTAATTGCAGTAAATGTCAATCGCTAGGAAAAAATATCCCTTTAATTACAGCGCATTCTCAAGCAAGGCATAAAAAATAAATAAAAAAAACAGCCGACATACGTCCACTGCTGGGCATAGACCTCCCCCAAAGAGTGCCACAATGACCAATCAAAGAAATATTGAGTCAATATTTATTTGGAGCAAAGAATCCTTTTTTGTACCCTATAAGAAAATAAATAAAGTACTCTATCCATACTGGGGATAATTATCGCGTAAGTTTTATTTATCTTGATAATTTCGAAACCTGATCTTGATCAGAGGGCCTACTCCGAACTTCGAAACTCGACCTTCGTATCGTGCCGTCCCTTTCCGTCATATAGTGTATAACACGAGAGTGAAAGGGAAGGGCGTCAGTGTAAGTATTAATATGAAGTTAAGGTTAACTGTGGCGGTAACATTATACACATCCTCTTAGCGTTATCCCGGTTATGTCCTAGAGGAGCCCGGGGTCTGCTTTGGCACCTAATCTTAAGATTTGGCGTAGGCACTAGTTTTACAAAAGCGGCGGCTATCCGACCTTTCAACCATTAGACACTGGATTCCGCAAAATATTTTCCTTCACCAAAGAGCCACTGTTATGATATTTCGTACATTTTTAATAAGAACAAGGATTTTTTAAACCGAAAAAAGTTCATGTGCGAGTTTGAGTCGCGCACTGAGGGTTCCGTACAACGATCGTGTACCCCGCCCTTACCCCATTAATTGAACGCCATGGGTACAGCGCCGTCTATCGAATAATGACGCAGACATAGTTTAGAAATCTTTTATAAGTATTAAAAAATAAATAATCTACATAGAGACATCATAATATTTATATTGTATATTTTAGAGCGCTCGTGGCCCAGCGGCACCCGCCTACCGCGTGCGGTATGCGAGGTTAAGCAATGTGGCCGCAGGTCAGTTCTTGGATGGGTGACCGCTTTGAGTGATTACTAACTGAGCGCTCTCGTGCTTTGGAAGGCACGTTAAGCCGTTGATCCCGGCTGCTGTCTCGACAGCAGTCGTTAAGCCAAGTTAGAGGCCTTCGGGCGGCTTGAGAACTTCTAACAGTCAAGTTGCCCACTCACTTGACAAAGGGGGGGGTCGAAGTTGCACCACGTCCGTAGGGAGTACCCACCGTTACCCGACACGTGGCCCCTGGGTGGTGCTAAAAGTGCAGCAAAAACTGGCCACCTTACTTGTCTTCTCGAAGATCTCACGGTTCGTAAATAAATGCCATACGATTAAATAAATTGATATTAACATGCTAAAATAATTTAATATTTTTTTCTTGGTTAACATCGGGGTGAAGAGGAGGAGAGAAGACAGAAACACTGTTTCAGAACGTACAAGTTAAGGCTTTTCATATGACACCCCCTTGACATAGTCACTAGAGTTTGACTTTTTGACCCCCCCTTGTATCGGTAATCTTTACAGAAAATAAAAAATCATCGTCAATGCATCCGGGTTACTCTTTTTTTATAGTTTAAATCTTTTAAGCGATGTGACAGATAGACAGACAGAGTGGCACGATAAGGGTTCCTTTTTTATCTTTTTGGTGCGGAACCCTAAAAAGGATGAGAGCTAACAACATAATAACTACAAATAGGTACTTTTTTTATGAAAAAATCATAACAGTTCAGAAACATAGCATAGCATATACCTACTTATATATGTATGCACGTATGTATGTAAGCACTTTTTTTTTCTTTTTTAATACGTTGTTCCGTTTATTTATTTTTTAAATCAAGGTCTAAGCGTGATAATAAACAGTTTTCAGCCAATTCTCATTTGTTCTATAAAACTACCTGCAAACACGCGCTTAGCTAACAATGGAGCAACCAGGAATTTTCCCGGAACTAACACAATTTGCTCCATATAAAATAAAGTAGGGTATTGGAAGCGCTCATTATGTTTCTACTTCAACCATATTTGTCTCGAGTAAACGGTATATCCCATCAAAAACATAAATGTGAAAATGGCAGCCAAGTTCACCGACAAAACAATTGAGATCTAAATGGGCGCCAAGTTCCGTAGATTACCTATCTGAAAAATTGCCAAGTTTGGCACTAGATTGTTTACAGTAAAACTAATTTACTGCGGCTTAATGCATTTTCAGCCTTAACTTGGCGGTTTTCTATGCAGTATGTTACAAGACCATAAAAGCTGTTGGATATTTAAGAAAACTGCCAAGTTAAAGCTCAAAATGCAATAAGCCGCAGTAAATTAGTTTTACTGTAAACAATCTAGTGCCAAACTTGGCAACCTTTCAGATAATCTACGGAACTTGGCGCCCATTTAGATCTCAATTCTTTTGTCGGTGAACTTGGCTGCCGTTTTCACATTTATGTTTTTGATGCGATATCATTGCTTTTTGTCAAACTTCATCCAATAGTGCTTTCCCAGAGCGAATGCACGAGTTACTATACAAAATACCCAAACCGCTATAGGTGCACCTAAAATATTTCAAGAGTTCCCTCGATTTCTCCAGGATCCTATGATCAGATTCTGACCTGATGACAATGGGACCACCCCGGAAGTATAACGTTTCAAACAAAAAAAGAATTTTCCAAATCGGTTAATAAATGACGGATAACACACGGCTGCTGTCCGCCAGTTCCTAGGGTGAACTTGGCTGGACACGCTGCCGCGTGTCTAGATCTCATGAGTATTTGATTAGATGAATAATTATAATTACCTGTATTTTGTGTACAATAACGTATTAACATATCCACCACCACTATATCAGCCGAAGGATGTCCACTGCTGGACGTAGGCCTCCCTCAATTTCATGGGGGATAAATAATCGCCACGCTTGGCGTGCGGGTTGGCGATCGCAGTATCTCCACTACACTCCAGGGATGCAGCTGCTCATCCCCCGGTGGTCTTAGCTGTAGTTTTAGGACGTAACCGGGTCCGGGTATTAAATAATTTTTCACATTACTTTTCTATACCGGTTCATAGAATACATAATCATCATTTCAGCCGAATGACGTCCACTGCTGGACATAGGCCTCCCCCAAAGACTTCCACAATGACCGGTTCTGCGCCACGCGCATCCAGCGGACACCCGCGACCCTTACCAGGTCATCAGTCCACCGTGTGGGGGGCCTGCCCACGCTAACGTCTTCCGGTGCGTGGTCGCCACTCGAGAACCTTTCCGCCCCAACGGCCATCGGTTCTACGTGCTATGTGCCCCGCCCACTGCCACTTAAGTTTAGCGATTCAAAGGGCTATATCGGTCACTTTGGTTCTGCTGCGGATGGCCGCATTTATGATGTGATCACGCAGAGAAACTCCCAGCATAGCCCTCTCCATTGCTCTTTGGGTGACTTTGAGCCTTCTTACGAGGCCCATAATAAGCGACCACGTTTCAGTACCAAATGTCATCACTGGCAACACACACTGGTCAAAGACTTTCGTCTTGAGACACTGCGGAATATTGGACAAAAATATGTGCCGTAGCTTCCCGAACCCTGCCCAGCCGAGTCGGATTCGACGATTAACCTCTTTCTCGAAGTTGGACTTACCTAACTGGACAGTCTGTCTTAGGTATATGTAATCGTCTACAACTTCGAGCGTAAAGTGTCCGATTGTTACGGGAGTTGGTGCTACATGGGCATTTGACATGATCTTCGTCTTGTCCATGTTCATCCTTAGACCAACTCGCTCGGAGGCTTTACTGAGGTCATTGAGCATTGTACTTAAATCCTCCATGGTCTCAGCCATAGAATACAATTCCTACCAAATTTCCTATTTGTAGTGCTTAGTCTCCGAGTAAATTGGCTGTGACATATGGACGAACGGAAGGACAGACATGACGAAACGGGTTCCGTTTTTGGCATTTTGGTTACGGAACCCTAAAAATCCTTACGTAAGCGACATTTTCGTGTATTTTTATTTCTAACCTCGAAGGTGGTAAATAAGTATGCCAGCCCGTTTGCTTGTTTCCCATTGTAATAGCGTATAAAATATTGAATTGTGCCCCTATCCCTATAAATATACTGATCAGAAATGACAGCGCGGGTGGGTCGGGGCGAATCAGTCCGCTTGATTGAGGCGCTGTTGGCCGTTTTTGCCGCGCCTCCCCCGGAGACAAATGAGTGGCGATGGCTAATCTTGAGGTGGGGAAGGCTTTGTCGTAATTTGTATCGCCACTTTATTTGAGGGGGCGTTAATCAAAGCTGGCTGTTCCTTAAACATTGTACTTACAATAATATCGTACGGTTTTCTGGTTTGGCGTAAAGCAGCTGACATACAGATAATCTTTGTGTTACAAAAAAGAGCCATTAGCTCCATATACAACATGGGCTCACCTGAATCTGTAAGAGAATTTTAAAGAAGTTAACATGTTAACTGTAGCGTCCCAATACATTCATGAGAATATTATTTATGTTATTAAGAACCTAGACTCCTTTTAAAAAAAATCTGATCCACAATTTTAATACTAGAAATAAAAATAAAGTCTTTTTTCGGTCAATCTATACGTTTTTATAAGTTACCTAATGAAAATTTTAATTTACCCTTTCCAGCCCGAAAAAATCGTTGATGTCGAAGGCTTATTACAGTGTCAAGGACTATCCAACTGACAGAAATGCATGGCCCAAACCAGAGACATAAATAATATAATAATAATAATATTGGGGGACAATCTTACACAAATCGAACTAGTCCCAAACTAAGCAAAGCTTGTACTATGGGTACTAGACGACGATATACATACTTATATAGATAAATACATACTTAAATACATAGAAAACATCCAAGACCCAAGAACAAATATCCGTGAAAAATGCACAAATAAATGCCCTGGCCGGGATTCGAACCCGGGACCTCTAGCTTCGGAGGCAGAGTCACTACCAACTAGGCTAAACAGGTCGTCCTACTACTAATACGTCCTAATAGCATTAATATTCATATATGTATATTTTCATTGTATCACATCTAGGAAATTAGTAAACACATGTTGTCTTGTTGAGCTACACATTGTAAATATTCTTCCTCCTTTTGTTTCCATACTCAGATTTACTTATATTAAGTAGGTTAAGTATTATCATTATAATAAGATTATTTTTGGAATAAAATGACTGACTGTCGAGTTTCTGGCGTTTCTTTTCGGCAGTGGTCTTCTTTTTCAGAAAAGCTAGCAGATTTTGACTTGTAAAAGTGCCATTGCGGCCTACTTGCAGAATAAAGTTCATTTTTTAACCGACTTCAAAAGAGGAGGTTATCAATTCGGTATGTATATATATCAAAGTTGATCCCGTTTTTGTCAAAAGGCAGTTCTGATGATGGAATCCATGAGGAATTGAGAGAACTCCTCAAATCTTTAAGGCAAACATATAGTGATTTTTGTGTTTTTATCAACAAATCAAGCATTTGCATCCAAAAATGTGCCATTAGATGAAGTGGAACTGCTGATGATGATCAGAACAGAACTCTTCAACGACGAAAAGTTCACCTTTGGCGATTTGTCCTCCTAGCTGTGTTTGTTAAGCAAGTTCTATTTTCACGATTAATTTTTGTCATGCTCGAGTTCTGATGATGGGATCCATGAGGAATTGAAAGAACTCCTCAAATCTTAAAGGCAAACATATAGTGATTTTTGTGTTTTTATCAGCAAATCGAGCATTATCATACAAAAATGTGACATTTGATGAAGTGGAACTGCTGATGATGATCAGAACAGAACTCTTCAACGACGAAAAGTTCACGTTTGGCGATTTGTCCTTCTAGCTGTGTTTGTTAAGCAAGTTCTATTTTCACGATTGATTTTTGTCATGCTCGAGTTCTGATGATGGGATCCATTAGGAATCGAGGAAACTCCTCAAATGTGAAAGGCACACAAATAGTGACTTTAGTATTTTCATGAACTAATCAAGCATTTTCATTCATAAAAGTGACATTTGATGAAGTGGAACTGCTGATGATGATCAGAACGGAACTCTTCAACGACGCGTAGTTCACGTTTGGCGATTTGTTCTCTTCGTTTTGTTTGTCAAGCAAGCAAGGTTTTTCCATGATTTCATGAGGAATTGAGGGTACTTAGTCTTCTAACATTATAAACACACTTATAGCCATTTTTGTATTTTATTGTATGGAATCTAAGAGGGCACCATCTAAGATTAATAATCTTTCACCGGACTCCCCCATTGAAGTCGGTTTTTTTTTCTTAAAAATTATTTTTCATTTAATTCGAATGATCTTACTGCCAAGATTGATTTCGCTAATTAAAAAAGGCTTATTTTTAGTGCTATATAATAAATACAGCTCCCTCGATTGGGGTGACTTTGATCATTTGAATTATGTTGGTTTCATAACACTTGTAATCTAACAAAGTCGCCCCCTTTTTGCTTAAATCATCCCAATTCACTGTGCCCAACACACCTAAATATAAATAATGCATAAATATAAACACTAATAAAATTTATCGGCTCACTACAAAATTCCCCACAAAATGAAGCGAAACACATTTTTGGTAAGAACGTAGACAAACTGCCTGGTGGTCCCATATTCATAATAGTTACAGTTACAGCGCACCATTACGCCTTACATACTATAAAAGCGAGTGGCATTTGTCGAACACCGCTATTCGAAACAGTTACGCGCCAAGTTGCCTCAACCAAAAGGGCGTAAGTCTATACAGATACTACGTCGCATTTGTCGTTTCTGACCACCACTTTAAACTGGCTAGCGACACGCGAAACAGCCTTGCCAAATTATACGTCCATTCTAAAAGTGCTTATAAATATTTGACTCAACCGTACTTACGTCCTAATAAAATTGAATTGAGAATACCCGGTCAGCGTGAAAAAAGCAGTTCTAACATAGATTGTTAGTTGAAGTTACACCGTTTTGGAACTGATAAAGAAATTTAGCAACCAAGTGCCGGGATACACGAACGGACGGCTGTATAATTTTAACAAACGCAATATTACTGGCATTTTATGCATTTTGTTCGCTTGAAGAAATTAACAGTTCAGCGGTAGTGAAATATTGTATGAAAAAGGCAGTAAGCGGTTTTTATTCGTGATTCTGCATAATTTGAATAGCTTTCTGTATTACAGGTGATTTGGAGTATTGGTAGTTTTTTATGAGGCCTACATGTTGCCAAATTGACCAGGAGCAAAGAGTTTAATAAGTCATAATAAAAAGCAATTTTGAGAGATAGCCGACGTGCAATATTGCAAAACTATTGTAATCTCTTGGTAAAAATGTAATTTCTTATCTGCTACGACATTGTAGTAAGATTAAGCTCACGGATTCACTTACTTAATTAATAAAAAAGTGAATAAATAGAAAAAAATGTGTTGGAAGACCAATCGTATAATAAGCAACCTAGTCCTCAACTAAAAAAAAAGACTACGGTATATATACTTACAGCCTTGGCCAGAGGCCTTTGTAACTTATAAATAAACTATTATTTATTAATTACAATAATGCACATAGACATTAAATATAAAAACAGAAACAGAAAACATTCATTCGGTACAATAGAACACAACAAAAGAAAAATGGTAATAATAGGTATTGCATGGAATGGCAGCGGTGTGCTGGCGTGATTACCAGCGCTAATCTTCCGAAATAATAAGGTATATAAACCGATTTTGTTCAAACTCGATATGCATGTTTGTATGTATAACACTTTATTGCACAAAAAAAACAATAACAATCGAATAGATATCTGAGTGTCCGAGAGGCCTCTTAATACGAATCCGAGGTAAAACTTGTGAATGTGGTGGTCATATTCATTTTCTTTTTTTCCGTCTCTATTTCGTTCAAAATCGATATCTGAGCGTCCGAGAGGTCTCTTCATACGAGCAGATTGCATCTAAATCGGTTCAGCCGAACGCGAGGTAATCGTGAACAAACATACATACATACCTACATACGTACATACGGATCAAACAGTGAACCTCTTTTTTTAGACGGTTAAAAATTACGCTTAGTACGCCGGCGAAGCCGCGGGCAAGCGCTAGTGAAATATAAAAATAGAAACAGAAAACATTAATTCGGTACAATACAACACAACAAAAGAAAAATGGTAATAATATGTATTGCACGGAATGGTTCCATCTCAGCGGTGTGCTGGCGCGATTACCAGCGCTAATCTTCCGAAATAAAAAGGTATATAAACATTTAAAAAACCGGCCAAGAGCGTGTCGGGCCACGCTCAGTGTAGGGTTCCGTAGTTTTTGTAATTTTTTCAAAAACTATTCAACCTATCAAGTACAAAATAATTTTCCTACAAAGTTTTTATAAAGTTCTACTTTTGAGATTTTTTTCATATTTTTAAAACTTATGGTTCAAAAGTTAGAGGGGGGGGGACACATTTTTTTTTACTTCTGGAGCGATTATTTCCGAAAATATTAACATTATCAAAAAATGATTTTAGTAAACCCCTATTTATTTTTAAATACCTATCTAACAATATATCACACGTTAGGGTTAAAATGAAAAAAAAAATCACTCCCCACTTTACGTATAGGGGAGGTACCCTAATAAAATATTTTTTTCCACTTTTTATTTTACCACTTTGTCGGCGTAATTGATATACATATTAGTACCAAATTTCAGCTTTCTAGTGCTAACGGTCACTGAGATTATCCGCGGACGGACGGACGGACAGACGGACGGACAGACATGGCGAAACTATAAGGGTTCCTAGTTGACTACGGAACCCTAAAAACAGTAAAAGCGGGTGCAGCGGCGGAAAACGCCGAAATTCTAAAGCGTAATAAATACAAGGGCCTCGGCAGAGAGTACATGTTTGTACCTTTTGGCGTCGAAACTCTAGGTCCATGGGGTCCCAGCGCGCATAAGTTATTTGCAGAAATTGCAAAGCGTCTGGTTGACGTAACTGGTGACCGAAGAGCTGGCGGTTTCCTCGCTCAACGTATCAGCATTGCGATACAGCGAGGAAATGCCGCCGGCATCCTCGGTACAATGACTCAAGGGCCCGTTTTAGATTTAAGTTAGTTTTAATTTTCTTTATATTATTTTGGTTAAGTATTCTTGTATATATTTTCGTTGTATTTAAAAAATATTTCAACATAAACTGAAGGCTAAGAATAATCGGATTTGAAATAAAAGAATCCATTGCATTTTTTACGTACAATTATCATTAACGTCAATGAATAGCTAGTGTTTTTGAAAAATAATTGAATTTTCTATAAAAAAACGATACATAATGCTTGATTTATCGTTTTACTTTTATATGTAAAACGCGGGAGTGTCAATACTTTTGACCATGGCTGTAGGTAATGTAGGTATATAAGTAGATAAATACGTATATATAGTTGCACCTCGTCCGTAGGGACTACCCACCGTTACCCTACACTGACCCCTGGATGATGCTAAAAGTGCAATAAACTGGCAACCGTGCTGTCTTGTGGAAGATCTCACAGTTCGATTTTTTTTTTTGGTATCACTTCTTTTATCACCGAAACCGCTTACGAACTTGCCACTCCTCTTTCATCTAATCGTGGCGTTCCGCATAAGTCTTAATATGTGTAATAACAATATGTCTTAATATGTGTCTCAGGATTAGTCATTGTGGCACTCTTTGGGAGAGGCCTATGTCCAGCAGTGGACGTATTTCGGCTGATGAATATTTAAATAAGTAATGCATTACTTATTTATTTATTGAGCATGTGGGAATTACAGGGATATTTTTTCCTAGCTATTGATATTTAACGCTACGGTGTCTGCGTACCATTAGTCAGGCCATACGAATGTTTGTTGTGTTATAAAACTTTTTTAGTTGGTTATATAATTTGTGCCGTCTTCTGCACACAATGCATGCAACTCCACCATAATACCGCAATAAGTTGCACATGTAAGTAGGCGATATGATTTATTATTCATTTGCGTAATAGAGGTTCATGTCGCGTGCGCCGGATCGGAGCTATGTACGAAGCGCACAATTAAGCGCTCTTATTATAACAACTTAATTGTGGGGCGAATGTGAACGGAGCACTGGTTAGTAGCACATATCAAATAGTTGAGCAAAATAATGCCTTGATTAACTAAATACAGCTAAATTAAGATTAATAAAGGTAAAGTTATACATGAAGTTATCCGCAGCAGAACCAAGGTGACCGATATAGCCCTTCGAATCGCTAAACTTAAGTGGTAGTGGGCGGGACACATAGCACGTAGAACGGATGGCCGTTGGGGCGGAAAGGTTCTCGAGTGGTGACCACGTACCGGAAGACGTTAGCGTGGGCAGACACGGTGGACTGATAATGGTCCGCTGGATGCGGGTGGCGCAGGACCGGTCATTGTGGATGTCTTTAGGGGAGGCCTATGTCCAGCAGTGGACGTCTTTCGGTTGGCATGATGATGAAAGTTATACATCGTTGTCCGTATATAATTAATTGATAAATACAAACTTCAATAGGTGAAAACATCCAAGATACAGAAATAAATATAATTTATACCGGGATTCGAAGCCAGGACCACCGGGTATAGTAGTTTCAGTCATTATCAAATAGGTTTTGATATGATCGACTTAAACAAAGTCAAGTTAAGTATAGTCACATGATGATGATGATGATTTATATATAGAAAATCGAAATAAATGATCATGTGGTACGCGATATAACAAATACCACCTTATCAGCCGTAGGACGTCCACTGCTGGACATAGGCCTCCCCCAATTTCATGGGGGGTAAATGTTATAATCGCCACGCTTGGCATGCGGGTTGGCGATCGCAGTGTAGATCTCCACCGCACTCCAGAGATGCTGCTGCCCACCCCCCGGTGGTCTTCATCGTAGTTTTAGGACAAACCCGGGTCCACGACAAAAATACCACATCCACCATATCAGCCAAAGGACGTCCACTGCTGGACATAGGCCTCCCCCAAATTCACGGGGGGTATATGCCATAATCGCCACGCTTGGCATGCGGGTTGCAGACAAAAATACACTTGACCATAATTATAAATAAGTTTTGTTCGTAAACTTTTGTATTTTATTGTATTGTACTGCTCTTGAAACCCCAAATAAAATAAATAGATTAATAGGTAGTACCTACAGAAATCAAAAGAAGCCGTTTCAAACCTTGAGCCACAATGATACATACATTAGTAGATCACATACAAGAAAGCTACGCGAATACTAAATTCGAATTCTTTTTTCCTTTAATTCAACTCAAAGTGACTAATAGGGACCTAATTATTAGTCATTGTCGAAGATCAAACGACCTTGTGGACGTCTCAAGACGTCTGCATTGTCGCAAGTCAAAAAAGACTTATATTTAAAGGGAAGTAATCTACACATCGCCTTTTTACCATAAGAACTGCTTTCTAATTAAGCAAGTATTAATTACTTAGCTCTTTGTGGAGAAATGGTCGTTTATTTAGACAAAAAGGCGGTTTTTGTAGAAAATTCTTGTCGGTTATATCTTTTTGTTGGAATTGCTGGATCTAATTATTTTATAGGTAACGGGAAATAAGTAAATGAAGCCTCTTTCTGGTTGATCTGGGATTTTAACGATTTAATGTAAAAAATCTTCTGATACGAGGAATTTTTAAGATTTGATACTTTGGAAATGTTGATATTAGAATGTGATTTTCAGGGTTCCATATGCCAAAATGGCTGCCCACGCTACGCCTTCCAGTACGTGGTCGCCACTTGAGAATCTTTCCGCCCCAACGCCATCGGTTCTGCGTGCTATGTGTGTGTGTTGCATATTTTTGCATTCCAAGCGGTTAATGACAAGACTAGCCTAATTTTGCAAATAAATTCCTGGAAAGCAAGCGTACGTTATCTGAAAGTCATTCTTTCAAAATTGGCATGGTTGCATGGTAGGTAGTATTGGGAGCCAGAAAGTAGATACGGCTGACGATTAAAATGCAAAAAATACGCAAGTGGATACATTTTTAGTATCACTAATAAACCTACAAGTAATTTAGCGGAATAACAAAGTAATATTGTTTTAGAGAGGCTTTATCTCCCTACTTTATTCAGCTGTATACATGGTGTGGCCTGTAATAGGAGCAATAAATTTAAAGGACGCTTCCTTAGAGCATCTGCTGTAACCTTTTGTGTCAAAAAAAATCTGTTTTTTCAATTGGGTGAAATTTTGATCTAAAGTTATGACCTCCAAGTAATGGATCTTGACACCCAGAGATTATAGCGCCGCAGTCAATGCTGATTTTGAGGTTGCTTCAATGACTCATAATCGTTGTCGCATTTGTGGTTTAAAAGGATATTTTTGGGATTTTTTTTTTATATAAATTTTTAGTTTTTTTTTGAATAAATAGTTATTAATATCACTTCAGTAGAGTGAAAAATTACATATAAGCCGCTTTTGCGAAAAAAAATATCCAAATAAAAACTTTTTTTCTCAATTAAAACCATGTGGAAATAATTGCTGGAAAGCTCAATAGTGTACCGTTTGATTTTTTGCTCCTATTACAGGCCACAGCCTGTATACAGCGGTTATGTAATTCAATCTTCAGTCTACAATTTGGATGGCTTTTAACTCTTTAAAAGACTTTTCGAAGTCCGTAATATTTCCATACCACATCAAAAACGCTTAGCGAAATTGGGTCCCTGCTTCGGTACTACAAGTTATAACTACAGCAGATATGCAGTTTAGTTCATACTCCACACTTTGGAATTACGGTTCTCTCCATAATGTCCCGCTAAGGCCCTCAGTCGCCGTTCAAGTACATATTTAGTGCCTATTTTGTACCGACTAAATCCTATTTAAAGTTGGCGGGGCTCCAGCCGTAATTACTGAGTCAAGTATTCATGTTAGGACTTATGTTAATAACGTATGGCCGCCGAGTTGGTGGGATATTTATTCGTACTTTTGACATAGATGCGAAGAAACGATGATTTGGAAAAGCTCTGGTACATATATGCTTATTACGAGTACGAGTATGTAACAGGGCTCCAACTCGAGAACAAAATTTGACGTTATCGGCATAGGGATATCCCCACTTTAGTTGAATAGATTTGTTTTTGTTAATACTTTTAGTGCCGGGAACCCGTTTGGTGGGCGCTTGTCTTGAAGGCATTTTCCTCTACATACGGGTTTTCGCATGTTATTGGCTGGAATCGTAGCGCTACGAAATTTTTGGCAGAGGAAGAGCGTCATCATAATCATATATTTTTTTTAATTAAAAATGGGATTTCTCTTGGCCAGCATCTATCATCATCATATCAGCCGATGGACGTCCACTGCTAGAGGTAGGCAAGAGTGTCATAATGACCGGTCCAGCGCCAACCTCATCCAGCGTACTCCCGCGACCTTCACCAGGTCATCAGTCCACCTTGTGGGGGGCGTACCCACGGTGCGCCTTTCAGTACGTGGTCGCCACTCGAGAACCTTTCCGCCCCAACGGCCATCGATGGAAGTACCTATTTAGCGCTAATCACGACACAGATATATACGTGTGTTCTAGCACTGCTACATATGATTGAGCTGCTATGACTGTGATGTAACGCTGTGCAAAAATTATCAGCAAATGAGTTCAATTAAGTTCGAATCTATTAACTGTGCGTTTTGATACAAAATCTATTTAAGGAACGGTACTAAATATAAACAGAAAAAATAAATTTAATGCAAGTCAAAAATAGTGTAAAATATTATAAACAAGTAATTTTTTTATGAATCTTAACATTATTGAAAGTGACAACTTTATTGAAATTGCGTAGGTAATATCTTATTATCTAAATCAAGATAAAAGCATGAGCCAAACTCTGAAATAAAGTAATGTAATTTGTTTGGATATTTCAAATAATATTATTTTTTCGAAGACACACAATGCTTTCGCTCAATTCGCAAAATTCGCTAAACAAAAACTACGAAAAATAAGAAAACGACAGGTTGCTGCTTTGCAATAATCCTCATTATATTTCTCTAAAAGCAGCTAAAGTATATTTTACACATTTTCTTTTCTTAAGGCGCTTCAGGATGATAATCTCATTTGGTTTTGGTTTAGCAAAAAACCTAAAAACGTTATTGTTTCGTATTGATAAAGTGAGATAAATTACTTCTAATCAATTAAATTTCCCCTGGCCTTTGGAAAACGTTTACTTCACCTGAACCTTATGAAAAATGTTATTTTGAGCCCCTAGAGCCGCAAAGCATTGCTCTCAAAGTTGCGTAGGTGTACACAGGCGTACATAATCTCCCTCGTCGAGCCCAAACAAAAAATGCGGAATATAAACGCACGTCAGGGCAAACATGAACGAAATTAAGTGTCAGCAACAGCGTGTAAATCTTATCAGGGACGCTTTGCGATTTTAAACAATCGTGTCGCGGGCAGCGCCACAATAGACTTGATTTACGATGCGAGGATGGATTTCTAAGGACTTTGTTGTACAATGGCTGAGTTTCCGTACGGTGCGGGAAGGCGTAAGTTGCTACCCAAACTACCAGCAGAATGTCAAGAAGAAACTCAACGATGAACTCGTAAAAAATGATTATCAAAAATAACCAGATTCTGACATAGTTTTCTCGAAACGCAACGATGTTTTAAGACGCTAAATAGAACTAAATTACCATTTTTAAACGGTGATTCATCAAAAGCCATTTGTTTAGGTAAATAAATGAAAATAAACGTTAATATTGATTATATTTTAAAGGGTGTGGACGATTCCAAAACACGATTTAAGAAAATCGTCTACTTCGAAAAAATCGCAAAGCTACGTCTTAAAATCATCTTAAAATAATCATAAAGTCAATTTTTTTTCAACTGAAACATCTATAATCGTTCCAACATACTCAAACTTAAAGCATAAACGATTTATATTATACATGTGGTGAATATATTTAATTTCATGATTAAATTTCTGCATAGCAGGTATGTATAATAGTTTCTCTTTTACTTCGGCGCAACTAGACGCAGACAGACATTGCCATGGTCATTGGCGCTTGTCATCCTCTTAAGGTATGCAAGATGGTGAGATTCGTAAACATATCGAAGTAAAAGATGTTCGCTGACGTACTTACAAGGCACTTTTATAAGTTGGTAGTAATTCAATGTATAACTGGCTAGTCAGTATAGACCAAAAAAGATTTTTTTCATATCGATTCACCACTTTAGTAATGAACGTAAATATGTATCGCGCTCTCGTTCTAATGCGTTCGGTTGGTGCATGTGGAAGAAAGTTCTAGAAACATTGTAATCAAGTAATCATGAAAATGTTCAAGTTGGCACTTAGTCGGTCGTTAGACCAATTTTTACATGGGAGCGTAAAAACATAAATTGAGTCAGTCAGCCTCAGAAAAGTTTGTATGTTCCGATAAAAAAGTGAACAGAGGAAAACTAATAAATGAATATCACATTTTATACCCCTTACTAACTTTGAAAATGTATGTTCCTATGTTAGTTCCTGACATAAGTTAGCCCCAAAATCGAAAATGATCTCTCGGAAGGTTTTGTCGCACGTTTCTAAGAGAAAACTTGCACTATACACTCGTATACACGGGGTATACCTTTGGAAGACGAATGGGACACACCATACGACAAAAGAGTTCATGATCACTCTCTCACCACTCACTAAATTATTAAAAAGTTTACTCCGTGTTAATATAGACTACTATATTATGTAACTGTTATATAATGAGGGGCATTAAAATTATGAGTGTGGTTTTATGAAACGAGGCGCAACAACTCTGTACCGGCAGCTCCGTGGAGAAGCTCACTTGTAATCTAAGGTCGTCATTCATCCAAGATCCCTGACCACTCGACCATAATAGTGTGTAAATCTTATCCG
The DNA here is from genome assembly GCA_905163555.1 of Notocelia uddmanniana. Classification (NCBI taxonomy): domain Eukaryota; kingdom Metazoa; phylum Arthropoda; class Insecta; order Lepidoptera; family Tortricidae; genus Notocelia; species Notocelia uddmanniana. The sequence goes on along the minus strand of LR991056.1, from coordinate 33,241,029 downwards.
CCATACGCTCTGTGGTTTTAAACAATCGTGCTGTGACTACAATAGGCGTTATTAATGACCTGCGGCGTATTCAATACGTTTTAGTTTAACCCAAGATATGGCGACAGAAGTTCAACGCGTCACATGTCACGAGTGATATAATGAAAGTCTTGAAATTGATTTTCATGTCGACTTTTTGTGGCATAGACACCAATAAAATACAAGTCTCTACGTTACAGATTTTGCAAATATGGAAATTCGAACTAACATCCTCCAGATTGACAACGAGACTGTCTACAGTTTTACATAGCGTGTAAAAAATACTTGTTCCGAAATGATCTCCTTACTTTACTGTCGCAAAAAAAGTCCGTGTAGTTTTGTTATTGACTAACGGAAATTTAAAAAGTTATATATCATTATTTTGCTACTACAGCGTCCGGGAAAGTGTATGGAATTCAATTATTGTATTCTTTTTTACTTGAAAATATGTAAGGCGGGGGAGGCATATTTGTATTTGCCAAGCAACAACAGTTTAAGTGAAATTTAGGGTCTTCAACGGGCAGGTGACACCCCTGTTGCAAGCGTCCATTGGCCGATTAATTGTAACCGCTTACCTTTGACCGCTGGTTTACCACCGACGTGCTATTTTTTTTAGAAGAAGCAACTTGGACCACCATTTTTAAAATCCGTAAGCAAATCTCTAAATGGTATGGCGTAACGTCGTTGGAACACACACACTACTGTAGCTTTTGTTTATAGTACTTAGTGCATGAGTTAGTCTAAGTTTAGGAAATAAGTAGGTATACTTGAGTTTCGAATGTGTGAGAGAGCGCAGTACTCGCCAACAAACTGTGTATACAGTTTGGCGAACAAAAGGTGTATGCTTACTGTAATTTTATATTTTGGATTTAATATATAATAAAAAATAAAAAAATGCGTGGATATATGCCTCGGCGGTAATGAAAATTCATGACTACGTTATCTATTGTCCGCCAACATCATCTTGGCCACAAGCATCCCAACTGCCGCAGTATTGTAATGTTAAGTTAGTGGAACAAAGTGCTAAAACGATCATCTACATTTTCTGTTGACTGTACTAAAGGATTCTCTAAAACATTAATTTAGATCCAGTTTACATCTAAACATTAATCGATCGCGTATAGCCCCGAGTCATACCAATAAAATACTAAACCGCCTCGCGTCACTTTAATTCATGTTAACATCATATTTCGGCAACTAATCCGTCAGAACAATGTGAGCAAAATGGCGCGTGTTATACGCGTTGTTTACTCACGAACTGTGTCGTGCCGTGACGTGCCGTGCCGGATCGCAAACACGTCTACTAGTTCAGGATTATGGTAATCACTGTTTGCTTTAATATGCGTGGCGTATTAATTTGAAACGGCGCTGTTGATTAGAATGTCTTTGCTTAGTAAGTTAATTAAAATTAAGCAAATATTTATGTTCAATGAGAATCAATTTCGGTCGGTGCAGACTGCAGAGTCATCTGTCTGATTTGTTTGAAAGTTATTTGAACGTAATTTATGATCTGTGCTAACAGTATTTACGTACATATGGTACATTTAGTATCGACACTTCACGTCATCAGCTCTTCACATTATAAATTACATACACATCATCAATTTTATTTTTGACTTTTAAACACTGTAGCCTGGTGGTCAGACACGCGATTTTCAACCTGGTCGTGGCTTCAAACTCTGGCTCGTACAACAATGTTATGCAATTGGTCGCTCCATCGAGTCAAAAGCAAAAACGCCTGCTAAAAAACTGGGTATCCTCTGTAAGGTCCAACGGTACTTCTCACCGAAGCAGTTGCTTCAGCTATACCAAGCTCAGGTGAGATCGTGTATGGAGTACTGTTGTCATCTTTGGGATGGTGCAGCAAAATTTGGAATTTGGGATGCTGGGTGCTTTGGACTCGGTGGACCGGAGAGCCAGGAGACTGATAGGCGACGTTGCGCTCGTTGGAACCAAACTCCAAAGTTTGTAGCATCGGCGGAGGGTCGCCTGTCTGGCAATTTTCTATGGGTTGTATTTTGGAGAGTGTGCTGCTGAGCTCCATGACCTTATCCCCCCTTCGACTTTTCTTTATCGGAGTACTAGGCGCCGTATGGGATTTCACCCACATGTAGTCGAATTCCCTCCATGCCGCACCTCGCGGTTTAACAAATCATTTCTGATTCGCACTGCTTCAGTCTGGAATTCTCTTCCGGCGTCTGTATTTCCAGAAGCATATGACCTCGATGTCTTCAAGGTAAGAGTGAATAGGCATCTTCTGGGTGAGCGTGTTCCATCTTAGACTTTGTCTTAACTTTCCATCAGGTTAGACTAAGGTCAAACGTAATCCCATTTACAATAAAATATATATATATATATCATATGATATTAAATAGTAGTTTTTCGATTAACGAAAACATCGAGAGCAAACCGATCTAATAACATGTCAATCTAATAAATAATTAACAAGCTCTTGCTTTCTCTCTAGGTTGGAAGGTCAGGTGGCAGTAGCTTTCGCAAAATCTTAGGATTAGGTTCCAAAAAAGACCTCAGGTCCTTATGGATACTTCTGTAAAAATGCTAGGACGATGATAAAGCACTGATTAAAATAAAATAGATGACATATTTAAGCTCAACGTCAACAAAATATACACATATCCCGTCCAAGGCAATCCGAACTTAAAAACCTAATCTACCTTCCCTAATGTCCGATGTCAATGCATTAGGAAAAGCCTTTAAAAATAACAAAGCATCCCGTCCCGCGGGTCGCGATAATTCAATGCCGGCCCCACGGCGGCCATTTTCTGGCGACTCAGACCTAATTCCGGACGTTATTGTAAAGGCCAGTAATTCGGTTTAATATGGCGTCTTGGGTATTTGATGTGTTAGGTTTGGATTCAGTACTGGTAAAAAGATACGGAGTATTATTTTCTTATCGATTGCGTAAAGTTTCGTACGTTTGTCAGGTAGATCTAAATGTATTTTTTTGTAGGGGAAAGTGACAGTTGATTTGACTTGACGCCTCGTTTGATAAGTTACGCAATTAAACCTCTGATCCTCAAATTAATTTTGATATTGATGAGGAATGTATCTCACAACACAAAGATGTTGCATTTTTTTTGTGAGCGTCCTGTCACGGTCGCCACCGTGTGGGACGTGGGATAACTATCTAAATAAATTTCAGTAAAAATAAAATTGTAAAACCTTTTACTGCCAATTGTAGCTGGCGGTGCCATAATATTTTATTAGTATGCTAAATTTCAGCTCATTCGATTTATGACAACTGGTCAAAAATTCAGTTATTAAATTTGTCCCACATAAACATAAAAAACACTAAGTAACTGACTAGGCAAGTTAAATAAAAGCTTGTAATATAACCAAAAGTCAAGTTTAGAAAAATCCGCTTAAAACTGTCTAACATACTCATAACATTGTTGAATTGCTACCTACGCATTTATCTCTAATAGATTACCGTTTCATGTATATTAATTGTTTCATGTTTCATAACAGTACTAAAAGTCGTATCTAATTTTAGCGAATTGGAAGGGTAATTGAATTACCCAACTTGTCAGTAGACTTGACTAATTGATGCGTAATTTAATAATAAGGTGATATAAGAATTTGTATGATAAAAGCTATAAAAACTTGACTCGCAAGTTTTGGGAAAACAAATGTGCAATGACTCGGCCGAAACAGCTATTGCCTGCCTCTTAATACTATAATATACTTGACAAGTAATCTCGTCCTTACTAGCCTGTATGATGTACAATAAAGTAATAGAGTCTGGCTAGCCAAAATTTGTTGACAGATATTTTCTTGTGGTATCACCAATTGTCTATGATTTTTAAAAATTTAGCAGGTTGGTGCTTAGACATTTGGTACTTTATGTACTAGTTCTAACATTTGCCAATAAGTTTGATTAGTTACGTGAATTTATTAAAAGCTGAATCTCATAAACCAAACAATTGTGTAAAGAAACGGAAAAACTAGAAGTTCTGAAAAATATCAATAAAATCAAAACATTGGAGCGTAAGAAGCTACTTACTGAAAACCAATAGTTAGAGGAAATCTGTGGAGAGACTAGTCTGTAGTAATTTGATATAAATTATAAAATATTGTCTACTTATCCCATCGCGCCGGTGCAACATTACTCTAACCTAACCCAAGTTTATACATACTTAACCTAACCACAGTCTTAACCTAAAGTAACGTAACCCAATGGTCACATAAACAGACGTTTGAAACTCACTGAATGTCAAATACCACCATTGATTGGCCAATTTTGTAATTCTACCATTATTTATTTAATAGGCTTATCACTTATTGTTACACTGAGAGTATGCATAATATGGAAATCACTATAAACTAAACCTTAGTGTAATAAAAGGGCCCCTTTACAAAGTTAATAATCACAATACTGGGATGTCAATATTATCACGGGACTCAAAAATATTTTCTAGTATCAATACTATAGTTCCTACTACACAAAGTGTGACCAGCCCAAAATTTTATGAATTTCCTGCCAAAAATATGGGTAATATTTCAGTAGCCATACTCTATAAATGAAAGAGAAGCCAATTCTTGTTACTAATTTAACTCCACTACTTCGTACGCTGTCGCGAAGTACAGCTAGCTATGTAAATGTCCAGGAATTCATTCAATATCTAAAGCATTTCCTCCCGTCATCATGACAGTATCGGGCCTAATTAACATATATATTATGTGATTATCTGTAATTGGTCATGAGGTAATTAATCATGGCTATGGTAATTCAAGCTTCTGTCATAGTTTACTTCAGCCTCTGGTATAACCATGGCTGCTTAGCTACCTTTCGGTTGATAAATTTATCTTTAACTGGTGACTTTTTTCTCTCGTTTGCTACCAGCTGCCGCTCTTCACAATTTCTTAATGATTATTTATTTATTTATTGAAACTTTAATATACAAAACAGACGTTTTGTGTATCTTTCGATGCTCACTGATTTAACTTTGTTTCAGTATAGATTCTAACTAGGTGAATTAATGTAAATTTCTTTTGAGAAAATAAAATTATTTGAACAGAAATGTACAAATGACAGGCTTAGTGCCAAACGGCATTCACTACCAGCCAACCATTGGACTTAACAGATACTTATAAAAGGTGTAAAAAGTATGGTACTTGATAAGAAAATGCGAAGACAAAACAAATATATTATTCAATTGTATATGGATCATAAAAATCATTATCATCATCATCATTATGTCAGCCGAAAGACGTCCACTGCTGGACATACGCCTTCCCCAAAGATTTCCTGCGCCACCCGCATCCAGCGGACACCCGCGACCTTCACCAGGTCATCGGTCCACCGTGTGGGGGGCCTGCCCACGCTACGCCTTCCGGTACGCGGTCGCCACTCGAGAACCTTTCCGCCCCAACGGCCATCGGTTCTGCGAGTACGTGCTATGATCATAAAAATACAAAATCAAAATCAATTTCACCCATAGTATGTGCATTTGTTATTTCCAGTCACCTGCGTGTTGTTACATTCCGATATATATTTGAGTATTTCGTCCGTCTTCATTTGTCGCGGCCTACAGCTGCACTCGATTACTTTATTTATCAGACTTCCTTGAGTTATGGGGGTCTTATCCAGCTGTACTGCTAAAACCATTCTCAACAATAGAAGGCCTCATGTTCCCTCGTCCGTAAAGTAGTTAAGACTATTCGTTTTGAAGCATCAGAGCGTCCAGGTGATTCGGGTTGAAGCCGAATAATTGGGTATTTGTAGGGATTTATTTCCGCCGCCAAATTAGGCCCGGCTCGATAGAGTGAATCTTTTTTGCGAACTCTAATTAAGTACCTGTCGTTTGTAGCCATAATCTAATTTTGAGGAGCGTGTTGGCTGTATTTTGATTTGGGAATACCCTTTTGATGTATATTAGATTGAAAAGACCGTTACCGTTTTCCTGCACACCTTTTGTTATTGTTCCCGATTGAAGTAGCTGTATTGTTACCAAATTCTTATCTGTTTTCCTCCAGTTTTAGTAATAAGTAATATAGTAAATTGGTGTTTGCTAAATAATTAGCGAGAGTTGAATCGATTACAGGAAACAAGATAAAAAAATCAACATTACATTAATAAATCTCATTGAAACCGTGGAGCTGGAGTTAGTTGTATATTCATCACTTTTAATGCAGTTTAAAATATAATATCATGGTTTGACATTTAATAGTTTACTCTCTACAATATCTCAGTCACGAGCTATCAAAACGTTGTGAATCTGGCCAAAACCCGCAATTATTTCATAAATATGACTACACATCTAATATAGGTTTTAAGCATAAGAGTTTGGGACGAAATTTGTTCGAAAACTTGAAACGTGAAACTACTAAACGGACATACAAATAAATACACAACACACACAAGTAAGAAATTGAAATTATATTTTAGCGTTTTTGAATTTTCTTTATTGGCTATGGACGTGTACAACTCCAGGGGTGTCACTTGCGGGTGGCCGACAATTCCAAAATGTATACACTCCTTTCTTGAAGAACTCCATATTGTAATCTCTCGGGAATACCTCGGCAGGGATCTCATTCCACACCCGGACCGTCCATTATTCTCTTAAAGGGAAAAGGAGGTGAAAGTTTGTATGGGAAATGATAGACTCAAATTTTTTGAGTGTGGGGACTTGAAACTTTGTTAAAAGACTTTTCCTTTATTAAAGGAAAAAACATTCCATAGGCGCCTCCCTAATTTGTCGATGCCGAGGCGGTACGATATGAGAAAACTGTCAGCTGTCAATGTCAACCGATGCGAAAACAGTCCTGCCGCGCTCCTGCGCATGGTATTACTACTGCGCAAACGTAATACTGACAGTATTACGTCAAATGCGGAAATCTCACATCAGTAAACTCACGTCACACTACAAATTTTGTTTTGTCTATCCGTGTGAATCCAGGGCGCGTCGCACGTGACATATACAGGGTGTGGCCTGTAATAGGAGCAATAAATTTAAAGGACGCTTCCTTAGAGCATCAGCAATAACCTCTTGTGTAAAAAAAATATATCTTTTTTCAATTGGGAGAAATTTTGATCTAAAGCTATCACCTCCAAGTAATGGATCTTGGCACCCAGAGATTATAACGCGGCAGTGAATGCTGATTTTGAGGATGCTTCAAGTTATGACTCATACTCGTTGTCGCATTTTTGGTTTAAAAGGATATTTTTGGGATTTAAAAAAAAAAAAAAATTTTTTTTTTAATATTTTTGGAATAAATAGTTATCAATATCACTCCAGTAGACTAAAAAAGTACATATGTTACATTTGCGAAAAAAATAATCAAAAAAAAAATTTTTTTTTTTCAATTTAAACCATTTGGAAATAATTGCTGGAGAGCTCAATAGTGTACCGTTTCATTTTTTACTCCTATTACGAGCCACACCCAGTATACTCGTAACATATCATTTGTATATGACCACACATCGTTTGTACCACGAACAGTATCAGGAAACGGATGAACTGACGAGCGACTATTTATTCCTATTTTCGTAATTTAAGATCCCGAGATGATATACGGTTTCAAGACAAAGGTTGTCCACACGACAATATATCAGCGGTATAGTGCGCCGGTTTTTGCAGTCCAGCGTTTTTTTAAACTAAGCTTCCGTTAATGTGCAAAGTTTTATGAAAGAGATACAATGCTGCGAAACTATTCACGTTTCTGAAAAATGGTGTAACCTAGTTGCAGTGAAATAATAGCGGGTTTTTTACGGTAAAGCCGGTGTGTGTTTCTAAGCTTACAAAAAATGGAAAAGAAAAGTTGTTTTTAAAATGAACGTGTTACCTAACATATTGAATGCCATGATAAACGTGACATAATACGTTGGAGTGGCTTTCAGTTTATGGTCGTTTTAACTCTATGATGTACTTATTTTTAATAAAGTTTTATTCAAAGGTGCGTTTTTAGGTTGGTTTTGGTAGCGTCATAAAAATAATTCTTATCGGGTGATTGCCAACCTATCATCAGCATATGCTTAGTAAAACTAATGTAATTACCAACACACAGCAACACAACTAATGTAATAACACACACACACAAGGACATCCGTCTCGAGCAAGATAAACGTATATTTCAGGAAAACTAAAAAAGCATTTATTAGATACTCTGCCATAGAATTATTTAACTATTGTGACTAACAAAATTTGTATAACATTAATATTATAGTGTTTGAAAAGTCTTCCTGCAGACAAACTGTATAAAACAGTTTTGCAGGACTTGTATTTATTGGTGAATTCGTTGTACCTATATGCTTAAGAAATAAATAATAATTATTTTGCCAGTTAAATTCAATTAACAAACGATGCTAAAGGATACTCCAAAATCTACATCTTAATGAGACTCGTTTTTCGATACGACGTTCCGTTCTCGATTAAAACTTTAATTAAAGTTTCTTAACTGTGATAACCAAAACAAAAGCAAACATTTCAGGGAGTTCTAGAATCTGTAATTTTGCAGTTAGTCGATTTACACTACAGGGAATTATTTATGATTTATTTTATAATTTCCTCCAATATAAATAAGTAACTTTATTATATACAGTGTTAACTTCAAAATACGTTTTAATAAGAACATAATCTGTGATAAACAATATAAACCATTTATAATCCGTCCGAACTCTTTTACTTGTTACGAATCATAAGAAAAAGCAGAACCAAGGTGGCACCAATATTAGAGTAAAGTCAGTCACTGTTATTTTCCTCCCTTCAGTATATTATTAACTTACGTTAAGTACCAATAAAAACTGAGGATATTAAATATAATGAAACAAGTCACTCACGTCTTTTAGGTCGAATATCGCTCGACATGTTTGAGACCGGTTCGCGGTCCTTAAGAGGGCGAAGTACGTTTGGTTCTCCATACAAACGTATTTATGCTCTCATTTTAAAACGCCATGCTAGAATAACATGAAACTTTGTATACACAATGGGATCCAGCTTGTCTAGGGCGGAAATTAGTTTCTGTTGCTTGAAATTATAATGGCGAAAAAATACAGCGATTATTAAGGTTTTCATACAAGCCGTAAAAACTCAAAAAAACCGCTGTATTTTTATTCTTTTTATTCTTATTCTTTTATATCATGTCTCAAACTCACCGGAGTTTTCTATATAAACAACTGAGGATCTCAAAACTAATAAGAGGATCCGCGGTATTTACAGCTAGAGACATGCAGGTCCCTCACTCCCAACACAGCGCATCCTCGGGAGCTCTGGCGACCTTACTCACCACCAGGAACACATCACCACATACCTACCTAAGGGGGAAGTAGTGATGCTATTATGGCTGCGGTCTTCTGAAAGGCGGAGGTACTGCCCCAGTTGGGCTGCTCCAAATATGACCGGCCAAGTGCGTGTCGGAACACGCACAAAGAACAGTTCCGTACCGACACCTCCCAAACTACATTTAAAATCACTACACAATACATTGAATCAAAAAAGGTCGTATCTTCATAGGAAACTCACGGCACTTTTTTTTTTTTATTAAAAATGGGATTGCTCTTGTGCAGCATCTAGCCAGGGGGCAAAGATGAGGCCGACGATGAATTGAGCTCACCCAGAAGATGCCTATTCACTCGTGCCTTAAAAAGGTCCAGGTTATATGAACTCGGAAATACAGACGCCGGCAGAGAATTCCAAACCTTAGAAGTGCGCATTATAAAAGAAGATGCAAAGCGCTTGGTTCGAATTAGAGGAATTTCGACCAGGAAAGCTTACGCCCTTTTGTTTGGGCAAAACAGTTTTTCAGCAATAACTCAAAAACCGTTAGACTTTTCTTGTTTAAACCAAAAATCGTTAAAAGGATTTATTATTGTACACCATCTCGATTTTTTTGAATTTTAATCTTCATAGTTTGGAAATTAGAGGGGGGGACACACTTTTTACGACTTTGACAGCTAATATCTCACCAACGGTAGACTTAATTGGATTTTTTTATAGAAACCTCTATGTCCTTTTTGAAGGCCTATCCATTGAGGGCCCACATGCCAATTTTCCTTTAAAAAAAATTGGCCGACCTGTTACATGTATGGGGTGCCCCCCCAGTTTAATATTATTTTCGTAATTTCACATAATATTTCTATAGCGGTTCATAGCATACATCTTCCTACCAAATTTCATAATTGTAGTACTCATAGTGTCCGAGTAAATCGGCTGTGACATACGGACGGACGGACAGACATGACGAATCTAAAAGGGTTCCGTTTCCGCCAATTTGGCTACGGAACCCTAAAAAGTGATGACGTTTCGCTGTGCCTTGCCTCTCTTAAAAGTACTTCAAACTCATATCATACATTTTATGGAGCAAGTTTTAGTTTAGAGAGAAATCATTATAAATTTAAAGACATGTTCGGAGAGTTTAACCCGGATATAGCCACACAAAACCGGAACTAACGTGTTTCCCGCGGTAATTTACAATCTAAATTAAACTAAATGAAATCCAGCACAGGTGTCGCAGTTCTAAGTTCGATAATTCATCGATAATCCAACGGGCAAAGCCAGTGTAAAACTTTGACAGTCGAATCTTCCCATAACTCACGGATCCTCATAATCCGGGAATTAATTTATGGAGTGGTTCGGACGGGTTCTTAGTGAAATATTAACGCGAACGACTCGCTTGTTGCCGGAATACATTAGGGTGGGATTAGTGAGTGAGTGAATCTTGCAAGCTTACACGTTCCGGTCTGCGGATACGCGCGTTGGTGAGTAATTATTACCGACAGTGCCTCAAGTAGAAGCATTTGAAACTAAGGTTCTAACATAAATAATACATAAATGCTGTTATCATAATGTTAACTAGTACACTAACAAGCAAACAAAATGGGCGCACTTTATATGGAAATTCAATACAAAACGTGCCCATTTTTAGAGTGATGTACCTAAAGGGTAAAAACGGGACCCTATTACTAAGACTTCGCTGTCCGTTCGTCCGTCTGTCTGTCACCAGGCTGTATCTCAAGAACCCTAATAGCTAGACAGTTGAAATTTTCACAGTTTGGGTATTTCTGTTTCCGCTATAACAACAAATTATAATACTAAAAACAAAATAATAATAATAATTATGGGGGGCTCCCATACAAAAAAAGTGATATTTTAGCCCTTTTTCATGGCTACCACTCGCCGAGCTAGTACTCCAGAACCGTAATAGCTAGACAGTTAAAATTTGCACAGATTATGTATTTTTATTGTGGCTACAACAACAAATACTAAAATCAAAATAATAATAATAATTAAGGGGGCCCCCATACAACAGAGTAGTTGTTGGCGTTTTTTTTTCTGGTACGGAACCCTTCGTGCGCGAGTCCGACTCGCACTTGGTCGGCTTTTTTACTCTCGGGTACCGTACTACTAAGGTCGAACATAGACAATAAACATAGTCATTATTCAATGGCAATGCCTGGCCTTCAAGCGGCTTCAGAACTTCTAACAGTCAAGTTTCCCATTTACTTGACAAGGGGGGTCGCAGTTGCACCACGTCCGTAGGGAGTACCCCTGCGTGGTACTAAAAGTGAAAACTGGCAAACGATTATTAAATGCCATACGATTATTATTATTATTGGTAATAAGACACTATAGGTCATAATGTATATAAAAATAATATTATGTAAACATAATAACATCTAAAATAATCTATTTTAGCAACCATTTTTCATCATCACATATTTCAACTAATATCCTATACTTATTAAAAACTTACAAAATAAATAATTTAAAATAAGGGGTCACCCCGCGGCATCGTGCTAAAGATGCTGGCAGCATTTCCTCGCTGTATAGCAATGCTGATGCGTTGTGCGAGGAAGCTGCCAGCCCTTTGGTCACCAGTGGTGTCCACTAGCCTCTTTGCCACTTCTTTAAAGAGGTCATGGGCCCTGGGACCCCACGGACCGAGGGTCTCAACGCCGAACGGAACGAAGTTATATTCGGCGCCGAGACCCCTATATTTGCTTTGCTTAGCCAACATCTAAAATTAACATAATAAGAGAGATTTTTATAAGAGTCCCAGGTAAGAGCGCCGATGTCGTCTCAGATATTAACATTTATTCTCCATCCAACGTAGTAGAACAAACTATTCCAAAATATGTTTATTAAGCGTGCATGTGCATTTTATACCGATAATGACACAGTAAAAAACATAGACATATTTAACAGTACCATAGGCTCAATAGCAAATGTATTCTCGAATAATGCTCATTAGAAAATGTAACTCTGTTTTTCTCATGCTACATCGCTTACATTGTTTTTCTCGTGCTACATCGCTTAGATAATAATATGTGTATGTAATTAATAATGGAAACTATAGGTCTAGAATTAAGTGAAGGAACTGTAACAATGTCTATTGTGTGACCGTTTGTTTCATATTTAAATAAATAAATAATATTCCATTTTTTACGTTTAGTACGAACATTGTTTATTCTTTACTTTCAATAAATTCCTGAAGGCTATGAAAACATTGATCGATTAGCAGGTTTTCTTTTATTTAACGTGGATATAAATTATTGTAACTTATTGTAGACACATCCGTCCGTCTTATCCGACACATTTTTTTTTAATTAAAAATGGGATTGCTCTTGGCCAGCATCTAGCCAGGGGGCAAAGATGAGGCCGACGATGAAGCAAGCTCACCCAGAAGATGCCTATTCACTCGTGCCTTAAAAAGGTCCAGGTTATATGAACTTGGAAATACAGACGCCGGCAGAGAATTCCAAACCTTAGAAGTGCGCATTATAAAAGAAGAAGCAAAGCGCTAAGTTCGAACTAGAGGAATTTCGACCAGACACACATCAGACATGGACTACCTTTGCAGCTTTACTGAGTTTGTGATGCTATATCTATTGGCATAAGGGCTTTTTAGTTTAAAGATCTTCTCTGGTAGTTGAAGTGTACTTGATATGAAGCCCTGAATATTCAATATTGAATATTCGGGGTTTCATCACAAATACACTTTTGGATAGAAAAGCGGTTTTCGAAGACTTATAATTAATTTTCCCCTAATACCGCAAGCTGTTAAATCTAATAATACTATTAGTGATTTTTAATAAATGCAATTATTAAAGTTTAATTCTGATGAAATGTGAAATGAATACCAATATTACGAATATTAAGGAATGGATGTTTTAAATTCTTTTTTGAGGTTAAAAAAGGTGGGCTCTGTAACTGGAGCAAATATTTAAAAGGACGCATTGTACCTTGTCATTTGCAGGTCATGTTTAAACTTATACCAACGGGTGAAAGCTACAAAATACTCGTACAAATAAATGCGACCAGTTACGACTTACGATTTCGACTATTACTGCACACTTACGTGCATAAGTTATTAAATAGAGTTGCAGACAAAATTATATTACATCTTAACACTTTTAGTGCCAGGAACCCGCTTGGAGGCCGCTTCTCTCTTAGGCGCTTTTCTCTACATACGGTTTTTTGCATGTTTTCAGCTACAAGCGTAAGGCTACAAAATCATTGGCAAGGAAAGCTTTCAAAAGTCTGTCGGCCTGTTTAGCCTAGTTAGTAGTGCCGCTGCCTCCGAAGCTAGAGGTCCCGGGTTCGATTCCCGGTAAGGGCATTTGTTTCTGGGGCGAGCAGAGACATTTGTTCCTGAGACTTGGATGTTTTCTATGTATTTATGTATATATCTATTAAATATGTCGTCTTCTGGTACCCATAACACAAGCCTTATTGAGCTTACTGTGGGACTAGTTCGATTTGTGTAAAAAAATGTCGATTTGTGTAAAAAAAATGACCCAAAAGTTACTGTACAGTTAGTATAAAGTTCAAGTAGAAATGAAAACTACAATTCCTGCGAAAAATCAAGTTTCAAAGTTAGGAATTAATCATTACATTTTTAGTAATCTGCTACTACGAGGCCCGATGTAGTTCAAGGACAAGAAAACATGAAGTTGACAGGTGAGAGTCAAGGGATGAGCCGTAAAGTTTTATTAGGGGGCCAATAAACCCGCGGCGGGAGCGAAGTAATTCATTATTCATATTCCGCAACGCGAGTGCGGAATGCTAATATTTAAACGCGTACTTTAATTATGGTTTGGGGGAAAGGGTAGCTAGTGATTGCGTAACTTTTGAAGACGTCATTGGATGTAGAATTTATTGATGCAACGAACACGTTGTCATGGTTCATATCATTGGTTATTATACTGGTATTCAGAATATTTTGTAAATGCAAGCATACATTAAGAAGGAACATGGTACTTGATATAGCTATCCTAGATATTCAGGGTGGGCCCCGTAACAGGAGCAAAAAATTAAACGGTGGACTATTTAGCGGGCCAGAAAATATTTCCAAGCGGTCTCAGTTAAAAGAAAATCCTTTAAAGATGCCTTTCGTGTATTTTTATTACTTTTCTGAAGTGACATTAATGTCAATTTATTTTTTAAAGTAAATAAAATTGAAAAATAAATTAAAACGTACTAAAAATATCCTTAAAAACAAAAAATGCAAAAACAAATTCTGACTCATAACTTGATACTACCTCAAACACTGCATTGACTGATGTGCTATAATCTCGTGGTGTCAAGATCCATTACTCGGAGGTCATAACTTTAGATCAAAATTTCTCCGAAACGAAAATTTTTAAACAAAAATTGTACACCAGGTGTTACTGCAGATGCTCTAAGGAAGCGTCCTTTTAAATATTTGCTCCAGTTACAGGACCCACCTTTTTTAACCTCAAAATAGATTTTAAAACAGACTAGTCGACTTCACTGGTGACCGAAGAGCTGGCAGCTTTCTCGCACAACGTATTAGCATCGCAATACAGAGGGGAAATGCTGTCAGCATCCTTGGCACCATGCCAAGGGGGCCAAATTTTTTAGATTTATTTTAATTTTATTTAGTATTAGTTTTTAGTTTTAATTTAGTTCTATTCTAGGTCTAGTTTAAGTTTTTTTAAAACATCCATTTCTTAATATTGGTATTCATTTCACAATTCATCAGACTTAAACTATATTAATTGCATTTATTAAAAATCACTAATAGTATTATTAATTTATTAGATTTAACAGCTTGCGGCATCAGGGGAAAATTAATTATAAGTCTTCGAAAACCGCTTTTCTATCCAAAAGTGTATTTAATGTATTTATTATGAAACCCCGAATATTCAGTATTCATTCGGGGTCTTATACCAAGTACACTTCAACTACCAGAGAAGATCTGAAAACTAATAAAAAGCGCTATTGATTTTAAGACTGCATGAAGTATGTAATTTTTAGCATCTCAGGACTATATTTTTTTAGCATCTCAGGACTATATTTTTTTAGCATCTCAGGACTATATTTTTTTAGCATCTCAGGACTATATTTTTTTAGCATCTCAGGACTATATTTTTTAGCATCTCAGGACTATATTGCATTTAATCGTATTTCAATGACATTGATTCTTATGGTTCTATAGTATAATAGGTATTTGTTATACAAGGGTGCAAAGTTGTATTTTACCCGCGAGTGTGGAATTCGAGCACGAGCCAGCGAAAGGATTCTATAGTTGAACCACGAGCGAAGCGAGTGGTTCTAAAATATAATCCTGAGCGATGCGAGTGTTTCAACACACGAGAAGTAAAATACAACTTTGCACCCGTGTGTAACACAAAACTTTTCTCCTCACTATAGCGAGGAAAGTGCAACCTGCAAAAAACACAGTTCCACAGGCATGATTTTCATCACTGGAATCACCGATTTTTTTACGCTATTATAAAAGAAAACTCTGGGTGTTGTGTATAATATTTACGTGAGTCGGAGTCCGTGACAAGTTGTGTATATTTTAGTTGACATTGACAATGATGACATTTCTTTCTGACGATGCTTTTTAAAATTGCATCGACTCAACTTGTGCGTTTACAATTAAACTCAATATCATTATAAAACAAATGTTATTTATAGAATTTGAAGGTTTACGACTTAAATCATTAAATAAAGCTAAATTTGGTATTTTGTATTAAATTCTCAAACCATTTATTTAATGATAATTGATATCAAACTAACCATTATTATGAGCGTTTTACGCTTTGTCATTTGTCAAAAGCTACTCAAACACGCTCCAAGGTCAAATTACTTTCCCCACTTGTGGATAAAATGCGTTTTTACCCGCTTGTTTCAAAGGATAAAAGACGGCTTTCCGAGCTAGTGAGGGGAAAACAAATTATACATGCGATACTAATGACTATATACCTATTTGCAAGTCCTTGTGACCAAATATGTAGTTTTATTATATTGTTAAAAAAATCACCTATTTGTACCATGTTTAAGCAAATGAATGACTGAATTAAGTTATTAGTAGGTTAATATTGGGGGTTCTAGCTCACATCGCTTCGCTATCGCTCGCTCCGTTCGCAGAACCGCCCAATATTAACGATAATGTAGGTATTTACGCAGCACTACAGCGGCCAGTCTACGGATACCCTTTAATCTTCAAATTCAATCTTAATACATCTGATTTCGAATCGCTCGCTGTCGCTATCGTTCACAGAACCGCCCAATATTAACAGCAGTTATGAGAGTACACAAACTCCGTTATGTTAATTCCCACTTCGTTACTTGTTAGATCAGTTTCTACTTTAATTTTGATATCGCTAGCAATCGCACGTAGATGTTACTTTTGCTCTCTCGCTCCAAGATAAGCCGGAATTTTTGTTCAAAAGCAATTATACGCATTCGAAATCGATCTGAGTCAATTTTCCATGTTCCCATTCGACAATCATCTTGATAAGGCACTGGGAAATATAGTGCAATATCGCTAAAAGTTACTGTTTTAGATGGCATGAGAACTGCGTCGAGCATCACGTTGAAATGCCGTTCAGTACAACATGATACTGATTTATTGTAGAAGAAATACTCTTTTATATACCAAAATAAACAACCTTATTTATAGAAAACCTTTATTTGTACACCATTTTCTTAAGCAAGTTACATTTTTTAAAGCACATATAGTAGGATGGTAAATACAATTAAATACATCACTAGATAATCTAAAATCTTTATATAAACTTAAGAAATTAGGACACTGCATGTCCTCTAAGTTAATTACATCATTATGAAGAAACATGGTTTTAATCCAATGTACTTTCTCAGTACCTTTACAATAAATTGTTTTATCAGATAAAAAATCTTCTACGTGCATCAAATAATCTGTGTAGGGAATGAAACCTTCATTCCAGTAAATTTTTCTGTTTTTCTGTATCCACCATATTTGTTTACGCTCTTCCGGAGAAAGATTATACAATGGGAAAGGTGGTAAAATAAGAAGATGCTGCAACTGATCATTAAATACTATAGCTATTTCTTTTACAATAAATTGATTTCCATCTGTTTTAAATCCTTGAACGTCAACGATTGCTATTGATTTCATGTTAGTTTCCTGACTATATTGCTCAAAGGTCGATACTCGAACAGCCGATCGTTAATAATTAAACAATAAGCACTTGTGTTGTCAGGAATGTCTTGCGTAGTTTCAATTTCTAAACGCACATCTACTGGTCCAGTTTTTAAATTATCATTTTGTCGTGAACAATCAATCACGTATAATGGAGCCTTATCTTTAAACTGTTTCAAATCTAACAACGGATCTACGGGAAGGTTGTAAAACGACTGACGAAATCGAGCATACATATCATATAATATACTATATTGGCCTTGTTCAAACTTTAAATTAAGAGCGTCGTACGGATAATAATACGAATTTAAAAATAACGTAACGTTTTTCAAATCACAGTGATCAAATACGGCATTATCTTTTTCCTTATTATTTTTTCGATTAGTTTGTAAGCCAAAAATAACATATCGCGGTTTTTCTAGTTGAGAAGCTGTCTTCACAGACCAGGAATGTTTCGTAGTCTTAGGTAATAATGGGTATTCATATAAATCCCAATTTCTGAAGGCAATTTGTAACGGTTTATCTTTTTCTAAATGTTTTAGCAAAGCAAGCCTTTGCTGATCTGAAACTTTAACATGAGGCATGCGCCATTGAACTTTCCGTATGTCAACTTGTACCAAATCATCTTTATCTGTTACAACACCATTTAAATTAATGCTACTTCTGTTTAAAATTAATTCATGTTTGCAATTAATAATAATTTTTCTATAATCTTCTGCGAAACCCAATAATTTGTTTAACGGTAAAAGAATACAAAACTTTCCATCATGATTCTTAAACCCATTTACATTCCAGCCCCACATTTCAGCAGCTTTACTTTCTCCGTTATTCATAGACACGAGCGACTTTATTGTCGTAGTAACTCCAGCATTTCTAATACGATCAATTTCGACTCCATTCATCTCGTACCTTATATCTTGAAAAAGGAATGCTATAGCATTATTAGTTAAGTTTATTTTCTTTGTTTTTGAGGCTCCCGTTGTACGATCCTTTTCTGTTATGGAGAAAGATCCTTCTATATATACAGAACTTGCTGAGGGCAAAACATAAATGTCTTGCTGGTGGATAGGTATTCGTATTTCATCACTTTCATTGTAGCTATTATTGTATGGATTATAAGTATGGATTTCATAACTTTCAATAGAATTGTCAAATTGAGGGTCGTCCGTTATATGGAGAATACTCATACTTTAAATCCAAGAGCACGAAGGAACTCTTTATTACTCTTAGTTATTTTAGTCGGAGTAATGGATGTTATTCGTTTCACGGTATGCTTATTAATGGCTTTATTTTTATTTTGCTTGGGCATTTTATTGTTGAACTTATTCTTTTTATTTGCTTGTCTCTTAAGCTTACAAGACGATGGTGTTCTAAGTCTTTGGGGGTTATTATATACAATCATTTTGATTTTCGTAGGTGTAAACTCAAATATATATTTTCTTTCTTAAAATTTATTGGCACACCTCTTAAGTCTAATATTTTTACAATTATTGATGAAATGTGCTTTTTTGCTATAGGGAAATATATTATATTTTTAGGCACCTCAATAAGCTGATGACACGGAGGAACGTTCAGTACAAACTCGTGAATTATATGGGCTGGTAATCCATTCATATATGAGCCTTGCACGAGATCACATTCGATTCGTATCACCGACGTTGGAATAATGTTTACAGGATAGACTGATTCATGCCATTTATTTGGTTCTAGAATCGTTTGGGAAAATCCTAAAAAAGAAGCGATACTATTTTCGGCTTCAAAATGAATCGGCTCGGTGCAAAATAACAAACACTTAAAAGTATTATTATTCGATTTAATTTGCAACTGAACATTTTTCAGTTCAGTTTTTAAGTATTCATATAAGTCTGTCAAGTCGTAATTTCCCCAAGGAATTTTGATACGTTTATCTTTACCATAGGCAAAAATGTTATTATTTTCATGAATATTCGGAATTGTATTAAATGTAGAAAAGTAGAGTAAGCCACACTCATAATTATCATCTAATATCAGAGGAGGAATAAATTCCGTTTGAAGAACAGATTCGTTTCCAGTGATTGTAAGTGTTATAGACATTTTGAGCAAACTAAATTATTTTATCAAGTTCTCGTCTATTTATGCCGGTTCCAAAAGGATTTCAAAAACCGAATACACAAATGGCCACAATTATAAGGATGACTCTTTTGCACATTAGCATAATTATAAAAAAAATTTGGTCCAACATAGTGTAAAAATTCTTCCGGTGGTTTTAAGTTACCATAACTGTCGAAATATTCAATATAATCACTTAATTTAGCATAGGCCACCCAATGAGTTCCAGGATTATCTGAACTATCAAGATTTATAATGCCGCATTCTTTATTTAACGGGCTAACTGGCAACTGATCTCTCATGTACACTCCTCTAAAAAATGGAATGAATTTTGCATATTTCAGTAGGTCGATATTAGTTAGCGCTCTTTTGGGTAGCCTTGGAATTAGTTTTTTTGTTTTTTGACATAAATGCCTAAACCATCACCATGTTCTTTGAGACAAAGCCCATTTCCTATACACAATTCTTCCATTTTTTGGTTGTGACGTTTAAGTTCTTGCAAGCGTTGTTTAGCTGATTTTATTGCTTGAACTGCCTTTGCGATTCCAGCTGCACCACCTGCTAAACCACCTGCAGCTGACAGACCAGCGAAAATTGGTATTAAGGGAAGAAATCCTCCAACTTTTGGCACTGGTATCACTCGAGGAATATTCACAGTTGAGTTAGAATCGGAAGCCAATTCACGAGCAACAGCAACGGCTAACTCTATAGCTGCTTTTTTACATTTGGGTTTAAATTTGTTTATGTGTTTCTTTGTAAGAGAAACAATATTTTTAAACGTTTTCTTAAAACCTCTCCCGGTTTTTAATTTTTTTGCAGCACCAGTTGGTTTAGCGTTGCGAGCTTTTGTTTTTCTTGCGGAATTAAATTTCGGCATCATTGATTTAAAGATATAATTAAAATATAATTTAAAGATGTAATACCGAACACTCTTTCTTTCTTGAAATACGGACCAAGAATGAAAAAATTAAATATGACCTGCTTATAAAACTTCTGACTTATCAATCCAACTGTTTTCTTGAGAAGGTAATCCTAACCATTTCACATATAAATTTGTACCTTTCTTTTTTAAAATTTTTTCAACCAGGTAAATGTTTGGATATTTAGGTTTAAGTAATTCTTGTGAATAAAACGATCCCAAAATGGGCCGATGCTTACTATCTTCTATGATATATGTAACCGGTTCTGTGTTCTGAATTTTAGTAATAGTAAATATTTCTGTTGACCAATTTGGAGTATACCCTTTTTCAAATGTCCCTTTGTATTTACTTATACGCACGGGATCTCCAACTTTAAATATAATTTTCGATGTTGCTGGCAAAACTGTTTTATTATATTTTTGAAGAATTTGCTGCTTATTTTCTGCATTAACTTCGCTTGGCTTAAGACCAATTGTTCTGTGTACCGTATTATTATACTGCTTAACTACATTATAAAGAGTGTCATTAACCCATTTGTAGTTTCCTTGTAAGCTAAATTGTTTATATAATTTGGTTTTTAAGGTTCTTATAAACCTTTCCACTATAGAAGCTTTTTTCACAGAGTATGTTGAATAGTGTCTTATATTATATCGATCAAGTAAATGTTTTAATTGTTTGTTATAAAATTCAGTTCCTAAGTCAGTTTGCAAATTTTTCGGAACACGAGGTTGTGTTAACAAATCTTCAAAGGCTCGAGTCACATGTTCTTTACTTTTTTGTTTTAATGGATATACCCAAGCATACTTCGAAAAGGTATCGATTATTGCTAGTATATATTTATACTTTGAGTTCACTGTCGAAATAGACTGCATGTCAATAAGATCAGCTTGCCATAAATCGTCAATATCTCTCATTATCACATGTCTTCGAGGAAAATTCTTTCGAGCTTGTTTATGTATTTCATTAACCACCACTTCTTTACTCATTTTTTGTATTTGCTTCTTTGTATCACTGAGTCTATGCTCTGATTTAAGGTTTTAATTTCTGTATCTAACTGCTGTAATTCTTGACGTATCGCTGTTATTTTTTTTAACATAACCTCCATTATATTATCAACATACTCTTTTGTTACACCGTCCGCGGAATCAATTGGTTTTCCAAGATGTTTAATAGGCTTATTCTTCGCGTCAATAAAATCATCATTAAAATTTATGAAAGCCATATAAGGTTCTATATTTGAATTTACTTTTCGCCTTTTGAATATGTGATGGCCAAACTTATCAACGTTCATCTTCAGAGAACATTATAGGACTAAGTCATAATGAGTCCCTAACAACACTTTTATTCTTTTATTATACCTGCTTCTCTCAATTCTTCTATGATAGAAATTATTTCATTATCGTGATTAGTATTGCCAGCATTTTTAGAAGCAACCAATAATTTTAATCTGTCAATTAACTCGTTAGGATCGTCCCAATATATGTAATCTGTATTACGCCTATATTTTTTCAATACTGGTAAGTTGCCGCCCTGTTTTTTGTTAGATTCGTTAAATAATGGTTTGATAAATTGGCAGTATTTCATGCCCGAATTTCCTTGTATCTGACCGTCTGGACTATATCCTCTCTTATGAACATTAGTATGAATCAGGATATCTTTATAAGTTAGTTTATCTTTTTCTTCAACGATATTTGAATTGGGTTTGGTTTGAAATAAAAGTTCGTTTAGTCCTGGAGTTAACTCATAATTTTTATCAGGTAAATTAATCATTGTCATTTTATTTGGGGTATTTTCGCCCTGCGTTTTTAATGTTACCGGCGAATTACCTATAAATAAGTTCTCGCCATCATTCCGCACTCCAAATGTTACATTGAAAGGTTCTTTCGGGAGTTGCAAATATTTTCTATTTGCTTGAGGACTCTTCACTTTTGCTACATAGTTTTCCACTTTAGTTGGAGTTTTTAATTCTTGTGACACAAACTCTTTAGGGCCATATTTTAAATCAAGATTAGCATCATCCATAGGAGCGTCGTTTTGAGCATATATCTCTTTATTTTCCTTGTGCACGCGAACGTTTTTAGAAGTATTGTTTAGTGATACTAGGGTTTCTAATGGGTCACTTAATGATTTGAATATTTTTTTATGTTGTAACTCACAAACTTCATCTTTTTCACGCATTTGTTTCAGTTTATTTTTTATATTTTTAACTGATTTTATTAACTGTGTTTTTAAATCAGCTTCCATGACATTTAAATTTGTACAGACTTGTTCTATTGCCTTAAGCCTGTAACTAACTGTCTTAAATTGGATTTGTCATAAATATTTGTATGAATGGTTCACTCAAACTTTACAAACTCATCAAATGATTTTCTATATCTACCATTGTTCAACTCACAATCTTTGCTGATTATTAAAGATGCAAATGGGTCCCTCCATATATTTATGGCTAGTGATTTGAATATTTCCCAACTAACGTCAGAATTCACATGTTCATGATATATGTGTTTCAAATTAACATCATCCTGTTTAAAAATAATTAGGAAATTCACATTGTCTCGAATTAATTGTTTGGGAATTTTAGAGTAAGTTTGAGATAAATAGAAAACATCTATTCCTTTATGTCTTCCCATAGAAAAATAATTACGTATATTGTTCTGATTTTCACAAGTTATGTCGTCAAATATAAAAACAGAATTGCATAAGACCTCATCAGGAGAAATTACATCCTTTTCGTCTTGAAATATGTGCAGATTAATATCAGATATTCTCATAATAACGTCTTCTAGAAAGCGGTATTTTGGTTGGAAAGCCGTTTTAGAATAAAGATACACATTTTGAAATTTTAACCCATTTTCATGAAGTAATAAACTTAGCATGGTATTGGTTTTGCCGCAATTGGAAGGCCCGCAGATTATGCATCGAATCGAGTTGGGCAAAAGCACACTGTGCTTTATATTAATAGGACGTGACTCAGCAATAATTTTACCGATTTCAAGTGACACTTGTTGTTTCATTAGCTTCATTTTACTTTCTGTTAACTAATTATACAAAACATTCATTAAATATGTATACCTACTAGCAGTCTAAGTTGGAGAGTATTTTGTTTTAGAAATGTTAGAGCGCTGCCTAAAAAGGCATTCGGTATTACTCATGATTATTCTTAATACCTGTTGCAACCTGTAAAGAATTGCGAGCATTGGCTTCCATTTCATTGCTTGCGTCAACGGAAGCAGTCGCAACGAGAGAACTTACTGCCTAATTTAAAGCCATAGGTAATGGTTTTCTATATTAAATATTTTATCTTAACCAAAATTAAGATATCTTTTAACAGTCTTGAAATATATTTGAGAGATTAATAAAACTTGTAACGTGCTTTATTTTGTTATGTTATTTCTGAGGGCTCGTTATAGTGTCTAACCTAATTTTTTTTTCAGATAATGGAGTCAAACATGGGCAAACAAAACCAAGTTGATGATTTTGCCGACATATTTAACGTTAGCCCTCCAATTCATGATGTCGGGCCGGACGATCCATTCTATTACGTGCAAGATGTTGACGGTTGGCTTGAAAAAGTTGAAAAACGCCGTCAGGAAGTAGTACGCAAAATAGTGAAAAATAAGCCGAAAAAAACTATTATCAAAGATCAAACTAAAAAATGCTCGTCTTTCGTTATAAAAAATAACTATCGAAAAGGACAATATTTAATAAAAATTGATATCGAAGCTGTGAACGATGGTGATTCTAGCCGCAATGTTAGTGCGCAGTACCTTGTTTGTGATCCATGTGACGAAGTGTTAGACTCAACTGAATACGCATTGACAAGAATATTAAGAAAACTGGATGAAAAGTGAATTTTAGTATTACTGTACGTATCATATAATAAACTTTTGTAATTTCGTAAGTACTTGCAGTATTCATTTTAATATATACTCGTACTTGTAGTTAAATGTTTGCTAAGACCTCAATAAAAATTTCAGCAAATATGTTGTTTTTTTGTTTATAATTTAGAATGATAACCCATTTTAATAACGACAACTGTTATTATCAGTTGTAATTAGACTCCCATAGATAAAGAAAAACAGAGTATATTAAATAAGGCGCCTAAAAAGTTTAAGGGCAAACTTATCTATTTACTGACTTTCGCATAACATTTTTATTTCTTATAATAAATAACATTTGAGCAATTGATAGATAGAAAAGCTAATAAACATCGAAACAATTATCGCCTGTTGACCAGGCAAGCGTTATGAACTCGGGATTCCATGACCCGAACGTTACTATATTATTTTGTTTTATTATTCATGCACTTATTATGTTTTTGCGTCACGAATTAACGTTTGAATCTTGAATCCTGAACTAAGTAGTAGCTTTAGGGTTAATTTAGGTCGATAAATTATATTTTATTCGTTTTACTACCTATCGTTCATGGAACAGAGGTGTTTTAAGCCTTAGATGCATACAGTATCAAAAAAATGATACTTCATTTTATTTTTGTAACGTCTTAAATAAAAGTCATATATATGTCAAATTGAGACTTAATGGCTCAGTTTGACAAAGTCCCAAATTGACGTTAAGTTGATTTCGACTTGTGTCATTTCAGTAGTATCGTTGTTGATACTTCATGTATCTAAGGGTTAACAACTGGAAACAGGGCTCGGAAACCAGTATTCTCTCCATAAAAACCGGTTTTTTTTTTCGTTCTTTCGTTTATTATTTCATGTTTAATTAGGCTATCTAATTATACGAAGCAATATTCTAAATACATTATTGAGTCCTACATAGAGAGCATAAACTAATTCAAAATATTTGACTATTTCGGGATTTTGACATTAACCGGTTTCGAGCCCTGACTGGAAATATCAAAAACTCGTCATGGTGAAACAATATAGCGTTTAGAAAACTGATTGGATATTTATTTTTAGTTGCTTAATTGTGTACAAATCGTCACAACGTATTTTCTATAACGCTATACTGTCAATAGAGAAATATAAATAAAACAAGTAATATTATTTATCGTAAATATGATTTATTATCATTATTATTCAAATGTTACATACTTAAAAACTATGTAAGTGTGTATACATCACCACTTAAAATATCGGTTACAAATCAGAAATAAGGATGAGGACCAAATTTTGAGACCATCGTTAAGGTTTTTAATTCGTTTACATTTAATTGATTCCGTTGTGACGAAAAAGTTGCCCAATAAATTGTAGACAAATTTCGGCTCACAACGGAATCAATTAAATTGTAGTCGAATTAAAATACTTTTAACGATCGTCTAAAAATTTGTCATCGTCCTAATATCGTATCTTATTTACTAACATCAGCAGCGTTACATTATATTTAAGGTTGATTCTACGCATGCAACACCGTACTTAACATAATGTTTTATAGTGCCCCCAGGGCAAAGACGTAATATTATCTTTATTTACACACCTTTTATCATCATCTCGTGAAAGAACTAGCTTGTTTATTTTTTGGGTATAAAGTTTATGGCATTTGGATCTAATAATACACATTTCGTCTCTCAATGATTCATTATAAAATAGAGCGCGTTTATATTTATTAATGTCCAGTTTTTTGGTAATACACTTTTTTATTCCCTTTGCTTTTTTTACAGTTGTGTTACAAGTAGTGATGCAATATAATTTTGCTCGCAACCCTATATATTCTGTTATAATAGCACCGCCCATCTCATCTTTAAAATATCCGGGTATCTTACTGTTCACAGAAGGTATGTTAAATATATTACCTGCTTCATAATTGCTAGTATCAAAATATTCTATATTTTCTTTCAAGTCTCGATAAAAATCTTTTGTATAGATAAGATATAAGAGACTGTCGGTGTCAGTATAGCAGAGATGTATTTTATTTGTATAAATGCGTTTCATTACACTGTAATGAAATCTGTATAAATGGCTTTTTGCAAGTTCCAATATAGAGAAACCAATGTAGATCGGACGGTCAAGTACAACTTTTGTTTGGTTCAATTGAATTGCTACTAATGAGTCTGAAATTATCGCCACATTTTTAAAATTAGGGGCATTTATATATTTTTCCGCCCCACAATATTTGTTCGTTTTATTCCCATTATCTTTCCACACATTAACAAGTTTCACATCGACCTGCTTACGCTTATTCTCAATCGTTTTACCAAATATTGAATTATTCTGTTTTTTAAAAAAATCTCTTTCGAATTCGGAAGATGCTGTTTGTCTAAGTGAAGTATTTAAAGATATGTACGGTTCTAAGAAATTGCTTTGTTCAAAGGCTAAAACTTTATAGATTTTTAACAAAACTAACCCATTTTTTAAGCATTCTTTCAAATGAATGTAATGAATAATATATCGATGTTTATCATAAAGGTTAGCAATTAATTTACTAGTTTTGCTCCCCGCGGGGACAAATTTTTCAGCCGCGAATGGCATGTCCGAATGAGAATCATGTAACTCAAGTGGGTAATGCAAGTCTACTTCCAGAATGAACCCGGTGTCAGAATCATGTTGTATACTTTCAACATCAAAACTCACAATTTCGAAATCATCAAGAAATCTGAAATTACTTTTAGGAAGACGTTGCATCATGGCGTGGCCGTATAAGTTAACGCAGTCTAAATATACTAAAAAACTATCCGGCTCATTACTGTCGTAACTTAAAAGATACTTGTTGTTAGATCGAGCATATCTTCGTGAACACTGAGCAAGACCGCCTCTTATTCCTTTCTCGATCATCTGGTACATCTCTATATCCGTCAATAAATCTAACCTTACTTTAGTGTACAGTAGCATAGCGTCCCAACTTAGCGATGGTGATGACACGTAATAACAAGGGTCGAGATTGTAAAAATTAAGACTCATGTTTCTAAATTTTTCAAAACAATCGCATAAGAGTAATACGTCGCATTTTAAATACAAATCAGTGTATTCTCCGAGATTTTTAATGTTGAAAGTATCCCATACACGCATAGCATGTTTATAATCAGACGAGGATACAGATTCTGATGTCAATCTGTTAAAGAATTTAGAAGGCTCTGGCAAACATGTTTCTTCATATCGTTCCCAGGTGTCAACGTAATCGTAACAATATATACCCTTTTTACGAGCAATATCAAACTTTTCACCTTCGCCGAAAAATGATTTTAAATGTTGAAAATCGTTTGCTTTCATCGTGTTCACTAAATTATCTAAACTTGAGCTTAAAAAATTAAATGAATCGATAAATTTTAACTGGGCCACATTTTGACGATCCATGGGTATGAATTTAGTGAATGAAATAAACTTTTCTTTATTTTTCGGTATAAGGTTAATTCGCCCGCATACGTTCGAAAGTTCGTTAATAAATAGATGGCTGTCGTATCCTGTTAAGTTGTGGAAAATTATGGGAATAAAAGGACAAGTTTTTGCTTTTAAATTACATGTTGCATGCGCAGCCCCTCTATAACGACCCGTAAAATGATTATGATCCATCACAATTTTGTCGTCAGAAGAAAATGGTTCTTTACATATATGACACATAGTACTTGACGTAAACGATAACCGCTCATCTGGGGTAAGTGGAATCATAGGTTTACTGTAAGACAGAATAGCATGTAATCTGGTTACATCACCGCATATTGTTTCGACAAACTTTTTCGAGCAGTTAGGACCTCGATAAGATACGAAGTCGTTTAGTTCAGGGTTGGTTTTACAGCAAATATAATAGGCAAAGCACGAAGCCTCGTGAATTTGCATATTTTCTACATAGGTTGACTTATTTTTATCCGAAAATTCTAGTAACAAGCTTTCAAAATCAGCGTAAATGACAATAGGTATCTCTTGTGTCCTTTCAAAATTACAAAAAGAAATTTTGGTGTCTTTTTCAGGTAACATAGTTTGGATTCCTGCACAGTTATGCTGAATTTGTTTTTCTTTCGTTGAAAAATACAAAAAACACTCTTCGCACAAATGTATTTTTGCTTTATGTTTAGTAAGTTGTTTATGAGCAAGCTTTCCTAAATCTTTTATCAAGCAAAAATGTGCCTTTCCTTTATGTCTTAATAATAATAAATTTACATGGTGTATTTTCCTTTTGTGCGTTTTATACAAAGGGCCAGTGACTTCGCCTTTTTTTGTTAAACCATATATATTTAAACTAATATCAGAGTTCTTATTTTCAAACCATTTGACATCATTTAAACTTGGCGGAAATGACATACCACTTGTTTCTAATATATCAGAATAATCGGGATATGATGTAACTCTATGAGCATTTTTTTTAGTTGGATACAAATAAGCCATAATACACCATAAAAAGCAGCGATTGTCTGTATTATTTATATTCAAGCAAGCCTTCTTATTTGCTATGTGCTTGGGCAATGGTATATAGGAGCCTGCCCTTAGAGGGTTGTACTTCATTATATTGACTTCTAAATGATTAATCGTGTCAATTGTCCACCCGGACTCCGAAAGTTCGAATTCTGAACATTTTGAGACTAATGTTTCAGCAAATGAGCGATATAATGATGAAATATCGCTGTTTTGAAATACTTCAACGTATTTAGTATTGAATGATTTCATTGATTTCTCATCATTCTTCGTCAATACATATGTAACAAAGAGTTCGAAATTCACTTTTAATGCCGTATGCTTATACAAGTACTCTCTGATAAGTTGGTCCGTTACTTCTGAAATTTCGGATAAAAACAATTCTGGAGCGATCGTAAAGTTTGCCGAATTTATTTTATAGCTAGCTATTCTGTCACGAAATGCGTTGGCAATTATGTATACATTTTTATATTTTGTATTGAGTAAACAATTAGATTTATGCAAGTTGGTTTTTTTATGAGTTGATAACTTTGGAACGTGAACGTTACAAGCTTGACAAAAATACATGATGATTTAATATAAAGTTTACTCGTAAATTAAAATATGTATTTATAACGTAAAGTTTAAATTACTACGAAAAATTGGGCAAAATGAATATTGCGAATGAAAAAAATATCCGAATCTAATTTAAATACTGGGTATACCTGAGTTTGACGTAATATTCTCCATTTGTCTGCATAGTATATCCAGATGCGGTTTTCAAGATAAAAAAAAGATCATACGGTCGAGGCTTTTAGGGACAGTGCATTTGATAAACCTGAAAGGACAAAACGATGTCATAGTAAGTAAAATACAAAAATAAATCGACCAAAAATTGTGACATGCCTTAATAAATACACCTGTAATATCTTCTTGAAAATTTCGTTACCTACGAAGTCAGTTATTATAATTGTATGCTAAATAAATTAAAGACGTTACTGATGTCAATATAGTAGTCAATATGTGTAAGAATCTACGACAATCAAGGTCAAGATATGATGCATAACTAAATATGGTTGACAATGAAAAAATATACTTCTGAATCCAGTTTAAAGGTTAAATTCGATTAAATAATACACTGAAATACCGAGGGTCAAAGTAAAGAAAAATAGTCATACCTTAAATATTAGAAGGGTACAATATAGGTTGGATGCCTTTATATTCTTCTTTAACAGCCTTTATAACGTCGCAGACTGAAGCAAAAATTGGGCTGGTTTCATCGACCGCTCCCTTGAAAGTGACGACTGCTTTTTTCCAGCGGTCAGCCTCATTCCCCGATGGCTCCAAATCTCGCATGTGATATGCCCTGAGTTCGATGTAATACCCCCCTTTGGCAGAATGATTCGTCTGCATAGTATACCCAGACGCAGTTTTTCTTGATAGAAAGTTTCTCAATGCTGAAGCTCTAATTGGTACGGCAGTTCCATAATCCTGTAAGAACAATGACATGTTAAATAAAAATAAATCATAACGCAAATCAGTAATGGCTTACGAAAGATTTCGTTAGCGAAATATCACTTATCATAATTGTGAAGTTATTTTTATACGTATTACGTACTTAAGCAAGGTAAGCTTAGATAGGTACCTCAGAATCCAGGAACAGTTGAGGTTTCTGGACCTTTTTCTTCGACTGCGCTGTGGAATCATCTTCGGTTTCAGAGTCTGAATTATTATCGGCAACCTTCAAAACCTTCTGCGTAGTTTTCTTTGCTCGAACGGTTTTGGATTTTAATGCTTTTCCCTTCGATTTTTTAGCCGGCGGAAGCGCGTCGTCACTTCTCTGCGTTAAAAAAATTTCCTCGTCGGATACAAACGGATTATTATTAGATGCCCTGTAAAAAGCACATTATAGAAGCAAACACGATGCAAATTATAAAGAATAACTTATTCAACATATACTTACATACTTGCTCGAATTGCCTTCTGAGTTTGTTAATGAATAAAATATTTTTAAGCGTCCTTCAATAATGTACGTAATTAAAGTTTTCAAGTGTCCACCAGGTTGAACGTGTCAATAGATATGAGCTGAACAAATATCGAGTATCCAACAAGAAACCTTTAATTCTAAAGGCGCGTAGATATTGAAGTACTTATGCAAGCGCACTATGTTTATGTAATTTCTGAAATGATAATACAGACATAATTCTACTTTACATCATAGGAAGATAAGATCTATTTTAGTAGATAGCTCCAACGATAGGTGTGAACTAGGATTAATGCAAAATCTAATTTAGGTAGTGGCGCCAGATTGTCGACGACATTTGATACGTAATTCTAAAATGGAAATCAAATGTACTTACCTTTTCGACATACAATTTGGTTGGTTAATAATAATAATAATATAATCGGGCTATATGTGTAAATCAATCTATCTGACAAACATAGCTTAACCAAAACTATTAATTATTAATATTGGATATTTCAAATGTTGGTTAAAACTAAATCTATTTTCATACCATCTAGCGGCTAAGACATAAAGCTTTATAACGAACCTTTGCAGTTTCGGCACAGCGCTAAACAGCTTCGCACTTTTAAATGTTTGCAAGGTTATTGATAGATGGTGCCCTGAAATCGATTTTTTATCTTGTGGAATAAACTTTATTTTACACATACTGCATGGAAAACAATGACATTACTGTTTCTGGTGACCACTCAAACCAGTACATTAAGGAAAAATGTATATTTACTAATCAAACAATTTGACATACTAACATTTGTTTGCTCATTATTCGCTAGATGGCTATACGGATGGCGTTACATAGGGTTTAAAAGGTAAATATACTGAATTCAATGTAATAATTTACTTTTACAACTTGCAAGTAACGAAATATTGGAAATAAGGGTAAACTATAATGAAAATAAATAAAAAATCTTTATTTATGCATAGGTTTAACAATTTAAACGCTATTACTCTTCAGCGCGCTATAGACATTTTTCCATAAGGACAGTATATATAACTAGACTTCATTAATAGTGACGGCGAGCCGAGTTCATTCTCGGCGGACCACTTGTCAAACGATTACATGAGACAGATCTGGCCAATCTGTGTGAATGTAAATGAATGACAAAAAAATGATACAGAGAACTTTAAATTACCTAAAAGCAAAACATGAATCGTAGAAATATGTTGTATCATCATCCGACCCTTTGTCTAGTCAAACCGATTATTTAGTACGGAACTGGCCATTCTGGAAAAATAGTTGGAATGATGAGACATTGGTCAGCAAGTAATACGGGTCTGGCCAACCTGGAAAAACTTATTTGCTCAACTTAGCCGCACACGGGTGCCGGGATGTGGTAAATATATTATGAAATAAACCTAAACCTGGCACCCGTGGGTAAAGCCTTTTGCTGTTTTTTTTTATCGTATTTCTATATATTACGATCGACCGATAAATCGATAGCGTGTGTGGAAGCCTCCGGTAACCACTCCGATTGTGTTTGCTGGGAGGATGAGGACATTCGAAATCAGATGTATTAAGATTGAATATGAAGATTAAAGGGTATCCGTAGACTGGCTGCTGTAGTGCTGCGTAAATACCTACATTATTGTTAATATTGGGCGGTTCTGCGAACGGAGCGAGCGATAGCGAAGCGATGTGAGCTAGAACCCCCAATATTAACCTACTGTTATTAAACACCTTGAGCATCCTTCAGGATGCAACTGTACTGGGATGACTAAAGGATGATGATGATTCCCTAATTTAGCACATTCTAGAATACAGTGTAAATGTAAGATCTATTCTTATTACGAAAATATGTACCTATATACACTGGATTTTTGCGTAATCTCGGAAAGGAAAAGTATTCGACGCAAGTCTTTGATTTCCCCACATTCAATTTTAATGGAATTTGTTATAAATACATTTTGATCAAAGAGGGAAGATCACAAATACCAGAACAAAATAAAACGCAATCATTGAAATAAGCGGATCACAAACATTGAAATTAGAATGTGCTCCGAATTGAACTTCAGAACACTTCCTGTTACAAATAAAGCACAAAACAGACAGGTAGGACCAATCCCGTGTTGGAACAAACGAGCTGAATAAATAAGTATTTTGACAAGGGAGCCGAGCGATACAAAGCCTGTCAGCGCTGAGTACGCTTGGCCGCAAAAAATATATGCGTTTCGGCACCTTGTTGCTTCACCGGACCATCGAATGTCACACGAAGTGAAGCTAAGAGGTGTATTCGCAAGCGGGCTACTGTACTTCGAGGACAGTTTTACACGGCCTTTCAACATGTTTATTTAGGCTTACGTTATGTTTTGTATGAAAGTTTCATTTAATTTCGCATCTATTTGCTCTTGTTTGAATGTGGTATTTGAAGTAGGTCAATCATTTTGATAGAAACAGTCCAATAGACAACTATGTAATATTGAATTTGATTGGTGCTTGTGTTTGCCATTTGACGGAGCTTTTGGAATTTACATTCACGCGAATTATTGCATTGGAGTGAAGTCTCACTCTCTCTCGTTTATTATTTAAATTTATTTAATTATAATAATTCTATTTCAGCCATGTTTGTTCTGCATTAACATATTACGCGTACTCGTTTCCTAAGTTATACAACTTCTTCAAATATAAGCTTTGCAACTAGAGTTTGTTTGATCCGAGGGATAAAGCCATGGATGTCTTTCATGTCCCCCTCAAAGAGGTCGCCTCCAGCGTTGATAACCCACAACGATCAGTGCAAAACGCCAGTCAAATCTCTGTGCCAGTATAATATTTACTTCAATATAAAATAATTCCTACTGACTCCCATGAAACAACTTACATTGTTTCAGCCAGTGCATCTAATTATTCTGTTGACCTATTTGCGATCTTGTGTTACGAGTGGGCTGGCTGGAGTAATGTCTGTGACTTCAGCGTGTAAACACATCGTCAATCATCGCTGAACCGATCAACTTCGGAGCGTTCGGTACGAAGCCAAGGTTTTTGCTGATCTTTTTTGATGCTATGATAGTGTAATAAATGTTACTGAAACTAGTATGAGCATACAGACCGCAAATTTTGGTCTTGAGTAATAGGTTTAGGGATAACCAAAATAGAAAAGCTACTCGTGAAACATGTTTAATTTAAACAAAAGCGCCTTCCTGACTTGTCGATGCGGGGGCGGTACGATATGAGAAAACTGTCAGCTGTCAGTGTCAACCGATACTGATATTAAAATATTATATTATTTATTAAAGACACGGAATCCATAATTTGTTAGTAACAATTACACACTTAAATGCAGACACTAAAAAACACACACACACACACACACTCACACTACACACACGAAACAACACGACGCACACACTAGAAACACACACACTAGAAATGATTACTAATGCAGTACTGCCCCACTTTTGCGCATGGTATTACTACTGCGCAAACGTATTACTGACAGTATTTCGTCAAGTGAGGAAATCTCACATCGGTAAATTCACGTCAAAGATCTATGATGAGGCTTTACTTCTAATAAGGATATTAAGTGTTCCAATCCCAACAAAAGAAGGTTTGTAAAGATATATGTTTTCAAACTACAAGTTACTTACCACTGATCATAATAAATTTAGATAATTTTGTACTCAAATTTTACGCATGACATTTAAGAGGGCGCAGTACGTTCGGTTCTCCATACAAACGTATTTACGCTCTCATTTTAAAACGCCATGCTGGAATAACATGAAACTTTGTATACACAATGGGATCCGGCATATCTAGGTCGGAAATTAGTTTCTGTTGGTTAAAATTATAATGGAGAAAAAATACAACGATTATTAAGGTTTTCATACAAGCCTTCAAAAACCGCTGTGTTTTTTTGTTTTTACAATTTCTAGCAACACAACGAGTATTCGCACTTTTTTTTTACCACGACGGTGGCCTAATGGTAAGCAGACACCGTAGCCTATGGATACTTGCGATTCCAGAGGAATCACAAGTGCGTTGCCGACCTTTTATTGAATTGGGGATGCGCTGTGTTCAGAGTGAGGGACCCGCAGATGAAAAAGGATATTCCTTTATAAGGTATTAAAGATCTAGTTCATAGTTCAAGATGGCAGCTATTTTCATTAGAATATTAAAAGCAAAGGTTACAAATAATTTATGAATAACAGACGTTTTTGCCAACTAATTGAGTTAGACTAAAACAAAGTTTCAATGAGCAAACAGCGAGCCCAGACAAATTAATATTGGTCGAGGTTATTCCAGTAGAAACAAATAGGCAGACGCGAAAGTTAAAACTTTGTAATAAGGTACTTGTTTCCCGAATACCTGCCTTTAAAGGCAGAATAGACACGAGGGACTAATTACCGCCTTTCTTTAGCGCCATACTGTACCCTTTTCTGTTTTTTTCTTACCTGTATAAGTCTGAGGGCCCTTCGGCTATTGAATGGCGAGACAAGCGCCCTTTCAAAAACTTAGCACAATTACGGCGAGTTTAGTGTTATCCTTGTACGTCTAATAAGATTACTTGTATTGCCATTGTGTGTGTACAAAGCCTTTATTCTCGAAGTGATCTCAATGTCCGAGCTCTGGAGTGGAGAAAAAAAAGATCCCCCTATCTGATAGTGGGCAGTAGAACTTTGCGGGATGCCGTTTGGGTTGAACATTGCTCCATTCTGCGATGTGATTAATATCATTTATAAATGCTAAAATTATTCAATAGATAATTTATTGTAAAGTTATATAATGAGGGTTCTTTTATAAGACCTTTTAATGTAACGTTGTATAAAATAATATCACAACATCATCATCGTCATCATCATCGTCCTAGCGTTATTCCCATAGTACAGTTGCATCCTGAACGATGCCTGGGGTCCGCTACCTAATCCCAAGAATTGGCGTAGGCACTAGTTTTTACGGAAGCGACTGCCATTTGACCTTCCAACCCGAGGGGGAAACTAGACCATATTGGGATTAGGCTTGTCAAGTGAGTGGGCAACTTGACTGTTAGAGGTTCTCAAGCCGCCCGGAGGCCTCTAACTTGGCTTAACGACTGCTATCATAGACAGCAACCGGGATCAACGGCTTAGCGTGCCTTCCAGAGCACGGGAGCGCACAGTTAGTAACCACTCAAAGCGGTCACCCATCTAAGGACTGACCTCGCCCGACATTGCTTAACCTCGCATACCGCACGCGGTACGCGGGCGCCGCTGGGCCACGAGCGCTCCACAATAATTTCACTAGCAAAATAATTTTATTTAAATAAAAAATCGACATGGTGGCAGAATACGGGCAACGAGGCGTGCCTCTTTTAAAAATTAAAATTATTACAGTTGTATAAAAAAATATGGAAATGTATTATGATTCTTCCACCACTCATATAATGAGTTGTCTAGCATTGGTTTAGTTTATTGTTTTAATACTGCTGTCATTCATATATTTGACAGATTGCGTTGTACTCGTAAGCCGGAGTAGAAATAGTACATTACTACAGAGGCCGGGACGAAAGGGGTTGCCGGCCGAAGACATATAGACGGCCGAGCGAAGCGAGGTCGGATAGGTCTCAGGCGGGCAACCCCATATTTCCCGCCGAGGTATGTATAGTGCTTTTCTCAAACATGCAATGAAATAAACGACAAACAAATCAAAGTTTTATTTTTAATACGCATAGTGGCAGAATGTCATGATGCCTGTGTCACAAATTTATGTGGAATGGAAATTAAAAAAGAGGACTTTACCGGCCTAGGCCTGCAACATTTGTATGAAATTGCATTAACGACCTCTTGTCCTAGCCGCACCTGAAACGTCATACTTCGCAGCCTATTATAAGGAACATAACATCAATATTTCATTGCATGTTTGAGAAAAATACATTATTGTTAACTTATTGTTCTTGAGTATATATCATCTAATTGTGCAGTGTGTAGGCTATCATTTCCTTCTCAATTTGGATATTTTTTTAACATTAATATTTTATATTGTTAATACTTGTTACCTGCAACATTTCAATAGAAAGAAAATCCCGCAAGACCTCAATCATTTTATTAGTAACTACTTTTGCTTTCAAGTCAACGTCATCTCGGTCAAATTTGGAGCGGCCCAACTGGGGAAGTACCTCCGCCTTACAGAAGACCGCAGCCATAATAGCATCACTACTTGCCCCTTAGGTAGGTATGTGGTGATGTGTTCCTGGTGGTGAGTAAGGTCGCCAGAGCTCCCGAGGACGCGCTGTGTTGGGAGTGAGGGACCCGCAGATGTCTCCAGCTGTCAAGCTACAGCCCTCATAAAAAAAGTAATTATCTGCACATATCAAAAAACATACTTTATCCTTATACACTCCGTGAAAAATAAACCCGGTTAGCACTAAACTTATGAGACCCTCGACACGTTTCGCGGAATTCCAGAGCATCTGGTCCGGGAAGAATTCATTTTGCCGGCAATAAAACGCGGCGGCCATAACCGAGGGACTAAAAGTAGTTCTAGTTAGCAGCCCTTAATGTAGCTTAGTGCGCTTCTTACTTACAACTCCTAGAATAGTAGTGTTGCTTCCGGGAAAAGAATGCCTCAACAGCTTACTAAAATTACCAAGGTTGGAAAGATTGTATTTAAATTCGAGTCCAGAATTAGGCGAACTAACTTGACAGTTCAATGTACTCACTAATGTTGCCATGGTTTGGCTAGTGCTGTTAATATCGATCTATAAAAAGTCTAGTTAATCATTATTATTGTGTTTGGAAGCAAACTAATAATTTTACTAAGCAAAATAATAATAATAAAAAATGATTGAAATTAAAAATACATCGAACATCATGTTGGAGATCGTTAAGGACGCTGTCCGCCATTTTGTTTTGTTGACAGTTCGGACCATTGGCCAAACAAAGCAGGCCATTCGGCTTTCGACAATACTTACACGACAATTACTTGATAAAATATAAATAAAATCAGATTTATAGAAGACACAAGGTTATATCGACATATTTGTGTCGACTTAAACCTATCACTATCTATTTATTTAAAATTTACAGTAATTTATTGTAGGTATACGCGTACGTCAACAGCAAATGTAGATGATCATTGTAGTACTTTGTCGAGCTAACATAACGATACTGCGGCAGTTGGGATGCGTCAAAGTAGTGAAAGTGACAAGGTACTAAACTGATATTTTTTTGCTATTGACCACACTTAGAGGTTTATTATTTAGGCTGGGTTGCACCAAACCGTCTGTAATCGTAAGCTGTGTTCGTTAAATTTTCAATGTATGGAAAGTTTGACAAGTTTCTATGAGATGACAGCTGCCGGCGCCATATTTAACAATGATCAGTCTGTGATCGTAAGTCGGTGCAACCCAGCCTTAGTCAGCACGCTGGTGTCACCATCTGTCGGGGGTTTGGCAGAAGGAAATATATATCTTGAATGCCTATTCCAGTATTCTGACAGGTTGCGAAATACAATCTCTTCAGTAATATCAAAGCGGGTAACAGGTCCAACTATCTGCAGAGCTCGGCTAACGGCTTATTCATATCGGTCTCGTGATAGATTTTGGTGAAACTGAGATAGATTACGTAGGGATTGGAGCGATGGTTTGTAGACTTCATTGTAAATTAGCGGGGTAATTATCCAACCAGCAAAAACCAGGCTTACAGCAGTCTCAAGGCTACATTTTTATCTCCAAGTCCAGATTTGGGCACCAATATGGTTGCATGGTTTCCTTAAGTGCAATGCGGCTTTGTAAATGTTATTGTACAAGCAACAGGCTTATAATAGTATTATGAAATGCTCTTATATGCATACATGAGACTAGGTAATAAGACTGAGCGTTCTTGATTCCGGCTAGATTGTCTAAGACTAATATAAGAGCGATGACATCTTCCAAAACAATTATGAGAGCGCTATAAGCCTACCAATCTCATAAAGTGGGCTCTACTTATCGTACATCCGAAAAGTTACGTGGTTAGTGAGTGACGACCTGTTTAGCCTAGTTGGTAGTGACACTGCCTCCGAAGCTAGAGGTCCCGGGTTCGAATCCCGGCCAGGGCATTATTTGTGCATTTAGCACGGATTTTGTTCTTGAGTCTTGGATGTTCTATATGTATTTTAAGTATATATTTATCTATATAAGTATGTATATCGTCGC
This sequence comes from Notocelia uddmanniana, assembly GCA_905163555.1. Lineage (NCBI taxonomy): Eukaryota > Metazoa > Arthropoda > Insecta > Lepidoptera > Tortricidae > Notocelia > Notocelia uddmanniana. The sequence continues at coordinate 33,202,196 of LR991056.1, read as the reverse complement.
CTAGTACCCACAGTACAAGCTTTGCTTAGTTTGGGACTAGGTCGATTTGTGTAAGAGTGTCCCCCAGTATTTATTTATTTATTAGTCTGCTTATGTATATTATTTAAAAAATAACAGCTAACATTTGAGAACATTTTCTACACATATCGAACTAGTCCCAATAGTACTCAATAAGGTTTGACGTAGCCCATAACGGTACTAGACGACGATATATTTAATAAATATGTACTTAAAGTCTCGGGAACACATATTACACAAAAAAATGCCTTTAGCAAAATTCGAACCCGCGACCTTCAGTTTCGTCGGCAGTGTCAGTACCGACTAGGCTAAACAGTCCGACTATTGTTCTAAGCAAAATACAATCCTAAGTAATGCTTAAAAAATTTGGTGGGTTTCTTTTTTATCATATTTTATTAGTATCTGTCTGAGATGACTAGAGCGATCACCCAGTCTTTCAGAAGCACCGCTATGCTACTCATAATTTTTTTTTTTCATTTATCGCTTTTGATTACTAATCGAATTTAATGCTTCACAAACCTTGCTTCCATGCGAGTAAAGATAATAATGTCAGGGTTACTAATGCCGCTGGCTTAACCTATTAAAAATTTTAAGATTCCGAAATCATCTCTATTGTTACTACGTCAAAACTTGCGAGTGAAACGTATTAAAAGGAAGTAATAGATACCCCTGAAATAATTAGCTTTGCAATATTGTTGCATTTTTTATTAAGCGCAAGTTCTGCGTATAAAGTGTCTTCATTATCATGACGCGTCCTGAACTTGTTATCTTTTAATTACGCTTCCTGGTTTTGCTCGAAACAGCTTGTCTTTAGTTCTTGTTTACTTTTTCAACTAAATTCAAATTAAATTAATTGTTCGCGAACGTACTAAACAGTGGGAAAATAGTCACGAGTTACAATCACGAATGATGTTGTCTGTCTACTTGTTACTGCTTCTATAGTCTGTAATACATTGTATAGTACGAGTAATGACTCAAAGGCCATCGATTAACGTGATGCGAGTTAACTTATTAGGCAGTATGAGTATTATAAGTAGTAACTCACAAGATTTACAAATATTGGACAAACAACTAGTTAAAATAATTTTAAATGTTAATATTTTTACAAGCGGAAACGTCCACTTAGCGACATTATAATTTCCAACCGAAAATGAAAAATTGATAACCCCGGGCGGGATTTGAGCCCGCGACCTCTGGAATCCGTCCATCGCTCTTTCCAACTGAGCTACCGCGGGTTATCTCGAGGCGATGTATTTCGAACCCGACGTAGCTCGGTTGGAAAGAGCGATGGACGGATTCCAGAGGTCGCGGGTTCAAATCCCGCCCGGGGTGATCAATATCTAATTTTTAAATTTTCGGTTGGAAATTATAATTCCGCTAAGTGGACGATTCCGCTTGTAAAAATATGTACATTTAGAATGGGGTAGCACATTGTTACTAATGATTCTCAATGCAACTTGAGACGTTGGTGCCGTTTCAAAAAAGTTGTATCAACTTTGACGGTAGATGTCGCCACTAGTCTCCCTAAGGCTTAATTAAAAAGAGTGAACTGATTGAAAGATTCGTCGCCTTGGGATAACTCGCGGTAGCTCAGTTAAAAAGAGCGATGGACGGATTCCAGAGGTCGCGGGTTCAAATCCCGCCCGGGGTGATCAATTTTACATTTTCGATTGGAAATTTAAAAAAAATTAGTAACCAAGACCACGCGGTTCTGGAAATCTCACAATTAAGTATAACAACATCGCTACTATAAAAAAACAAGCTTTACCCAAATGTGTGACCAAAAATAGAATATTCAATATATCTGAGAAACATGTTCAGGATTATGGTTGACGCCTTGCTGACGGTCGTGACGGATATTGCATGAGAATTGGTGACCCGAATGATTCCTCTGTGTTTGTACGTTATTCAAATCAATGTTTTCAGTTCTGGAAATGGCAGCTGTATTAAATACTGTAAATACCCCATATTTCAACGAAAAGTACATGGTTAAACTCTCGTGTCAACGCGTGATATCTTTGGAATTCTTTGGAGGTTCTAGAATTCTTTAGGATGTGTGATCACGGCGGTAGTTCCTACTACATTAATTGAAACGTTTCCCAGAAGCGTAGTCCAAATATTGTACGTTTTAAAGTCAGTTTTTGTATGTTACCTATTATACAGGGTGTGGCCTGTAATAGGAGCAAAAATTAAACGGTACACTATTGAGCTCTCTAGAAATTATTTCCAAATGGTTTCAATTGAAGAAAATTTACTTTACTGGAGTGATATTAATGACTATTTATTTTAAAAAACACTAAAATCTATTTTAAAAAATAAAAATTCTCAGAAATATCCTTTAAACCCAAAATGCAACAAATTGCCTGCCGCGCTATAATCTCATGGTGCCAAGATTAATTACTTGGAGGTCATACCTTTAGATCAAGATTTCTCCCAATTAATAAAAGTTGTATTTTTTGGACACAAGAGGTTACTGCAGATGCTCTAAGGAAGCGTCTTTTATTTTTTTTGCTCCTATTACAGGCTATACCCTGTATAATAGGTAACATACAAAAACTGACTTTAAAACGTACAATATTTGGACTACGCTTCTGGGAAACGTTTCAATTAATGTAGTGGGAACTACCGCCGTGATCACACATCCTAAAGAATTCTAGAACCTCCAAAGAATTCCAACGATATCACGCGTAGTGACATCGACACGAGAGCTCAACCATGTATTGTGTGTGTGTTTATTGAAACACAATTTCGATAGATCTAACTTCAATTACAAGCGTAGGTACCGAAAATGGTTTTGCTAACGAATCTAATTACTTCCCTTGAGCCAAGCCGTAAAACTAAAGACTTCCGGCACTGTCCAATGAAAAGTGAAAAGCACAGTTAACTTTGATAGCTCCAAACTTAATTTAATTAAAAGCTTACAAAGTCCGCAGCACGGTGACATCAAAAGTACTTTATGCAGGGCCAAACAAGGCGCATATATTTGAAAATGTCTGAATAGAGGCGCTGCTGTTGCCCGTTTCCCTGGGAAGTGAGATAAAAATAACAATTTATTTTTGAATTACGATGACCAAGTTTAGACCTTCGCCAGAAAAGCACCCGAATCAAAACAAAAATTACACATTTTTCCTGCATGCAAATTAAAATGACATTTTACCAAAACCTCTTTATTCACAATCACGCTCATCAAAATCGAAAATTACTTCATAACAAGAAAGAAGTGGTTGAATGGCGTTCGTATAGTAAAATTGGCTTAATCTACCCATAAATAAGCCGTAAACCGCGATATCCGTTCGGCCGTAACTCGGTTTACTGCGACTGTAACCAGCTCGCGACTTGTCAGCGATCGCCGTTACTGTCTTAGCTGACTAGATGCTGAGTAAATGTATATAAGCGACTTCCTGACTTGGCGATGCGGAGCCGGTACAGTCAGCATCGAAAGTTGCTTCACAAATGAAGGGTCCAAAAGCTGTTAATCCCTTGTAATAAAGACTTTTGAACCCTTCAAATCCATAGCTACTTTTAATGCTGACTGTATAATATGAAAAAGCTGTCAGCTGTATGTCGAGTCAGTACCCCTTTTCAGGTGCGCGGAAACGGGGAAATGTGGATGCAGGAATGCCCCGCTTCCAAGCATTATACAGTAAAGGATGATTCACAGTAGGCCGTTACGTGTCCGGGTCGGCCCGTTTTCTGTGATAGCAAGACGCCGGCCGTTGCGTGGCCGGGCCTCGTCCGGGCTCGGTGACGCTCGGAAACGTCCCAGCCTAGCCCCTTTTAGTCAACACAAACGTTTGACGGTCGATCTAGCTACAGCCAAGGCTCGGAAGCAGCCCGGTCTAGGCCCGACCCGTAAAGAGAACGCCCCCGTAACGCCAAGTTAGGAAGTCGCCTATCTATATGTGCCTAGCAAATCTGCCGGAGCTCCTTCTTTGCGAATATTCAAGTATGACGTCACACTTTATACGATAAGGTCTACCATTTTAAGTGGAGACGCTAAAGGGACGACGACGGTGTCTCGTTAAGGATGATTCCTATTGCTTACTGATTATATATTTATATTTATCTACTATGTATATATTTATTACTTTTATAAGTCGGTAGTATATGTATATATAGTATTATTTTGTAGTTTGTAGTATATAGGCAATAGCTATATATATTTATATATATATATAGATACGTTTATGTACACGTGTTAGTTTGTCTATCTTTTGGTTCCTGTTCAAAGGTTAACTGGGAGAGATCCCTTAAAGGGATAAGTTCGCCTTTGTACCGATATAACCGAATTTGTCTGTATTTCTACCTGTGTTTTGTGTACAATAAAGTATTTACATACATACATACATTCATGATTCCCGCTAGGCGCTAGACCGTTCTGTGTCCGAGCAAGGCTGAGATCGGGCCGCTTCTGAGCCTCGGCTGAAGCTAGATCGATCGTCAAACACTTGCGTTTAGGCGGGCACCAGGCCGGTTTCGAGCCATTTCCCCAACGTTAAAAAAAAGGCCACTTTCAAGCGTCACCGGACCGGCCTGGACACGGAACGGCCTACTAGGAATCATTATAAGCGTGCGACTTATAATATCAAATGCGATGGGAAAATTGGAGTTAATAACGTATATCCCGAATCGATCTCAAAGATTTCTGATCGTGTGAGCATTGTATTCGTATTTAAGTGTGTCCATGCGCGCCAAACTTGGCCATAAGGGAATTCGCTGTGAGAAGTGGGGAATCTGCCATATATCTCTCTGATAACACAGCAAATCCTCAAGTCGGTAAAGGTGATTCTTCCGGAGACAGCGTCTATAGGCTACGATGTCTGCTTACCATCAGACAGGCCGTAAGCTTGTTTGCCATGTTTTTTGTATTAAATAATACATACATATAATCACGCCTGTTTCCCAGAGGGGTAGGCAGAGATCACGGATTTCCACTTGCTACGATCCTGACATACAACTTTCGCTTCACGAACTTTCATAACATTCTTCATGCATGCGCGCCGATTTAGGGTACTCCTGACCTGGCCTTTCTGCAGAATGTCTCCGATTTGGTCGGAGTACGTTCACCGAGGTCTTCCCCTTCCAACTTTTCCATCCACTCTTCCTTCATACACTCGTTTTGTCAATCTTCTTTATGTATTAAATAACTCAACGAGAAAAACATTAAAATAAGAACGCGTCACGACATTGACCCAAATCAAGTTCCAGAATCTATTATTATATTCATAAAGTACTGGAACCACAGATAACACATCTTCCGCAAGTAAGTGGCGCTGAGCGCTCACCGGCGCTAATAAAGCGCTTTTACGCGCCGATTAGCCTATCTTAGATAACGTACCTGTTCGGTACTCGGTTTTACGACGAAAATCAACCTAATCTTTATGAGCTACTGTAAGTTTGTATGTAAAGAGGCTGCTGGATGAGGATGGAATGTTCGTAGTATTTTTCCTAGTATACCTTGGAGTCTGAAGGATGCAGTCTGATAACTGTAGAGGTACAATTTTTTTAATGAAAAGTCCGATAATATGGTTATTTTTTTTTATATTTCTTTTTTCTATCCTGCTACTTTGCCATCTGTTTCCTTGAAACAATAATCTAATATGTTGTCAGGTTTTCACCGGAGTATGTCTACAGCTGAGATGTGCACCCATCGATGCCATTCTCATCTTCTGTCTGCGAATCTTGTCGCTAGGTCTGGTATACTATTTCTCTTAAGGCGAGAGTATCTTAGACTACCTACTCCCTGCAATTTAGCAGCTAACTGGTTGGTGTGTTGGTCTAGACGTGCTTGATAAGTCTTGCTGTGTGATACAATTTCTTCCTTCACTGTTCGCAGTTTTAAATCTAAGTTCACATATTTATTGCTTATGTGCGATGGAATATTAAACATTAAATAATAAATAAAAAGACATTTATTCACCAATTGCTCTCATTGTTTTACTTTGAAACCTTTCAAGTATTTCGATATTACTCTGGCTGCTTGTGCCCCATAGTTGTATGCCGTATGTCCATACAGGCTTCAGTATAGTTTTGTAGATAGCCATTTTACTGGCGTCTGTCAACTGTGACTTACGTCCGATGAGCCAGTACATGCTTCGAAGTTTGCAGTCCAATTGTTTCCTTTTGGTCCATATGTGTTTGCGCCAAGTGAGGCGACGATCAAGGTGCATACCTAAGTATCTGGCGTCGTCCGATTGTGGAAGCTCTGTATCACAGAGTTTCACAGGTTTTTCTTCTGAGTGTGAAGGTTATTTGAACCGACTTATCTGAATTGGCTTTAATACGCCATTGCTTGAACCATGCTTCTATCAGAGTTAGGTGTGATTGGAGCGTTTCGGATGCGGAGTCGAGATTCTCATGACTTGAAAGAATTGCAGTATCATCCGCATATGTCGCTGTAGTGGTACAAGCATGAGTGGGTAGATCTGCTGTGAAAATTTGATAGGGAACTGGTCCCAGTATACTACCCTGTGGTACTCCTGACTTAATTTCATGCATTTGTGACGTGTCGGAATTATATTTAACTTATTCGTAGCATCTTTTTTCAAGGCAGGATTTTAATATTAGGAAGAAAGAGTGTGGTAACATTTATTTTATTTTATAGAGTAGCTCGTTATGCTACACCTTGTCGAAAGCTTGGCTAGCTTTCGACAAGGTGCCAATATGGTTATGCCAACGGTAAATAAGGATAGATATAGTACTGAATGGAGGAAAACATGGAAATGAGGTAGTTGAAATTATTTCGGAACGGAATATTAATATGGATTGGAAGGCACGCTAAGCCGTTGATCCCGGCTGTTGTCTATGATTGCAGTCGTTAAGCCAAGTTAGAGGCCTACGGGCAGCTTGAGACCTTTTAACAGTCAAGTTGCCCACTCACTTGACAAAGCCTAATAACAATAAAGTCTAGTTTCTCCCTTGGGTTGGAAGGTCAGATGGTAGTCGCTTCCGTAAAAACTAGTGCCTACGCCAATTCTTGGGATTAGGTAGTGGACCCCAGGCATCCTTCAGGATGCAACTGTACTGGGAATAACGCCAGGATGATGGTGATGATGAAATATTAATATGGAGTGTTTTTATATTCCGTTCCGTTTTTTTGTTAATTTTTAGACGACGATGTAAAAGTAAGTATTCTGCTCATTTTCTCTTTGTGAGTGAAGAAAAATTCCAGGCCTGGTGGCCAGCCCTGCGTCGGGAGATAACTAAGTAATAGACTATTTCTCTATGGCGGGATAATAGTTATTTGTTCAACAAGAGAGCAAAGTAATTTTTTGCTGCGAGTGTTGAGTCCCGAGCAAGCGAAAGATTCTATAATTAATAACATAATAATATAATATAATAATATTGGGGGACAATCTTACACAAATCGACCTAGTCCCAAACTAAACAAAGCTTGTACTATGGGTACTAGGCGACGATATACATACTTATATAGATAAATACATACTTAAAAACATAGAAAACATCCAAGACCCAAGAACAAATATCCGTGAAAAATGCACAAATAAATGCCCTGGCCGGGATTCGAACCCGAGACCTCTAGCTTCGGAGGCAGAGTCACTACCAACTAGGCTAAACAGGTCGTCAAATTCATTCAAAATTAGAATCTTGAGCGTAGCGAGGGACTCAAAGACACGAGATGCAAATATCTTTGCTCTCGTGTGAACTTTTCACCTCAGCGGCGAGAACATATACCGTAAAGGAATAGTGATAGAAAGAATGAAGTTACTTAAACTAACCCACGATATGAAAAATTAAAAAGTTAGTTTTTTTCACGCTCGCAGCTAAATTGCATTATGCTCACTGGTTTCAAGCCGGAAAAGTCGTTTTCACGCTCGCAGCAAAATTGCATTTTGCTCACTGGTTTCACGCAACAAAACCGCCATTTTCGAGCCGCTGAGGTTTTTCACGTTTCTCACTCTACGTACTTAAACCATACCATTTAGAACCTAAATGGTTGCGTATATGGTACGATTTCAGAAGAATTTCCTCTCTCGGACGCTCCGGTTGTGGAATGAGGGAGCTTTTCCCGAAGGACTACAGTATGGGGTTCTTCAACAAAGGAGTGTATACATTTTAAAGGGTCGGCAACTCGCATGTGACACCCCATGTGACGGACCGGGCCGTACGTTAGTTTGCCACCGACGTGCTATTAAAAAAATACTAAAAATAACAGTTATATTTATCTCTCGTACGTTTAAAAAGTTACGTTATTATTCTGTGGGTACTGTTTTGACTTCATGGCGTCCGTCAAATGCAGAAGTCTCCCGGAACTTAAAATTAACCCACATGAGCCACAATTACAATGGGATTAAAGGTGATAGTTTTTCAATATACATACGTCAAAGTGTATGTATATGAATTGACTGCTGTTCCATTCTAAAACTATTTGCGTTCTTATAATATAAGCAATTCCAACTTGCTCTGGGACAACACTGTTTCATCGTCGGGCCTTGTTATCCTAGCTTTTAAAATGTAAACTAATCGCATCATCTGCAGCACCTTTGATAATATTTGTTTACACCGTCACTGTCTTCCAACAAAATTACAACGGAATCAATCATAACCGTCAAACGTTATTAAAGCTTGGAAGGCGTGGATACGGCGTAAATCTCAGATCTGCGCGTTATTGCCAAACTTCGGGTTGGGAGCGTATGACTCGGCTCATTACGCTGGCTTGCTGTCAACCTGTATTTATTGTCTGTGCTGAAGGGTGAAGGGTGAAGGGTGATCGTGCTTATTCGAGATAAGCCATAATATTCAATAAATGGTATGCCCGGGTATGTCCTTAAACTACGACAAAGACCACCGGGGAATGGGCAGCAGCATTCCTAGAGTGCGGTGGTGATACTGCGATCGCCAACCCGCATGCCAAGCGTGGCGATTATGGCATTTACCCCCCATGAAATTGGGGGAGGCCTATGTCCAGCAGTGGACGTCCTAGGGCTGATATGCTGGTGGTGGATTCAATAAATTGTATTTTTTACTTTTGTTCTCTGGTATTAGTTGCATCGCTTACAATATATTTTTGCTTTTACTAGTCAGACAAATGCCTCGTGGCATTACTTAAATTCGCGTATGGTCCGTTAAGATTACTTTTTGTGAAATAAAGATAAATAAATAAATATTATGAAGAGATTATGTGTGTAGTTTAATTATGTAAATAAGTACGTGTTTCGGGGGGTGTTAATTTATCGATCCTACTTTTTCGATTCCAAAAATTAATTTACCTGTACATGTATGTAGAATGGACGTCCGGGATGGGCATACGCTTTGTTTTTTTCCCATTTATGTGCGTTTTTTGTAATACTTGAGCGGAGCCGCAAATGTAGTTAGTTTGTATATATAGCTATGTGAAAACTTACACGAGTCTACACTGACTCCGTTGTACCAACGTGCCCGTGCGTGTTCGTCCGTTCGTTCGTTCGATGTATTATGAAATTTTTCATTTCATGGCTTAATTTTATTCTTTTTACTCCAGTTCTATTCGTTGTTTTGTAATAAATACGATGCCTATATACCTACCTATATCTAAAACAAATACTAGCATCCTCATCATTAAAACCTGTATAAAGATGGCCGAGGTATAGACCTGGCTCTGACACTCAATAAAATCTGGCGAAGTAATCATGAAGCGAGGGTATATTAGGGGCCCATAAAGCGGGTATTACGACAACTTTTTGATTTATCAGCGCGTAATAGTCGGACGCACTGTCCCGTTCACGACCGTTAAAGGAAGCTATTTCAAGTTCCCTGGGTCACTGGAGGGGCAATATTGTATCAGTGCAGTCGATATAGTTTCGTGATATTGTTCACAGAGCAAAACCAAGGTATCCGTTTCAGCTTCGGTAAAAATCATTTCGTGTGTCCGGCTGGTGGTTGCGGATTTCCGGATTTCCCGCTCCTGAACTGGACGCATTTCTCAACCGGTTCTCGTGAAATTTTGTGAGCTGGTTTGATAATTATATTGATTTTTTTTTGTCAGTTTATGGTTATTTTGAAATTGAAAAAATCCTGAATATTGCGATTCTGTCTACAGCTCACAGAGATACTAGTTTATTATTAATATTCGCTCGATATATAAGATAAACAGCAAGAAATAAGATAACCTGCTTCATAACACTATTTCGAAATTCTGCATAAAAGCATGGTTTAATTATACTCATAAAATATAGGTGCTTTGCAGCCTTTTGTCGTCGCCTTCCGTTGCATTGGCAGGAAACAAAAGCTCAGTTTTGAAGCTAACTGCAACGTTATAACTACCTCAACGTTATTATTAACGTTACAACGCAAAATTTCAAAATTGGTACGTCTGACTAACAATTTGGTGACGTCTCTTCGCCAAAAGGCAGTTCTAGAAATACCTGTTTTGCGGCCGGGAATCCTATTTCGTTTCGTAATTTAGTGAACAGAAATACCCACTTTTCGGACGCTACTATTGGTGTCACTGGACGTTAATTTAGTCTTGCCTGATAGTTTTAGTTGGTTTAAAAGCGTTTGTAATCTCAGGTAGCTTTGTATGAAAAGGTTGACAAAGGAATTTCAACGAAAATTAACTGTAAGCGAATCTGAGATTCGTTTGAAGTAGAGTTGCCATCTCGTTTGTAACCGTTTGTAGAATTGTTGCCAGTCCATTTAAGTGCAAATAACTAATTAAAATCCATGATACAAGTGCCAAATTATTTCTAAATCTAACTTACGTGTACACACAACGGTAAAGTTATGTTCCTCTACAGTCTCCTCTTACGGCAGATTACATTAGAATCGGGTTCACATAACAAAAAAAAATACGTTTCCTTAGAATAGTCCGAGGATGTGATCCTCATATACCTGTATGTATAGGTATGTCGTAACCGGATTGTATAGTTCGCCGTTTTACATTCCAGCTAGTCATTTTATAAACAGTATTACGGCGGGTCAACGATTAGCCGGATTGAATACGGCTGAATGAAAGACCGCCGGAATGTGTTCGGCTCTTTACGTTCTTCATTTCGGCTATCCATAAAAACAGCGATTCAATAGCCGCCTCTTTTTTCGTCGTACCTATTACATTATGGCTAGTGGTTTTACAAAACGGCTAAACGTGAGCCGCCATATTGCAGAACGTATCGTAATGAAAATCCAGCTAAATGATGACCCGCCATAAGCCGAAGCCGCTCTGTTTTATAAAACGTCTAGCAATAATGTAAAACGGCGAATTATAGAATCCGCTTGCGATATATAGTCGATAATATGATTGCAGAACCTAGAAGTATTGAGGATGTGAAGTAATGTGGTTTGATTATTTATTGCAGATACAGACCTTACAGCCTTGTGTTTGTTTCCTCAAAGTCCCGGCGCTAGCGCGTTGTGGAATCGTCGCCATTTTGGACAATATACTTAATTTACAAGCAATTCGTTATTTACGCAACAGTGCCAAACATTGTGTCGTTTAAACAGACGAATTAAATTAAATTCCAGACTACATTCATATCGTCATACTTTAAGTGTGAAAATGTTAACACTTTTTGTACCAATCGACTTTTCGCAACTCGCTCGGGTAGCATTCGCTGTGCCCCGCACTCTCTCAAGTCGCTCTCAAGTACCTGCACTTGCCCCAGCTCTCTATTTACTCTTTCCACAGCGTTCTATCTGTTATCCAGACGACAAACGACTCAATGCATTTACCCTTGTTTATACTTTTATTACGACGCGCACTGCAGAAGTTTAAAGATTTTATTTTCAATTTTCCGACGGAGGCGGCGAAATGTTTGCCGGTTTGATGTTACTTGTAAACTCCTACTAAAACTAAGTAAAATATCAGTCCATCAGCTTTGGAGGCAAGCTTTCTAATTAGGCTACATAAAAAACTCAAAGCTGGCGCCATTTGAAAGCTAGTAATGACCGCCGCAGAAAAGCAATGTAAAGTATACATTTACAACCTTATATAAGTTTGAGATTAGGTTGCTATACATCTATTCTGAGCGTTCTATCAAGCGTTTCCAAACGAGCAAGCAAATCCCAGACGCGAAATCGGTTTCCGGAAGCTTACCTGCAACGGCCCAATTGCATTCACACCTATTATTTCCGGATTTGCTCTGCTGGAAGTTCATTACAAGGAGGGAGAAAAGAAAAACGGGTGCGACGCTACGCTGCTAGTACGAGTACAACTTTTTGGTGCAAAACTTTAGAGTAGGAATTGGTGTTGCGCTGCGGTGACGCGTGGAGCACAGCCCTATCACTTGTATGTATGTAAATACTTTATTGTACACAAAACACCGGTAAAAATACAGACAAATTCAGTTATATCGGTACAAAGGCGAACTTATCCCTATAAGGGATCTCTTCCAGTTAACTTGTGTGTGTGTAGTATTCTCAAATAAAAGATGTCTTGAGGTCTTCAGTGTTGTATTTATTGATATAATAATATTTAACAATATGATTTGTACAGCGATATGTGTTACTCGTCCGAAGGATCCGAGCTAAGAGAGATGTCAAAAAGTGACATTTAAAAACATAGATATTTTTAAGAGGTGGATTACATTGTTAAGGTTCGTTCAAAACTCTATTACAGTGTGTGTTTAAGATAACATATAACCAGTGATCGTCACTTTTGTAGCATTTTCGGTGCAGATGACAGCTGTCAACATACTTCAACCTGGTTCCCATAGTCGACTCTTACAACACCCAAGGGAAGAAAGGGGGTGGTGCTTTTGCCATATTTAATATTGATTGGTAAATATGTAATCGTAAAATATTTAAACTCACGTTAAGATAGATAGGATGAACACGATTCTTACATAGTTTGCGTTGCCTTTTCCGCGCTCACTAATGTAAATAAAACAATATTTTCTCAAACATGCAATTAAATATTGATGTTATGTTCCTTATAATAGGCTCCGAAGTATGAAGTTTCAGGTGCGGCTAGGACAAGAGGTCGTTAATGGAATTTCATACAAATCTTGCAGGCCTAAGCCGGCAAAGTCCTCTTTTTTAGTTTCCATTCCACATAAATTTGTGGCACACATCATTACATTCTGCCACTATGCGTATAAAAAATAAAACAGTTTTTTTTGTTGGTTATTTCATTGCATGTTTGAGAAAAGCACTATACATACCTCGGCGGGATATATGTCTGGTATGTAGGTATGCTTGCATTGTGCATACTACCGCAAGATGAGTAATAAATCAGTCAGCAAGGCATACGGTTGTTTCAATTGCTATCGCTCCCGGTTACGTATATATCATTGGCTAACGAGGATTATTTGCTAACCTTCGCGTTAAAACTATGTCCTACTTAGGAAATTTGCCTATATTCGATCATAAGACAACTGAGTGGGCGATATTTAAAAGCCGGTTAACAAAGTTCTTCTTAGTGAACAGTGTAACGGACGTCGCTAAAAAAAGTGCAATAGCGGTTACACATTTGTCGGATGAAACTTATCGGTTAGTGCGCAACTTAGCATACCCAAGTGATATAGATTCCTTGACGTATGATCAGCTGATTTTATTACTCGACGAACATTTCAAGCAGAGGGAATGTACCTTTGCGGACAAGGCGCGATTTTTCGGGGCGACAAGGAGTGCAGGCGAAACGTTGAGCGACTGGGTGGCACGTTTAAGAGGTCTGGCAAGTTATTGCGACTTTGTTGCCGCTTTGGGAACGAACCTCAGGGACCGTTTCGTGCTCGGTCTGGGCTCTGGTCCTGAGCGCGACAAATTGTTTGAGCAAAAGCCGTCAACATTAACCTTAGCACGGGCGTTAGAGATAGCTGAGCAAACAGAATGTGTCCGAGAAGCGAAGTCAATGGCAATAAAAGAGGAACCAATTTTTCGAGCGCAAATTGAGGGTGGGTACCGCGCGCGAGCAAAAGACGTGCGCGGTCGCGCGCCCGCTGGCGCCACCGGCAGCAGCGGTCGACGTTCGAGATGTCCGGGCAGTGTGCTGTATGCGGAATGAAAAACCACTCCGAGGTCAACTGTCGTTATAAATCGTATAAGTGCAAAAAGTGCGGCAAAAAGGGCCACTTAAAGAAAGTGTGTGGTGAAAGTGCGCGAATATATAACGTGCTACCGGCCGGTGACAACAATGTCAACGTGAAGCGTGACGAGGACATTGAGTGTGAGGAATGTCAATTGTTTAATTTAAGGTATGTAACCACTAAGCCGATAGAATTAAGTGTGTTAATTGGTTCTCAAAAATTAAAAGCAGAACTAGATTCAGGATCTGGTTCCAATATCTTATCAGCGATGTTGTATAGAAAAATGTTTTCTAAATATACATTGTTGGATACTAATGTTAAGATGTGTTTGTACGACGGACATAAAGTCGCACCATTGGGCTATTTTATTTGTGACTTGACCTTTAACAACCAGACAAAAAAGATAATGTTTTTCGTAATGGAAAAAGGAGGGCCGCCTTTATTAGGAAGAGATTTTATGTCAGCATTTAATTTGACCCTATCGAATAATTTAAACAATTTGTCAGCTGATAACAATGTTAACAGGTTGTTGGAACAATATTCCGATTTGTGGAAAGATGAATTAGGGACATTTAACAAATTAAAAGTTCATTTTCAATTGAAACCAAATAGTGTTCCAAAGTTTTTTAAGCCGCGTCCAGTTCCATTTGCGTTGAAAGAAAAAGTTGAACGCGAGTTAGATCGTTTAGTGAGTTTAGGTATTTTGGTACCGGTCAGCTGTTCGCAATACGCTACCCCCATTGTACCTGTTTTAAAGGGAAACGGTCAAGTTAGGATTGCTGGCGATTTTTCAGTAACCCTTAACAAAGACTTGGTGATCGATAAATACCCGCTCCCTAGAATTGAGGAGGTGTTTGCGAAACTCGGGGGGGGCGAACACTACAGCAAAATAGATTTAAAGAATGCTTATAACCAATTTGTGCTGAGCGATGAGTCACGAGAACTTACTACCATTAATACGCAGAAGGGCCTTTACATGTATAATCGTATGGTCTATGGTTTGGCCAACGCACCTGGCCTGTTCCAGAGGTCTATGGAAATGCTCCTTGCCGGTATCGATGGAGTCAGTTGTTGGCTGGACGATATATGTGTTACGGGCGCTGACAAGGAAACGCATTTGAATCGGTTAAAAGAGGTATTACATAGATTAAATGAGGCTGGGCTTAGATTGCAGAAGGATAAGTGCGAGTTTTTTAAAAGTAGTGTAACATATCTGGGTTACTCTATAAGTAAAAGCGGATTGCAATCGTGCCCCGCTAAGGTAAAGGCCATATTAGATTCACCCGA
Source organism: Notocelia uddmanniana (assembly GCA_905163555.1). Taxonomy (NCBI): domain Eukaryota; kingdom Metazoa; phylum Arthropoda; class Insecta; order Lepidoptera; family Tortricidae; genus Notocelia; species Notocelia uddmanniana. The sequence goes on along the minus strand of LR991056.1, from coordinate 33,186,930 downwards.
TCCAACTAACGTGAAAGAGGTGAAGCGGCTGGTGGGGATGATTAATTATTATAGGAATTTTATCCCTAATGCATCAAGTATTATGAGACCATTGTACGATTTACTTGGTGAAAACACCGAGTGGGAGTGGGGACCGCGTCAGCGAGAGGCGGCGCAACGCGTAAAACGCGAGTTGGCTTCAGAGCGAGTTTTGGCTCACTTTGACCCCACAGCTCAACTCGTTTTAGGAGTTGATGCAGGACCGTCGGGGTTAGGAGCGATTCTTAGCCAACGAGATGCCGCAGGCATTGAACGACCGCTTGCTTTTGCTTCAAGGTCGCTCTCGAAAAGTGAAAAAAATTATAGCCAAATCCAAAAGGAGGCAACGGCCATAATATTCGGAGTAAAAAAATATCACCAATATTTGTATGGAAGAAGTGATCCTTTCATTTTAAAAACTGATCACAGGCCATTAATCTCCATATTTAATAACAAAACCGGAATTTCGATAACGTCAGCGCTGCGACTACAAAGATACGCGATAATCTTGTCCGCCTATAATTATACCGTGCAATACACGTCCGGCGAAAATAATGTCGTAGCTGATTACTTTTCGCGCGCGCCATTAACAGAAACTTGTTGTAATAGTGACAGCGAACATGACACTCTTGCTTCATTAAATTTTTTAAATGCTTGTTCACCGGCGGTTACGCATTATGAAATTAAACAAGCGACTGAGACTGATAAAGTACTGCAAACTGTCATTAAATATATGAACCGTGGTTGGCCAAGAAAAATCATTTGTGCGTCAATACAGCCTTATTTCCGGAATAGGGCAGATTTACAGTTCGAAAGCGGATGTCTGTTGAGAGGCCCCAAGGTAGTAATTCCCGTATCTTTAAGGGCACGCGTGTTAAATGAATTGCACAGCTCACATCTAGGAATTGTGAAAATGAAGAGCAATGCGCGCAGTAGGATGTGGTGGCCGGGCATCGATAATGATATCGAGCAGAAAGCTAGCGCGTGTGTGACGTGCGCCGGGCTGCGTGTCGCGCCGCCGCGCGCGCCGCCCGCGCCGTGGCCGCGCCCTAATGCACCCTTCCAGCGCGTGCACATTGACTATATGGCTATTGGTCAACGGACGTACCTTATACTTGTAGACGCATACAGTAAATGGATAGAGAGTAAGCATATGGAAAGTGGAACGGCAACCAAAAATTTGATTTGCAAGTTAAAGGAAATATTTTCTTATTTTGGTATCCCTAATTTGCTAGTGTCGGACAACGACGTAAAAATTAATTCTGCAGAATTTAGGGAGTTTTGTTCCAGTAACGGCATTAAGTACATGACGTCACCAATATACCATCCTTGTAGCAATGGTCAAGCAGAAGTAAGTGTAAAATATTGCAAGAATATTTTAAAATGTATAATAAAAGAAAACTTGCCATTACCAAGTATTCAGGAAAAATTACTCGACTATTTATTTATATATAGAAACACTGTCCATAGTTCTACTGGAGTGACACCAGTAAAATTAATGTTTGGTCGTGAATTAAGGACACGTCTGGACTTGATTCTCCCGAAAGATAGTAAGCCAACCTTTTCCATAGAAGAGCGTACTGGTGTCAGCCGAGTATTTCATACCGGAGATTCAGTGTGGCTTAGATGGTATATTGATAGGAAAGAAAGTTGGGTAAAAGGGAAAGTACTGCATAGGGTAGGACTGAGAATGTTTAAAATATTTGTAGCAGATTATAATACCGAATGTATTCGCCATGTCGACCAATTATATAAGCGCCATCTCAATGCAGAGCAGACTGTAGCTGCTATGAAGGAACCCTGTCCGTCACAGACACATTCGTGTCCACCCCTACCTGTGACGTCTTCGCAGATCATTGAACTAGAGCCTGTTGGAAGGTCCCATGAACCAAGGGTCATGGAGACTAGTGAACGCACGGAAGACAGGGAGGAGTGGAACGACTGTGAGGACACAGAGCCGGAAGGCGAGCGAGAAAGCCCTGATGTGTCGCAAGCGGAGGCTCAGCCTCAACCGCAGGCGGTCACGAGCCCTAACGGCGCGGCTGTCCTACATGAGGATTTGCCGCTCCCCCGACGACTGTTGCGTCCTAGAGTAAATATAGATTTTAAGAAGTATTTTTAAGTTGACACCTGTTTAATGAATATTGTTTGTTAACAGATTCACAAATTAATGGTGGAGGAATATGGTATGTAGGTATGCTTGCATTGTGCATACTACCGCAAGATGAGTAATAAATCAGTCAGCAAGGCATACGGTTGTTTCAATTGCTATCGCTCCCGGTTACGTATATATCAATGTCCCTTTTGTCCCGGCCTCTGTAGTAATGTACATTAGAAAATTGAAATCGACGCAAAAAATTGAGCCATATTCAGCCCTTGTAAGGAGGCTGTGCTCTCGCTAGTAAAGTATAACAAGGCAGGTACGAACGAACTAGCACCACAATACGCATTGTCGCGCGGCGCCGCTCGCGCAATGCTGCCTTTTTATTAGCCTTGGCGGTGGCGCCCTATACAAAAATTTTAACGACATAGGAATTTTAAAAAAATTGTTTGACTAAATACTCATTTATTGACAGTTTATTATAGCTATATATAAGACAAAGTCGGGTTAGTTGCACCACTCAAGAACCGCTAGGCCGATTGTTATGAACTTTGATTTTTTGGATTTTTCTGTACGAAGTTCACTGGGACAGCTAGTAAGTATTTGCTGGCCTTTCCGCCCCAACGGCCATCAGTTCTACGTGCTATGTGCCAAAAGTATTTTCATATAAATAGAAAATTACATACCTATATTTAAAATAGATCTAGGTACTGATGTTGACTATACGCTACGTTCACTCTTTCCTTGTTTTTTGTTTTTTTATTTAATCAATTACTACATACAATTACGAGTGTACTTAAAAATAAACAAATATAAATAATTATTTATTTGTAATTAAATTGTTTTTTTTTGTGTGTTGTCACGAATAAACGTTTGAAGTTTGAAATTTATTATTTAAGTATTTATTCAAATTAATCTAACATGCCCAATCATAAAAAAGACCCCGTCCAGCAGTTCCGTCTGCGGCATGGAGCCCATAACCCTGGCGGCGTTACCTCTCTGTATTGCTAAAGAAATACTTATACGTTAGGATAGGTAAGCGCCAGCCCTATGGTCCCCTGAATCGACGATAAATGAAATCAAGTCAGCTGACCAGGGACCCAATGTTTCCACCGCAAGCGCCGCAAACTCGTATTCTTTAATTAAAGACGAGTATTTGCGGCACTTCAACACCTGGGCTTGGTCAGCTGCAGCGCCGGCTTGAGACAGAGTCACCTGGATGTGGGACTGAGCAAAGGTATCCTCGTAGATACTCGTATTATCATCATCCTCCTAGCGTTATTCCCAGTACAGTTGCATCCTGAAGGACGCCTGGGGTCCGCTACCTAATCCCAAGAATTGGCGTAGGCACTAGTTTTTCCGGAAGCGACTGCCATCTGACCTTGTAACCCGAGGGGGAAACTAGACCATATTGGAATTAGGCTTGTCAAGTGAGTGGGCAACTTGACTGTTAGAGGTTCTCAAGCCGCCCGGAGGCCTCTAACTTGGCTTAACGACTGCTATCATAAACAGCAACCGGGATCAACGGCTTAACGTGCCTTCCAAAGCACGGGAGCGCTCAGTTAGTAACCACTCAAAGCGGTCACCCATCCAAGGACTGACCTCGCCCGACATTGCTTAACCTCGCATACCGCACGCGGTACGCGGGCGCCGCTGGGCTATGAACGCTACTCGTATTATATAAGATTATTATGTGAGTTCCATGTGAATGCCTTGGCTTGCTTGTCAGTGTTTTGGCTTGACACCGACTTCAACCAGATCAGAAGGTACAATGCAGTACAGTGATCTCTTTGAATAGTGTGAAAAAGTCGCGCATTTATGAACCTTGAATTAAATAAATAATTTAATTTATTTTCCTTTTTGGTGTTTTTATGAAGGAAGATTTTTCTTTGATATTTAGTTGAAGTCGGTTTATTTGTTTTTATGTTTGTGTTACATATAAGTTTTTGGTGATATATATCTAACGGACAAATAAGTGACTTCAAAAAAGTTCATTGCTTTACTTTACGTTACGTATACATAATTGCAAAAACTACTCCATTTAAAAAGTTACCGCAATTTTATTCTCCTTGTTCATATGAGTAAAGTTATGTGTTACATGCACGCTAGTCCGCCGAAACATAAATTTTGAAATTAATTAAAATAATGAATTCTGATTAATGAAAACGTAGCGTGTTGTAAAACGTTACTTTGTGCTTGTGATTGAGATGTTACTTGACTATTAACTTCATTTTTATAGTCAAGTCAGTGTTACATAAAAGCAAATTATTTCAGGAAAAGTAAACTAATATCTCAGATTATTATTTAATTAAGTACATGTTATTATCTTTGTCTCTCAATAAAGTTAAGTAAAATTTCATAGATGCCAAAAACATTCAATGCACCTAACATTTTTCTGCCGTAAAACTCAAAATGTCTCTGAAATACAACCATCCAACATGGTTCGCTATAGAAAATATAATTCACCCCAATTATACAGTTTGGTCAAAAGCCAGGCGTGATTGTGGGCGGTAAATAACGGTCCAAGTTCCCCAGTCCTATGATTACCGACACCGACACGAGGGCGGTATAATCGCGCTTTTTTACGGTTTCCCAAATAAAACTGTTAGCGGCATCGTTCGGGACACGTCCCAGTTATCCGTTCTGCCCACGCGAGCGTTCTACACGAGTTTTTTGTCGTGCATCGAAATTTTTACCATTAAAATCGATTGGTCGCGTAAACTCAATACGTTCGTACATCGTATGACGGGGAGTTTTTAATAAATATTTGGTAGCATTTTTGTAAATTTTATTTTAAGGTGCATGGTGGCTAAACGAGAATGTTGCTCCATACTTCCGCCGTAAGGCATACAACTATCCAAGACAAAGTTTGTATGTCTTATACAGTAACTTCGCTTCGGGTGACTTAGGCGCCGCATTGTACGTAAAATCTAGTGTGGTACGTTGCCCGAAGAGACTAACACAATGTACAGGGTGTGAGGTCGCAAATTTATATTTTTTAATCCAATTATTTAAAAAAGTAAAATACAGTGCGAAATGTCAGTCACGTCATTCGAACCACCGATTGTGCGGATTTGTTAGCCACATGCCTCAGTGGTCAGAAATGCATCCTGCGTTTCTTATCGAGTCGTTCTTTAAAGGCGGCGATTCTTACGGTATCGCTTGACAGTTTTGTGCGGACTTCAATATTCGACGATTGAGTGTTGGACGTAGCGTGAATTTAATTAGTTCCTGGGTGTGGAAGTTCCGTACAACTGCTTCCGTTATGAACAGACCACGCCCAGGGCCTATCCGGACTTCAAGGACCTCCGCAGATATTGAACTCGTTGAAAGAAGAAGACTTTGCTGCGACAAGCCTTCCCTGGAAAACTGATCAGTCAGTTTGGGGACATCCCAAATCCACCGAGGTTGCCTGATTTGACCCCAATAGATTTTTTCTTATGGGGCTTTGTGTTAAATCATCATCCTCATCATCCTCCCAGCGTTATTTCCAGTACAGTTGCATCCTGAAGGACGCCTGGGGTCCGCTACCTAATCCCAAGAGTTGGCGTAGGCACTAATTATTACGGAAGCGACTGCCATCTGACCTTCCAACCCGAGGGGGAAACTAGACCTTATTGGGATTAGGCTTGTCCAGTAAGTGGGCAACTTGACTTTTAGAAGTTCTCAAGCCGTCCGGAGGCCTCTAACTTGACTTAACGACTGCTATCATACACAGCAACCGGGATCAACAGCTTAACGTGCCTTCCAAAGCACGGGAGCGCTCAGTTAGTAACCACTCAAAGCGGTCACCCATCCAACGACTGACCTCGCCCGACATTGCTTAACCTCGCATACCGCACGCGGTACGCGGGCGCCGCTGGGCCACGAACGCTCCTGTGTGTTAAATGTTGAATAAAATTTCACGCCTTCTGAACCGTACCTTACAAGGATGCTACTTTTGTCTATAATCTGTGGTATTGCGCTAATGACCTTATGTGGACTTCTGTACCAAAGATTCATTTTAATTAAAGTTTTTCATTGCTAGAAAACCAGTTTTCATTGTTAAATCTTCAGGGTTATCTCAAAGAGTGAGTTTACATTAACAATCCGCGTACTGTTGTGTCCCTAAAAAAAAATATCCATCATGAAATCCGTAGCATTCAACCGAATTTGCTTCAGACTGTGGCGAGAAACACGAGGCTTCGCTTCGACCAATGTCGGCAACTCGCTGGCAGACATTTGGGTAACATTATTTCTAGAAATGAAATCCTCGTTCTGACACCCTGTAATATGCATCCTCTATTACCCCAAACAGTCAGAGTAGTGTAAGTGTTGTAGAAAATGTGTATCATTGTTATTATCAAGCAGAAGGATACTTTTAGCGTCAATAAGGTGTAATCCATTCCTCATCAAAAATGTTTTTTTCACTTCTTATGGTCGAATGACGAATACCCACCCACCACGACGATAAGTGGTAAAATGGCATCTGGAGAATACTGCGCTTCTGGTTGGATTTAGGCTATCTAGATCCCTTGATGATATTCACGTCATGCTCAATGGTCCGACTTTCGCTTTCCGAGTGCGTTAAAACGAGTACATAACCACGTCTATTATTTAAAAGTCATTTGTAATTCTAAGTAGCTTTTAGCTTGTACTGTTTTAATCGTTATCTAACTAAATCCGTGTGTGTTCGGCGGATCCAAGTTTGGGGGGTTTTAAGGAGGGATTAGAGTCCGGGTTAAGTCGCCGGCCCTCGATGGACCGGCGAGCTTAACTGAACACGAGTTAGGAACTTGGCCGGCGCTACTGTGCACCTTACTACAATATCATTCTGTGATATTCTAGATTAGTTTTGAAATTGCAATTTAGGATAGTTAGTGAAGCGATTGTATTTGATATCAATATCCGCGTTCACTGATATTAACTAAAAGATACAGTTTTTGTGTTTAAATACAAGTGTTGGTAAAGATCCGGGTATGTCCTAAAACTACCACCAAGGCCACCGGTTGGGCAGCAGCATCCCTGGAATGCGGTGGAGATACTGCGATCGCCAACCCGCATGCCAAGCGTGGCGATTATAGAGAAAAAAAGAAAGAAAAGAAATCGTTTATTCGTGACAAAAAAAAAAAAAGAAGGAATTAACTAAAACATAGACCGATACATATAATTAATTTTGTCACGAAATGGTCACAACTCAGCGTGATGCTGGCAGAGCCAGCGCTGATCTTCCGTTGTGACCATTTGGTGAAGACACGGCGCTGTGACGCCATGGTCGCACTTGTATCAACACAAACAAAATTTCAAACAAATAAAACACGTCAGAACCAAGAAAAATAAAAGTAAAAAAAATAAACGAAATGAAACTTAAAGTATGCCACGCATCCTCATAACACCGTCGTGCAAACACCGCTTTACACAGCTCTATGCTATCTGTGGCTTTAAATAAACAAAATAATCCAAACTAGGCCTTATCTATGACAGATTATGGCATTTACCCCCCATGAAAGTTGGGGAGGCCTATGTCCTGCAGTGGACGTCCTAGGGCTGATATGGTGGTGGTGGTGGTCGGTAAAGACTCATAGTCCTTGGAGTCTTAATTTCTAACACGGCTTTATTTTTTAGTTAGTTTGTTAGTAGATTATTTAATCATAGCTCGAGGTCTTTTAACCTTGTTGGGGACTTTGTTCTATCTATAGAGACTCAAGCCCTGTATACTTATATGTACGCTGAACTTTTAGAAAATTCTGGTGAGTTTCAGACATTTTTAAGTATCTGCTTACCATCAAGCAGGCTGTAGGCTTGATTGCCATCGTCGTTGTATAAAAAATATATAATGAAACGGGTCAATCACGTCTTTAAGGTCACATTTCACTCAACATGTTTCAAACCGGTAGGCGATTCTTAATCGTGAACACTTGTCCCAACGACGGCACATTTAGCGCGAGAATGCGAATCGATACGGGGATATTTGGCACTAAACTCATTATGATTAGAACTGTACTTGAAGAAACACTTTAAGCGAAGGGGTAGGCAAGCTCTTTCCATACAAACTTTGTGCAAGTTTTTTTTCGTTTATGATTGCGCTACAGTTTTTATTTTTGGTCAATATGCTTATTTTTCTGTTAGCTACGACTTGATGTTTAATTTTTTATTTTACTTAGTCTTTTATATATTTTTTAAATAAAGCAAAATTTCAACATCACGTTCTGCGTATATCCAAAATGTAAAAGCAAAAAATAAAATAAAATGATTTAGTGCCAAAACTAACGAATAAAACTTGCACAACGTTTGTATAGAGAAGGCCTTGCCCCACCCTTCGCCTTAAGAATCGCGACCTACTGTGTAAAGTACTGTCGCAATCAGTACATTTTTATTACGCACTTATTTTTCATCGTTGGATAGAAATTTCAATAGTTACTTTTGGTTATTGGAGTCAAGTCTTTGAGGCATACCTTAATTTTAAAAAAGATTTATTAGATACGATGCCTGGAGTGTTTTATAAAGCTTTAGTTATAACTAAAGGACTAAATAAGATTCCAAAAAGGACTCAACTCACAATTCAAAAAATTCGGAAGCCTTTTAAGCTCATATCCTCGTAAATACGAGCCGACTTCTTCAAAAGACGCCAAAAATTTGTTGGATTTTTTTCTTTACCGACACTTTAGGTGGTATACGTTTGTATTCTTGTTTTTTTTACAATTTCTGTAATATTTCAAGTCAGCAGGCACCTACTTCGATAACCCGCCGTATACTTTAGCTTAATGCTCAGCCCTTGCTCGTAATTGAAACAAAATGGCGCCTAAACACCGCTCGCGTCGCAAATTACGTGGTTACTCAAATTCAAAGCGTTTTATTCGCGCTAAGGCATTTTTCTTTAATAGTGGCTTAATATACAAGAAAACAGCAATAAAGTACTTATAGGTGGGTCAGTTTTACTCCATTTTGGATTTAAACGGGTAACGGTGTGGGTATGATTCCAAGCGTGATTTAACTTTGACGTAAATTGTCATGGTTTTACTGTTATTACGACCTGGAACTTTGTAATGGCACGTTTATATTAATCTGCACTGAATGGCAAACGTGAAAAAAACAAAGACAGTATTCCTATTTTATATTCTCTTTTGACAGTAAGCCAGAAACAGTTCGGTTTAAAGAAACTATATTGTCTAAAGAAATTACAGAAATTTCACTTCCAAGACAACTTATAAATAGTTAACTTATCTAAAGCTTTCTTTCAATATATGCAATAAGCAAGCATTTGTGACAAATTTTCAACAAACAGATGCTTTTACTATTTATTTTGAAATTGCAATTAGAAACATACTAAAAGAGTAAACTCATAACCATGAATATACCCTATGGTTTTCACATAAAGTCACTCATCTCTCATTGGTTCACTTAATCTCTCTATTTTCTTTTCATTAATTAGGAAACAAGACTGCCGTTTCAGTAAAACTAGTCCCTAAGAAAAGTCTTGTGACTTAGCGGGGCGGTATTTTGTATATTTGACATGAGTTACAAAGACTTATTACTGGGTTGAGGACTATCTAACGGACAGAAATGCATGGCCAAACCAGATACCGAAATAGCATGAAATAATCAAGTCATCATCATCATCATCAGCCCACAGCCGTCCACTGCACGGTTAGTTTACATTGCTTATTTTAATAGTATAATTACTTATGGTCTTATCTTATGGGAATCAGCTGCAGATATTGAAACTGTTTTTATTTTGCAAAAAAGGGCTATCCGAGCAATTTATAACTCGGGGTCGCGTGACTCATTAAGAGAATGTTTCAAAGAAATAGATATTCTAACCCTGCCGTCCCTATACATATTTGAAATAATAATGTATGTTAGGAAGAATTTGGGCAATTTCCCAACGAACGCTGATAAACCAATAGCCACGAGAAATACTGGGAAACTGAAACTAACCTTCTATAGACTAGTAAAGGCGAAAAAGTCGTTCTTGGGAAATTGTATCAAATTCTACATTAAAAATTCCTAAACACATTACTGAACTTAGCAATTCTAAATTCAAATCTGTAGTAAAACAAACACTTATTTCAAGAGCATATTATAAGATAAACGATTACATCATGGATAGGGATGTTTGGCAGTGATAGCGTCCTGCACGGGTAATCTATCGCGAAAATATGTTTTCTACTGTAGCATTGTTATTTCAGTTATTTTGTAGTAGCTGACATTTATATTTAACTATACAATGTATATTGTTTTGAAAAAATGACACCTCGCCGAGTTTCTTACGCCGGTTCTTCTCGTGGCAGAGGTATATTTTTCCGAACCGGTGTTAGTTTATTGACGTTCATAGGTGCATGTAATATGCCTAATTTGAAGAATAAACTACTTTTACTTTTTTACTTTACTTTTACTTTTACTGCTGGACATAGGCCTTCCCCAATTCGCGCCACCACACCCGGTCCTCAGCTCTCCGCATCCAACCGCTTCCCGCCACCCTCTTTAGGTCGTCGGTCCACCTGGCGGGAGGTCGTCCCACAGCGCGTGTCGTTCGCGGTCTCCACTCCAGAACTCGTCTGCCCCATCGGCCATCGGCTCTTCGACAAATATACCCCGCCCATTGCCACTTCAGGTTACTTATCCTGTGCGCTATGTCGGTGACCTTGGTTCTCTGTCGGATATCCTGATTCCGTATTCTGTCCTTCAGAGAAACTCCGAGCATAGCCCTCTCCATAGCACGCTGGGCGACTTGGAATTTATGGACGAGGCCTTTTGTCAGCGTCCACTTCAATAATCATGTAATATGTATATTTTTATTGGATCTAGGAAATTTGTTAACACAGTAATTCTTGCTGGAAAGCATATCAAACGATTTAATTTACTGTCTAGTGGAAGTACTTTCCATGATTGAATCTCTTATTTCCATTATTGCCTATCTCCAATTTGGAAATACAGTTGACATGTAGTTGAACTACACATTGTAATTAGTTTTCCTGTTTTTGTATCCATACTCAGATTTACTCATATTAAGTAGGTTAAATATTATCATTGAAGCATATTTTTGGGAGACAATGACTGACTGTCGAGTTTGTTTCAGAGTTTTTTTCTCAGCAGTGGTCTCCTTTTTCAGAAACGCTAAAAGATTTTGACTTGTAAAAGGGCCATTGCGGCGTACTTGCCGAATAAAGCTCATTTATATCATTTATTTATGCAGGACGTATACAATTATAACAAAGCGAGTCCTTGACCATGAGCGCTCGCGGTTCCGATGAGTTTAAAGCATCAATCCGAAATATGTCGAGAATTATTTGATCTCAAACACGTGATTAATCCGTTTTGTTATAGTTTAATAGACACATTAGCTCTGTTTGACCCCTACAACTCCCTACGGACACTCAAGTTTTTAGCAAATGTACGTAACCTTTTCTACTAAACATCCCCCGACCCCAAACGAGTTTAATATTTACACGCCGATTTACATTCGACCGACCGATCCGTCAAACCCAGCATTACCCTATTTGATTAGACTTTGCGGTACACTTCAGGTCCTACACGGGTTCAGACAAGCGGACAGCCAAACAAATCCCAACCGATTGCTCTAACGCTTAAGGTTTAATATGGATTGTGAGCTGCGTCAATTTTAGCTAAATATTTAATTAACATGCGTTGCATGCCCTACGAATGTCGTAGCGACAATCTGCTACGATTCTAACGTCGATCTGAAGTAAACTCTTTTATGTAATAGATAAGGGTGAAAGTGGATTGGAAAATATTGATTTTAGAAAAGTGCACAAGATGCTTAGTGACTGAACTCTAAGGGTCTATTGGACTAATGTATTGAATTAAGTTAAAGTTTAATAGGAGCACGGAAAAAATAATATCACGCGCTCCCAACTTAACATTTCAAATCAAATGTGCTCGAAAAATATCCCAAACATTTGGATTTAAAATGATTTAAGATTCGATTAAAACGATAAAAAGTATAAAATACGTATTTTCTCATGTACACACTATCAAGGAATGATCGGATTCCCAAAGTAACGCCGGATTCTATCGATTATAATTCACACGATGTTTTGGTCGATGTGTTACCTAAACCTGATTAGTGAATTTATTTTCAATCAATCAAAATATGCGCACCAGTCATGAGTTAAATTTTGTGTTCGAATATACTTAGACAGAATTAAATAGATTACTATGGGTACTGCTGAAACAATTTGCGTTGTTTGTTAATGAATTCTAGGAAGTTCGTTGAATTTTGCATACAAAACAATTTGATTGGAACGCCAGACATTTAAATAGTGGGTGCTAATTATGTTACGTGTTCATCGAGTAGTTATATTTGGCATTTCAATTATATATCAGCTTGTTCTGGCACGGTAACTCTTCGCGGCAATTTTTAACACGATTGTATTGAAGTTGGGGTTATTTGGGGTTTTTCAACGCGCATGTGACACCCCTAGAGTTGCAAGCGTCCATAGACTGCGGAGACCGTTTACCATCAGGCGGGCCGTACGCTTGTTTGCCACGGACGTGGTATTAAAAAAACTAATTATAATGTTCATTTTTGTAACCGTAATTCAAATTCAAATTCTAAATATTCTTTATTCAAATAGGCCTAGCAACAAGCACTTTCAAATCGTCAGTTATAACATGTATTAACATATATATTAATTAATTATTTAGAGCAATTTATTGATGCTATTATTATTCTTTACAATAAATATTGTATTGTTGTAGACATGTCAAAATAAGAAATAATTAACTTATTTAGTATACCCTTATTTCGTCGGCCTCATCTTTTCCCCCTGGCTAGATGCTGGCCAAGAGCAATCCCATTTTTAATAAAAAAAAAAGCTGTACCAAAAGGATTTGGATATAAATGTGATGTCATCTTACTGGTCGTTTATAAAAACGTACATGCAGCGGGCAGATGATTAATTTTGTGATATAAATGTCACAAAATCCATATCATTACCACAAACCGTCATTAAAACGAAATTTTGGTCTCGAATAGTCATTGCACACTAATATTTACTGTCATGTTACTGAATTACGAATGAGTACAAACGATTAGATTCCACTGACTTCCATTACCATACCATTAGTCATTGCGTCGTAAATCATGTCAAAAGTCGTATATGATTCCATGTAATCTTGAAATGCTTGTTTGTTTCAATACATTAGGTGCATTCACTATCAATCTTTAGTTTGACAGTTTTAAGGGTGGTTCAGCACACCGTGGCGAGCCCGGCACGACCGTTGGCTGGCGTTCGGAGATAAAGACACACGCTGAGGGCGTACAGCGCCCTTCGAGTCCAATATAATAACACGTATAGGGCGGTGATGGGGCTGCCTCGCTAATGCAGCGCCTCGAGCATGTTTGCTGCGACGCATACAGCATGTGTTCATAGCACCATGCGAATGCGGGCCGCGTGCCTGGTCAAGTGCGTGCGGGCCAGCGCCAACGCCATGATCGCGTGGACCGGATGGACTGTCCTTACATCGTGCACAGTTGCAACAGACATGTCCAGGCACCTGTCGGTAAAACAGCAATGTTGCGGAGATACCACAGGCATGCTGCAGCCAGGGTTTATAACGCCTTGCCAATTGACATTATTTATTTTTATTTTTTATTATTAAAGTAGTTAAAAAACACATTTACAATTAGTTAAAACTGCACCGTTAAACCAAAATTTGGTTTGTCTCGATGCACCATTCCACAACAGCTTAAAAAAACTAGTACAATAACAGTGTTATACTTAACTATAGGTATTAATAATGTGAATCGTTACATATCTATTTGCACTATGCATCGTATAATATAATATACCATTTCATTAAGGCTCTGCCTCCCACAAAATTCTCTATTAGCATAAAAAAGTACCTTGTTGAGTTATTTCCATATAGCCTTGATGAATATTATAATTTAATATAAAATGTACAGCATATTAAAATTAACGTAAAGCTGAAATCGCTACCTTTATTTCTATGTCAAATTTTTCCATGATATTTAGTTATGTTATTGATAATGCTACACCAACTTGGTAAAATTGTATTGAGTCAAACACATATCATAATTAAAAATTGTACCACATCTTTATGTAAACATACAATTTATAACAAATTAATGTAATGAAATGAAAAAATTACATGTAAGGACTGGTGTAGGTTAAGAAAGTGATGACTTAATGCCATGTTTTTTTAATGATAATTTATTTTATGTTATATCTAATAGCTGGAGATAAACGCATTTTTTTTAATTTAATAAACTGAAAACCTTAAAGTAGTAGGATTCATTACCTACTAGCGTTTTAAGCGTGCAATGTAGTAGACGATGTATGTTTAGACTTTTCTTCAAGTGGACATTGTGACACCTGGGCTCTCAATCAGCTCGGCATCATAACATTCGCACTTTTCGACAAGTGGACTTAGTGACACATAGGTTATAGGACACAGGGACATTATAGCACTCAAAATGTTCGACCAGTGGACATTATGACACATCCAGCTTGCACATGCGTTTCTCGTGTTCCATTATGTGTCTTAACTTTTAGTTTCTTCTTTTGTGTTCATTTTCCTTAAGACCTTATCATTGTTTTACGGATTGCACTCCAGTGTCCCGAGATACAGGCTCAGCCTTGTCTAGTAAATGAATGATTATGAATTTGACGTCTGGACTATCGGAACCAGGGACATTATACGACAACGGACATTATAACGTGTGGACTTACTGACACTCAGACATATATGCCCTTAAACTATTAACTGGCCATACCACTTCCATGCGTTTACCGGCAAATTGAAATCCAATGTCAATTAATTCTAGGCTTCTCTATTTTAATCTGGTCATTTGTTACAGCGTCGGCTTGAGCACGGCCCGGGCTCGAAACGGTGTGAGAGTCAGCCTCCTCGATATTGACATTTAATAATAGCCTACAATACACTCAAGTTGAGCATTATCTGTCATTCGTAAAGTTGATATTGAAATTGATCGAAGTGACAATCAATCAAGTTACAATTTGTATATTTCCAGGACAGTAACCTATTTCACTACACGCGAACGGATCTTGGTTTTAGAAGTTTAGACTATGTTGTCTGCAAAGCGGATACATAAAATTACTTAAATTGACGTAAAGTTACGTTAAGTTACGTAAAGTTATGTAGGTAACGACTCGTCTTCGCTAAATCGATACTTCCACACTTTAATATTATAAAATCAAAATCAAAAATCAAAATCAAATATTTATTCTGCAAATAGGCCACAAGGACACTTTTACATATTAAAGCGTGAATTTATACAATTTCAAAAAAAACTGACAATCTTACTTAATAATAATGATGAAAAAATTATACTGATTAACAATTAAATGAAAATAAATTTACAAATATTAAGGACGTATTGAATACGATCCGTCCGAATAAACAAAAAGTATATAAAATTAATTCAGTATCTCAGAGATGTACATGGTCTCTGAGCGTCCAAACACGATTAATAACAATTACTTAAAAGTCCTTAGAGATGTAAATGATCTCTAAGCGCTAAAATTAAAATAAGTAAACTTAATATTGTTAGAGATGTATAAGGTCTCTAAGCATCAATAACAATAAAAATAATCCAGAACAGGATTATGTCTCTCGTCAATCTACATACAATAAAATAACACTAGTATTAAGGTGTTTAGTATGCCCTTGCAAGCATGAACAGACTCCACAAACAGCATCCGATCACGAGTATGACGCGTGTACATCTCAGCCATCACCAATATAAATTCGAAAGTAAATTTGTTTGCCTGTTACATCTTATAGCTTAAACCGCTGAACGGATTTTAATGTAATCCGGGCCACATTGAGTAATATAATGATTACCATCATCATTATGTTAGCAGAAGGACGTTCACTGCTGGACATAGCATTGAACTCCACCAAAGAGTGCTACAATGACCTACAAAGAATATCCGATTTCCCTGCATAATTTGCATACAGTGCACATGTCGAAACACAACCAAATCGAAACATGAACCCCTTCTACCTATGAAGACGAGTGTCCCCCGGGTGACACCATTAACCCACTTCCTCATCAAAGATCTGAGCCTCATTATGCCGAGCACAAAGCTGGGCGAGTCATACAACTCATACATTTTCCATTAAGTCGGCGTCTGCTTCGCACATCCATTACGAATAATTGCCCTGTCCGCGGCGTTTGGGACCGGGACGGTATACAGATGAGGGCAGTATGCATTTGAGCTTATATTGAGGTAAGGTAACCTCAATCTGAAGCACAGAATAAATAAAAGTACTTACGTTATCCTTCGTAAAATCCTTGGCCCAGTTCAGAGACCCGATGGCAGTTGGAGAATTCGCAAAAATGCCGAAATTGAAGATCTTGTCGCGGAACCGAATGTCATCGGAGTAATGAAAGCGTATTGACTTCGTTGGCTTGATCATCTAGAACCAATGGGTGACGACCATGCCGTCAAAACAGCCTACCAGGTCAAACCGATTGGGAGACGCACGGTCGGCTGCCCTAGATACCGTTGGGCCGGTATATGCGAGCTTCAAGTTGACTCGTGGAAAGAAATGACGCAGGTTCGGGTTCAGTGGCATGCACTCGTATTGCAGGCCAAGACACACTTAAGGTTGCTGTGCTAGACGAGTAAGGGACGTTACAGAAGGTTTTACGTCACAAAACCGGTGTTTTACAGTTAGATCATTTAAATCATGGGATCCCGGTCACTCAACTAACCGCATAGCGCACGCTCTATCGTGCCTACATTGACACCCCGGGGTTGTGGGAGTGGGACACCCAAATTTAGACCATCATGAGAGAAACAGGTCTGTCTCAAATCTATCTTAAGGTAAACGGATGGTATAAAATGGATATTATTAGTAGTTTATGCAACTGTTACATAATGAGAGCCCTTTAAACAACAGTGTGCTTTTATGAAACGAGCCGGAGGCGAGTCATTCATAATAAAAACGAGGGCGGTGCATATTAAAAAGCTGGTCTTTACAGTCGGTTGTTTGAATATATTAAAGAGGGTTTTCAGTTTGGATGTAGAGAAAAGTAGTTTCATGTTGTTCGTTGTTAATTATGAATATAAACAATTTTACAATTCCCTTGAAGCGTTAAGTCCTTTTATACTTATTGGATTGGTGTACAGATTACTAAATGAATAATTAATTTTATTAGGTTACAAACAGAGTACTGTGGCATTGTTCTACTGCGCCCGAATCGGGGCGACTTTTCTCGATTAATGAAATTCGGACGTGTTCGGACAAATTGACTGGCGGCGGCGCGGGCGCGCCGCGGTTTCAATATTTACCTCCGTGTCGGCCGATCGTTCGCAAATATACAAGGCGGCCGTTATGAAAGGGAAATAATGTGTAAACTGACCTGAATTGTGTGAAATTAGAAAATAATAGCTCTATATTAAAATTATGTGTGTACTGCCGTCCTGGCCCGCTGTAGCCGTCATGAAATTTAGGCTAGTTCTAGTCAGCAATCGTAGATGCTCTCAAACAAGTTTTTGTTACTAGTAAGTACAATAGTTTGTTGAGATACCATTACTTGATCTTAAGGTATGTGATGTTGTGTTCCTGGTGGTGACTAAAATCCCCAGAGCGATGCGCTGCGTCCAAAGTGAGGGACCTGCATTATATTGCTGTTCTGCAAATTTTTTGATATAAATGCTGACACCTATAACTATCATAAGTTGCATTTTAAATTCATATAAAAAAAAATTGGGGGACAATCTTACACAAATCGACCTAGTCCCAAACTAAGCAAAGCTTGTACTATGGGTACTAGACGACGATATACATACTTATATAGATAAATACATACTTATATACATAGAAAACATCCAAGACCCAAGAACAAATATCCGTGAATAATGCACAAATAAATGCCCTGGCCGGGATTCGAACCCGGGACCTCTAGCTTCGGAGGCAGAGTCACTACCAACTAGGCTAAACAGGTCGTCAAACCACCATATAGAAACCACACACTGCATTCTAGAAAATAATGAAAACGGTACATGTTATCTATGTAAACTGCACAGACTGTATCCTTGAGGGATTTCTACAAAGCATCCCTTATTTCCGCAAACCCCATCAAGTGAAACTAAGCGTACGAATCAAGTTCACTAGCACGACAGTCTCCGCTGCGGGCGTCGACTTTCAGCTAATTCCATAAAAGCATTCACCTTGTAGTTGTCAGTAGTTATTAGCTCCAACCTTTTCCTAACCTGCTTGGCCAATAACACCCGTCTACGTCTAATTTAGGCTCGATTTGGAGCCTTGGGCGCTTGGATGAATACGCTTTTGTATTTATTTCCGTGCAGCCTTGCCTGGCCCATCAATCATCCCGCCCTGGGTAAGGTCAAATATTAGATTTCTTTATATACGATACTCGCATTTGATTGCCGACTTTTGACGAATACGCATCATGGGCTAATTTTCATAGCGTTGTGTGCATTCCGTCATGGTAATGGTATTTTACCTTTTCCGTTTGAATAGTTTTGTAGCTGTACCTGTAATAGAAAACATACAAATTAGTTTCAACATAGGTAGTATACATTTAAGTAAGTGTGAGAGAAACCCAACTTTCCCAATCGAAAAAAAAAGCTTCCTAGTGCTGAAGGAATAAACGACACTTAGGTCTTGCATTTGATATGAAAGCATAGTGCGACTGTGCGACAGGCTATTATTAGAGAATTTGAAATTAAAGGAAAAAAAATGTTTTTTTTTTAATGATCCGAGCAAGATTCGAATCTGCGACATCTGGCATACGCGGCCAATCGCTCTAGCCTCTGAGCTATCGGAACAACCAAGCTCGTGCGAGAAATCCTTCACTAGTTCCCTCTTACAACGCCTTAGGGAGGCATACACCGATCAGGATTTCGTGCACGAGCTTGGTTGTTCCGATAGGTCACTAGAGCGAATCGCATGCGTTTCGAATCCTGCTCGGAGCATTAAATTTTTCAATTTACTCCTTTACTTTGAAATTTGAAATTTTCTTTAGCAGTTTTACTGCTTACTGGAAAATTTATTTATTATTAGAGAATCCTCTATTAGAGAAGCCAGAAAACCAGCTTGTATGTAAAATCCCGGAAATTCCGATACAAGTCTTTTCCAGGTCTGCAAACTTTAACTAGCATGCACCAAAACCCAGGACAGCGCAGCTTGAAGCGAGATTGTGAACATTGCTCACGAATACGATGAAAAAAAACAAAGAAACAGCAGTCTCAATACACTTAAAATTACAGATTTTTTTTTCAGATTTTATTGAGAATAAGCTTCTATCAAAATAAAAATAAATATTGCCGATTTCTTTCAAGTTTTATAGCCAATTGTACCTTTTTTCACAGTCTTCAACTACTGGTTAGGAGGATTCCAATGAGCTTGAACACGACGGATGTATATTAGAGAGTTGCTATGCCTATCTTCTGTCTCCATCATCAAATCAGCTCAAACAATAATATTTCATTGTTACATAAGTATTCCAAATTTACGCTCAATTGGCTGAGGTTAATTGGTCTAAAATTCAGTTGCAAGATTTGACCCAAATAATAGTACATTACTACAGAGGCCGGGACGAAAGGGGTTGCCGGCCGAAGACATATACACGGCCGAGCGAAGCGAGGTCGGATAGGTCTGAGGCGGGCAACCCCATATTTCCCGCCGAGGTATGTATAGTGCTTTTCTCAAACATGCAATGAAATAAACAACAAAAAAATCAAAGTTTTATTTTTAATACGCATAGTGGCAGAATGTCATGATGCCTGTGCCACAAATTTATGTGGAATGGAAATTAAAAAAGAGGACTTTGCCGGCCTAGGCCTGCAACATTTGTATGAAATTGCATTAACGACTTCTTGTCCTAGCCGCACCTGAAACGTCATACTTCGCAGCCTATTATAAGGAACATAACATCAATATTTCATTGCATGTTTGAGAAAACATACTTACACACAAACATTGCAAGGTTAGTTACATCAAAGCTTGTACAAATCAACCTTTACTCTTACCGTCAATGTACGAGTAAATATACTATACATTTAATCAAGCCGACGAAGTTGTCAACCTACAAATATTTATCTATTTAAAGATTACATTTAAGAAAATCCCAACCCGCATACTCGACACCCTCAAACCTAAAAACATAAAATCTTGCACGCTCACTCGATATAAATAGCGAAGCAATCAGGCCGAGAAGTGGTAAAGCGGTTTTTTTATGTCGTACGTGACAAATACAAAGATGGCCGGCGGAAGTGACCGCACCGGAAGCGGACGGTGCGTCTCCAACTAATTCTCTGCGGCGCCTTTTATGGTTAATGAGGGTAGTTTACAAGAAACTGAGCCCTCAGGTGTGTCTTTTTGGTAGTTTTCAGTTTGCAGTGCTAGATATATTAGGTATATTTTAGATGCGAGATGCTTTTCAATGCGAAAACCATTTGCAAACGGGTAAAACTCTTTTGATTTAGTATTTCCAAGGAAGAAATTGTGATACCAAGCTATACTATTAAAAATTATCTCAATGGTAAAACGGCTTCGGAATGAATTGAACCATTGGACGCAGCAAATGTTTACCAACTTTCGAAAAAGCTAGCACGAAGCTTCATACTCCGGCAAAAACATTTTTTTACATATGTACCCCACGCCCACAATCTTTTCACTATGATCCATTAACCCGTGTATGGGACTTAGCGTCAGGACGCAATCCGGAATAGCTTAATTAATGAGCTTGAAACATGACAGTTAAGTAGGTAACTTAGATTCAAGTAAATTTAATAAGACATTGGCTTCTTATATATAATGTGTTCGAATAGACATAATATATTTAAATTGTAATAATAATAATAAAATAATAAAAACATTTATTCATGACATAAAACAAACATAAAAGAAAAGAAAAATAAAACTACAACAAAAATATGTCACGAAATGGTCCGAACTCAGCATGAAGCTGGCATTGCGACCAGCGCTGGTCTTCCGTTGGGGCCATCAGTGAGATCAAATTGTGTAACACAAACAATTACAAAATGTCTATTCAAACACGTCACAACTTCATACAACAGGTCCTTTTCTTAAGTTACCTTTAATCTATTATACGTGTATGAGAGATAAACACAGCAGAATTTTATCTGGGACCTACATCTATCTAGTTAACCATCAAATCAATTTAATTTAATCGTATGGCTTTATTTACGAACCGTGAGATCATTGAAAAGACAAGTACGGTTGCCAGTTTTTGTTGCAATTTTAGCACCACCCTGGGGTCACGTGTAGGGTAACGGTGGGTACTCCCTACGGACGTGGTGCAACTTCGACCCCCCTTTGTCAAGTGAGTGGGCAACTTGACTGTTAGAAGTTCTCAAGCCGCCCGAAGGCCTCTAACTTGGCTTAACGACTGCTGTCGTAGACAGCAGCCGGGATCAACGGCTTAACGTGCCTTCCAAAGCACGAGAGCGCTCAGTTAGAAACCACTCAAAGCGGTCACCCATCCAAGAACTGACCTGCGCCCACATTGCTTAACCTCGCATACCGCACGCGGTAGGCGGGTGCCGCTGGGCCACGAGCGCTCTATTCATCTCAATAAAAGGTCGACAAGGAGTTGCTCACTCTATGCCATCCATAGTTAACAGTAACTACTTCCTATCAGGTGTAAAAACCTGTAGGATATCCAAGAATGGCTAATTTATGGCACCAGGTGAACCCGCAGAAGTTTCTAGAGCCTAATGGCTCGATGCCGTGCGCGCGACCGCTCATTACCCCGCTAAATTATTTTAAACGCCGACCGTATTAAACGGCTCACGAATTAGCGCCATTCCGATAATCGACCAATCCCAAGACGCCCTGAATACGAGGGAATGAACCGAACGTGAACAAAGCAACGTACAAGGATTTATTGCGAATCGCTAATGAATACAACGGAGATCCGGGAGGCGTGACGATACGCACTCCATTTAACAAGGATTCTGCGGAATGTAGCCATTGATAGGGAAAAAACTCTTTCATTAGAACTGTCACGAAACTATTATTAACTCTAAGGGCGTCGGAATGAGCCATTCATTCAGTCCAAGTGGCAAACAAAACGTCCTTCGCACAATACATTGTCTCGCAAGCGGCTCAAACATCCGTCCTCTCCATAAGAGCGAGCAATGGAGTTTGTTAAAAAACAATAGCCTGAAGTGGGATGCGCGGGAAGAATCCTAGTGACTGTGCCAGTTATCGGATTAACCATCACGCGTTCTCTTCGTGGCGTGATATGTTAAAACGAATTACGCGAGCGATGTAAAGCGTGCGAGTTTAACTGTCGCGAGCTACCGCGTACGTTCCCGCTTGTGGTAAACGGTTACGTCAAGAGCGCTCATTCAACGAGTTCCCAGCTTTTATGTTAGCCTTTGCAGAAACATGTAGGAAGCCGTTGCATAACTAAAGTTCGGTACACTTTCACGGTTGAGACTCGCGAAGAATATTAAACAGGAAACTATCCTCACACTCAAGGAAACAGAACTGAAAATTTTATACGAGGATATTGGATTTCACGCGTCAAAACTTTATTTGGACGAGAAATGTGTGATAGAGTTCACTTAAGAAGAAGTTTATGCTCCGCGATGGATGCGGATCCGCATATGCTTCCCGTGTGAAAATGGGAAAACCAGACGGAAGCGGTTTAGATTGGATTTTTTCGTCGTTTTTGCAGCGAGATTTGGTTTATTGAGATAGCTATATTACTAGTTTATCCTACTTTAATATTATGAATGTGAAATTTTCGTTGTTTGGATTTTTGTTACTCGATCGTGCTAACATAGAACGTTTGTTACGAATCCTTATACCAAAACAGCGCTAGTGATTGTTCTGCAGTCACAAGCGACATAGGCTCCGGTGTCTGCTTACCATCAGCTCGGCCGTAGGCTTCTTTCCTACCGTCGAAGTTCGTATGAAGAAATAAGCAGCTGAACTCATCGAAAACACAGTCAAATATAAGCCGTTATTTTATTGTAACATTTCCGTAAAGCAGTCGCGTCTTTATATGTACGAGCATACGCTGTAGGTACGCGTCTTTGTTTCTATAATCGGGGTATAAGGGTCAGGTGTTTTTTTTATCATAAATTATAATAATCTGTTGTTTCAATATATTTAAATGTTTCAAACGGATTCATTCGGTGAATTTATATTAGGTACTCTTTCATTCATAGATAATAATTTATGTACAATTTTCTGAAATATAAATGAAAACATTTTTAGTGAGATGATTAGTTTTTTGTATTTTGACCTTAATAATCTCATTACATACCTCGAGGCACTGTTTTTACCCGACTGCGCCAGAAGGAGGTTTATGTTTTTCGAGAGTATGTATGTATGTATGTGTGTATGTATAATTGTTTGGCACGCTCTGCAGCCTGAACGGCTCCATGGATTTTAGCTTGAGAGGTGTCGTTAGTTTCGTATTTACTGTGAAAGTGACACTGGGTATATCAAAATAAATAATAAACAAAATGGCTTATTTTTGGCGCCAAATTCCATATTACACAGAAACGTAGTCGGTTTTTTTTGTTTTTTAATTAATCAGTCTTGTTACAGTTACAACGAATAAAACCAAATCTGCTCAAACATTTGTGTATTTAACTACAGTTTATTTAACTTAATATCCGATTGAAAATATCAATTGCACAAATATTTTGCGCTTTATTTAATGTATATCGCGCCACAAGGAAAACAAACGAATTGCAATCAGCGCAATTATAAACAAATAAAGCGATGCGTGACTGTCGGGTAATTGTGGAGCGTTTGTTTGTCGATTATCAATAGTGTTTACTACGGGCGATGTTCGTTACGATGGCCATTAAATTAGTAAGAACTAATTAGTAATCACTTTAACGAGATGATACCAATTAAACTTAAAAAACCTTGCGTTTGAGACATGTATTTTGCCATGCCTTATATATGGCTGTCAAACATGGACACTCGCAAAAAACATTATCAAAAAAATATAAGTGTGTCAAAGGTCCATAGAAAGAAGCTTCCTGAATATAAAACTATCAGACAGGGTACGAAACACCGCGATAAGAAAAAGAACAAAATTTATAGATGCAGCAAAACACATAATTAAACTTAAGTTTAAGTGGGCAGGTCATATAGTAAGAATGTCAAATAAGAAATGGACAAAAACAATAACAAATTGGAAACCAAGAGTAGGGAAAAGGAAGTGGGTAAGCCAAATACAAGGTGGGAAAAGGACCTAATAGAAAAAATAGGAAAAAACTGGAGAGAAGTAGCAATGGACAGACAGACATGGAAGAACATGGAAACTTAAAAAATGGCGATCCGGAAGAGACCTAGGTCAAAAGGCCCTACAAACATTACTTAGTGTTTAACAAAGTGATAACAAATATGTTAAACACTTGTTTGTAAAATAAATAAATAAATAAATTTCATATTAATTACACAAAATAAAAATATTTAAATGGATTACAATACAATACAATACAAATCCTCTTTATTGCACACCTCACACAAATGAATTAGTTACAAACAGAAGAAATAAAACAGCAACATGTAAGTAGGTAGAGGTAGACAACAGGCGCTCTTATCGCTAACGAGCGATCTCTTCCAGACAACCTTTGGGTAGCGGGAAAAGAGAAAAATAATATATGCAGTAGGTGGTGCAGAGATTTATATGAATCATGTAAATTAATTTGTAAAATTCATACTTATATACTTTTATATATAAACATACATACACAATCTTACATATATATAATAATATTACATAACAAATAAGAAAAAGAAAATATATATACATATTTGTAAAGTCAGCCGAACTTTATAGGTAGTTGATATTAAGGAAGAGACAAATAATGTTTTTTAAGTAGGGTTTACAATAATAATTTTCTACTCCTCTCCTTTTATCTGTCATCTATATAGTCGCTAACTCATATACAATGACACCAATAATAAGTCGGTGAAAACTCTATGCTCTCTGGTCTATAAAATCACTGACTAGCGTGCTTTTATAGTTCATACATTTATCATAAAAGCACTGTTAACTTTTTTTTTATAGTAAGGCTTCATTCCTAATTTTTTTTTCAATACTTACCTCGTTGGTTACTAAGTTATGTTACTGTAATAATCCTTATCTACATAAAATATACTAACCAAAGGTAAATAAATTATATATTAAAATGAATTACACACAATCAGGATTTACATTTGTCAATTTCATTCAAAATGGCCTCCTTGGGCCTGAACACAGGCCTTCAGACGACGAGGCCAGTCATCAATAGCGGCACGCACGGTTGTCATATCTAATTCCGTCACTGTCTTGACTACACGTATGGCCCGCTTGAGGGAGTCCAGATTTGTGTGGGGTTTAGCAGAGGCTTTCTCCTCAATAACCTGCCATATAGCATAATCCTATAATCCAGGGGGTTGAGGTCCGGGCTGGAGGAGGGCCAGTCTTCGTGGGCAATGAAGTCAATTTTGTTGCTTCGAAACCAGGCTTGAGTTGTTTTTGCCTTATGTGCAGGGGCTGAGTCTTGTTGAAAGACCCAGGGCTGGTTTTGAAACAGAGAGTGGCTTAAAGGCTTCACTATTGGTTCCAGAACGGTTTCCTGGTAAACTTTAGCCCCAGTTTTCACACCTTTTCACAAAAAAGGACCTGTGTTATCCTGAGTATGACACACCTAACCAAATCATGACATAAGAGGGATGATGGCCTCGTTGCACTCTCGGAACAGCTACACTCGCTTCTTGACTGTTTTTTGCATACACTCTGTCATTCTGGCGGTTACAACATTCTTCAATGGTAAAAATTTTTTCGTCTGTAAATAATATATTTTGGTGGCCATTTTGTGCGTACCGCTTCAGTAGCACGCGACTTCTATTCAGCCTCATAGTGTTCAATCGTCCATTAAGCAAATGACCTTTCCGTCTACGATAAGCGTGTAGTCTAAGGTCTTGATTGATAACTTTTTTAAGGGAGCTTCTCTTCACAGACATCTGAATTGCCAACAACTTTTGCTTCCAAACGGGGTTTCTTGCGATTCTCGCCTTCACTGACTTTATTAGAGCTGGGGTCCGAACGGTGCGTGGTCCTCCAGACCTCTTGCGGTCATCAAAGCTCAGGGTACTATTGTACCTATTAATGGTACGATAAACGAATTGTTTGTTGATTTTCAGATTTTGAAGCAACTTCAAAATCACGTTTGGCGGATGCCCGCATTTGTGCAACGCAATTACAGCGACACGATTTTCTTTGAGACCCCAATCCATTATAAATATGACGAGATAAGTGTTGTGTGTGCTATAAAATTATAAATGACAACCCGCCATTATATGTCATTTTTTATTTTTTCGGTAGCATTTGTTTTAACACAAGAAAAGAGTTTGCAAATCGAGTAACAGAACTTAGTAACCAACTAGGTACAGTGGTATACCAACAAAAAACAAAATAATACTTATAGTTTTCAAATCAAACAGTTGTATATTATATTATTTACTAATATAAATAAATACATCCATAATCTATTTCGTGTTAGTTAACAAGTTTTATCCATTTGGTAATATTTATAAAAATGAACAGAGCTGCTACCGCGAAACGCAAACGAACGATGTTCGTGTATCTCCCTCTCTATCTCACTTGCGCCTTCCATCGCAAAACATCATATTCGCAATATGATAATATCATGTTTTGAGATTATCATGTTTTGCGATTGTCATGTTTTGAGATTATCATGTTTTGCAAATATGATTTTTGCGACGGAAGGCTTTATATTTTCGAAACTTCATCTACTTCGATACGTTTCATGTTGTACACTAATAACAGCTTACACCCATTACGAAATTGACATTAAATAGGAATATGTCATATGAATTTACGTAAATTGGTTGGTGGTGACTGGGTATCTACTAATATCATCAAAATCGATCGGAGGCAATGTAAAGAAAATTCATCGTAAGTTTTTAGGGTTCCGTAGATAAAATGGCGAAAACGGAACCCTGATAGTTTCGTCATGTCTGTCCGTCCGTCCGTCACAGCCGATTTACTCGGAGAATATAAGCACTACAATCATGAAATTTGGTAGGAAGGTGTATTTTATGAACCGCTACAAAAATGTGATGTGAAATTGCGAAAACAATTAAATAAGGGGTAGTTCCGTATGACGATACGACCTTATTTGATGTGTATTGTGTAGTGGTTTTAAATGTGGGCTGGTAGATATCCGTACAGAACCCTTCTTTGTGCGTGATCCGACACGCACTTGGCCGTTTTCTTTTTATCATGAGTTGAAACGAGAAAGAGCATGGTTTATCCTAAAGTACAGGTCTTACCTACGAAGGAAGTAGTTTCTAGTTGTTACATGTCATCATCACTATCATCATCATCATCCTAGCGTTATCCAAGGATAGTTGCATTCTGAGGGGTGCCCGGGCTCTACTACCTAATCCCGGCAATAGGCGTAGACTAGTTTTTACGGAAGCGACTGCCATCTGACTCGCCAACGCAAGGGGGGAAATAAGACTTAGCGAAGCATCCGCTTGATGTAACTGGTGACCGAAGAGCTAGCGACTTCCTTGCATAACGGTTTAGAGTATCAGCTTTGCGATACAGCGAGGAAATGCCGCCAGCATCTTCGGTACAATGCCTCAAGGGTCTGTATTAGATTTAAGTTAGTTTTGATATTATTATTACTATTTAAGTTGTTTTGATTAAGTGTTATTTTATAAAATAACGGGCCTAGTTTTGTTGTAACATGTATTTAAATAGTACATTGTTTAACGAGGGGCGTAAACGGAAAATTGCTATTTTCTTAATATTATATAAAAAAAAGAAGTTTTCATCACATTTGCGAGGAGATAAATAACTCCAGCACTAATCAAACTTGATGAAGTTGACAACTTCACCTCCAGTATCAGTGCATGGTCGCCAAGAGGAGTGCACACCTTCAATATTGCAACCAATCACAAAGGAGTATTTTTGGGGCGCGCGGCCTACTAGATTTTTTTAAACCATTCAGATCTCAGAGAAACTATAATTAATTATG
Organism: Notocelia uddmanniana; assembly: GCA_905163555.1. Lineage (NCBI taxonomy): Eukaryota > Metazoa > Arthropoda > Insecta > Lepidoptera > Tortricidae > Notocelia > Notocelia uddmanniana. The sequence goes on along the minus strand of LR991056.1, from coordinate 33,158,796 downwards.
AAAATCCATAACTTTCGTGGGGTAAATCGGCTATAACTGCTCTATACGCCTCCGTGTAATAAGACCCTTTACGGGCAAGTGTGATGAAAATAATCTAACTACTATACATGTGTTTTGACTATCCAATTTGATATAGAATGAATCATCTATTAATGAAATTAATATTATGATGAACATTGCAGACTAGATACCTAGCCCTTATCAAGAATCTTAATTTACTTAGTCAAAGCCATGACGAGTTCCATAACTAAATCCTCACCACAAACGATAACATCGGGCCTGTCAAATGGACCCGGAAATCCCTTATACACTCCCTTAAATTAACTCGTTACTAAATGAAACAACCATTTGTCCGTGTGTCCAAGATCTGATAAACGATATTTCCGTGGGACGGCGCAGGAAATAATGGAGACTCGCACCCGAGGGTATGAAGGTCTATTCAACTCGACATAAGATATCAGTGTGATATTTTTTGCACACCCTCGTGCTAGTTATGCCATATTTAGCGCTTGGAAGCGCATGTGGATCACTCGAAGGTCAATTTCAACCGAAGGACGTCGACTGCAGGACGTAGGCCTCCCCCAAAAATGCCGCGATGATCAGTCCTGCGCCACACACATCCATAGCGGATCTTTACCAGGTCATCAGTACGCCTGTGTCCATTTAAGATATAGCAAAAATGAAACTGTAAAAGTAAGCCTTTCTGACTTGTCAGAAGCAGTGCAGTTGCCAACTATAAGTCGATTGAGAACCGAATCTTTACTGCGCGCCTACATATGCCTATTATGGATGCGTGGAAGCGGGGTGATACGAATGCGGTACGGCCACGCTTCAATGCATGATATTACTAATTGTATAACTGCATAACTTTCTTTAAAAATTATTTTTGTATTAAAGATGGGCTCTTGGCCAGAATCTAGCCAGGGGGCAAAGATGAGGCTGACGATAAAGCGAGCTCACCCAGAAGATAATCATCCCACCCAGCCAAGTAACGAAGTCGCATAAGATTAAGTATAAGCCGCGCTAATAAATAATAGATTCTATAATGGCGGCCACACTCGCGACATTTTCTTACACCCTAGTGCTAATATTAAGATGACTTTTTCACCTCAAGACGGCGCAGTACGATCGGTGTGGATCGGTTCTCCATACAAACGTATTTAGGCTCTCATTTTAAAACACCATGCTCTAGCACACAATGGGATCCGGCATACCTAGGTCGGAAATTAGTTTATGTTGCTAGAAATTGAATAAGAAAAAAAATACAGCGGCTTTTTGAGTTTTTTACGACTTGTATGAAAACCTTAATAATCGCTGTATTTTTTCGCCATTAGAATTTTAAGCAACAGAAACTGATTTCCGCCCTAGACTAGCTGGATCCCATTGTGTATACAAAGTTTCATGTTAGTCTAACATGGCGTTTTAAAATGAGAGCATAAATACGTTTGTATGGAGAACCAAACGTACTGCGCCCTCTTAAGTAATTCATAGTGCAAGCTGCTATAATTTCATAATCTAAATATTTATGTAAAATAAAGTAACAATTAATCTGGACCCTGCCATCTTCAGGATAGATACCTCCAGTCCAAGTACACATACAGGGTGGGCCCTGTCACTGGAGCAAAGACGACCCGTTTAGCCTAGTTGGTAGTGACTCTGCCTCCGAAGCTACAGGTCCCGGGTTCGAATCCCGGCCAGGGCATTTATTTGTGCATTTTTCACGGATATTTGTTCTTAGGTCTTGGATTTTTTCTATGTATATAAGTATGTATTTATCTATATAAGTATGTATATCGTCGTCTAGTACAAGCTTTGCTTAGTTTGGGACTAGGTCGATTTGTGTAAGATTGTCCCCCAATATTTATTATTATTATTTATTATTTAAAAGGACGCTTCCTTAGAGTATCTGCAGTAACTCCCTGTGTTTTAATATTTTTGTTTTTCGAAGAAATTTTGATCTAACGTTATTACCTCCAAGTAATGGATCTTGACACTATCGAGATTATACTAGTAGCTCGCCAGTCAATGCAATTTTTGATAGTATCAAGTTAAGAGCCATTTTTTTAAAGGGTTTATTTTATTGTGTTTGTAAAATATATAGTTATTAAGTATTTTTTTTTATGAAAAATGGGATTGCTCTTGGCCAGCATCTAGCCAGGGGGCAAAGATGAGGCCGACGATGAAGCGAGCTCACCCAGAGGATGCCTATTCACTCGTGCCTTAAAAAGGTCCAGGTTATATGAACTCGGAAATACAGACGCCGGCAGAGAATTCCATATCAATAAAAAATATAAGTACGAGTAAGCTATCTTTGAAGAAAAAATAAGGAAGAAAAACTTATTTTTAACTAAGACGACTTGGAAATAATTGCTGGCTCGCTCAATAGCGGACCGCTTAAATTTTTGCTCCTCTTACAGGGTCCACCCTGCATTTGTTAACTCTTTTAATTTAATTATTTTTCAATACGCCACAAGTTAGAAGGTATTCGGCCATGTCACTGTCCACCAAATATTTATTTTACGAGCCGTATGTACACTGCACCGTCGGGATGTTTTTTCCACGCGAACGGGAAATTTAATAACGTGAATGCTTCATAAAATTAAATGTCAAGTGAAAATTACTTTCATATACTTTTCCAGCATATTAGCATGCTAACAAGGATTTTACAGGAATAGAAGACTGGAATATTTTTAATGGACGTGTTCAATAGCTTTATGTTATATTATAACTCACTTTTTAGTGGTTTTTATTTAACTTGCTCTGTCTGTATGTATTGCCATCGATATCCGATTGAGCTGAAATTTTGCACACTTATGTAAGTTCGGTGACAATACAATACTGTGGTACCACTGAGCTGATCTGATGATGAGACAGAAGGTGGCCATAGCAACTCCTAAGCTACACGAAATAAATCCATCGTGTTTGGTCTAATTCGATCCGTCTCAAACAGTAGTTGATGATTGTGGAAAAGTACAGTTTGTAATATTCCCAGATTGCGCATAAAGGTATTTTATAAAGTTTGCCTTCGGCTAAGCCATACATGAGATGAAATATTTAGGGTGTGATTCTTCCGCGCTTGGAGTGACAGGAATTACCAAGTATTTATAGAATAGGAGCCAGGTACTCCTGCCAACAAGCTGATCTACTCAACTTATGTGGCAATGGGCGGGGCACATTGCACGTAGAACGGATGGCCGTTGGGGCAAAAAGGTTCTCGAGTAGTGACCGCGTACTGGAAGGCGCAGCGTGGGATAGGTCCCCCACAAGGTAGACTAATGACCTGGTAAAGGTCGCGGGAGTCCGCTGGATGCGGGTGGCGCAGGACTGGTCATTGTGGCACTCTTTGGGAGAGGCCTATGTTTTTTTATTTATAAAAAATGTTATTGCTCTTGGCTAGCATCTAGCCAAGGGGACAAGATGAGGCCGACGATGAAGTCAGCTCACCCAGAAGATGCCTATTCACTTGGTCTAAATTATATGAACTCGGAAATACAGACGCCGGCAGTGAATTCCAAACCTTAAAAGTGCGCATTATATAAGATGATTAAAGTGCTTGGTTCGAATAAGAGGAATTTTGACCAGGTAAGGATGGTAGCCAGCCGTACGTCTGGATGTCCGATGGAAGAAGGGGGAAGGCGGTATGAGCTCATGGAGCTCCTGAGCACACTCACCGAAGTACAATTTGTAGAAGACGCACAGACATGCTACTTTGCGTGTATGTCTAGCAGTGGACGTCCTTTGGCTGCATATGATGATGATGATTCGCTCATTAATAGATCGACTAGTATAAAGCATTATTTAAACACGTATGAGACCCATGTGCGACTTTCACTACATTGCGCCGTTTGGCAGATCAAGTGAACTCATTATACCACGGTAAATAGCAATGCAAGGAAACTCGCACGCGAGTTCAATATGTGTGTACAGAACCCTTGATGTCTACTAACTTTTGAGAACAGGCCGGCAAAATAGACACATTTAAACTGCTTCAAAGTAGTTTTATAGAGCCGTTAAAGCCAAGTAGTGCCTGAAACTGGGCCGTAAGATCAGTAATAGTAATCCATCGGAAGAGTTTTAGTTGCGGCAAGCGAGATAAACTGCTAAGTTGAGCGGTTCGTAAGTAAGTCATGACGTGACCCTGCGTGGCGCGAGGTGGGGGTGGTAGCGGAAAGCGGCGCGGAAGCGGGAGCGAGCAACGAAACGGAAGCGAGAGCGGACACCAGTTATAATGAAAATACGTAGGCCAAATAAAATACGCACAATGTTAAGAAAACACAAAGTTAGAAATGTGTTTCCATTTTGATTTTGATAATGCGCACGTGTGCAGGTGATACATTCGCTGCGTCTCGCAGCGATGTACCTAGGAGCTGCACGCATGGGCACGTAGCAGGCTTTTAAACAATTGGTATCAAGATCCACGCTCAAAAAAAAAATTTAACGTGCAAATAAAAAAAAATGCAGCGATGGCGGAGTGTATACGCAAAAGACTGGCAATCCAGAGCCACAGAGTTCAATTCTCAGTCTTCTACCATATAATTTTTTTCTTTGTACTTCATTATTTGTATCTATTTATTTCTCGTTCTATCAGCATCAGTGACTGATACTGCAATTAATTATTCAGTCACTAATGTATAATTTCCATATAAAATTACGAAACAAAAATAATTCAATGAAGTCAATCAAAAATTGTGACGTCATTACATAGTTTTGATAGTTGGTCTCTCGTGCCTTGTCCCACATTTGGGTTGCGACTGGGGGCTAAAGTTACGAATTAATCCAAACGCCTATTAATTAAGCTTTAAGGCCCTTTCATGTGATTGGGATATAACCACAGCCGGTGCTTACGCCAGATTTACGGGGCCAAAAATACTCACTTGCCACTGTTTTTGTTCAAACTGGCAAGTATTTATAAGCGGAGTAGAGCAGCATTGGCAATTTTCTCAGCAGCGGGGATTATAAGTCGCGCTAAAGATGTCTGAAGTTAACATTCAGTGGGAGAAACTCAATCGGCGAGCACATGTTATGGGCCACGCGCGTAGCGCTACGAAACTGTTAGATTTGTCGATGCGGAGGCGGTACGATATGAGAAAACTGTCAGCTGTCAATGTCAACGAATAAAATAAAGTACTGCCCCGCTTCTGCGCATGGTATTACTACTGCGCAAAAGCAATACTGACAGTATTTCTGCAAGTGAGGAAATCTCACGTCAAAGAACAAAATATACCTACCACAAGCCTAAAGCGAATTCCTGAGTTGGTGGGGCCGAAGCGATTTGTGATAGGTATTTTATTCTTTGATGTGAGTTTACCGATGTGAGACTTCCTTACTTGACGAAATACTATCAGTATTACGTTTGCGCAGTATTCATGCGCAAGAAGCGGCAGTACGTATTCGTATCGGTTGGCATCGACATATCAAGAAGGCGCCTTTGTAATATAATTTACCTGTAAAATCAAAGACACTCCAAATAAGTTAATTGTGCATGAAAATAGTTTATTTATTTATTATTTGGAGAACCAACAGCTAACAATTCAGAATAATAATATAAGCTAGTTATATAACTTAGGTAACAGAGAGCCAATTATAGGTTCCCACCGGTAGCAACAGGTTAACAAACAAATGGTGGTAAGCACTAAATTTTACAACGTGTTACCCACTAGCATACAATGAATACGTATTTAAGAAGTAAAACATATTAATAAGTGATATACAATTATACAACAACCATTAAGCCACATGCTGTCGCATGCGACTCGCTCACTTAAAAAACTCGTCTGTTAAAATCCGTCTTATAGTTGTGATGTTGCAATTGAAAACATCAATATCCCGCTCCTTCGTTAATTACAAATACATAGAGAACATCCAAGACCCAAGAACAAAATCCGTGCTGAATGCGCAAATAATAGGTGCTAAGGTACGAACGTTTGTTATTATTTTAAAGACTTTGTGTTCATTTTGCTGTAAATTTACTATTTTGTCAAAAGTTGACCAAACTACACGCAACATAGGATAATCAACAATTAACCAATTAAAGTTCGAAAAGGTTTGTTCGTTTTGAAATAATTTAACTGGGTATTTATTATCAGTTTTTGTAATATTAAATTTGTACTTTTATAAACACGGATTTTCAAAATGTTTAATTAAGTCTACTCCTACTTATAGTTATTATCTTGTCCATTCATATATTATGACTACGAACAATCAAATGCGGGTAAAAAATTAGCTCCGGTATTTAGGTCTGTACTCGTTAAAAAAAATCGGTGTACCATCTATAATGTATATAACTATCGGTGAACATAAAAAAGTATAAAAATAGCACCCGTTATACGTAGAGATAGTTATGAGTTCAAAACTAAGTATAGATACGCCTAAATATTGTGAACAAACATTTGTACATCTGTAAAAAGTGACTCCGATAACGTAAACTTTCACTTACAGCCGCCTTCTGACATTTAGTATGGTATTTTCGAATCAAATAACCTTGTGCGTGTTCTATCGCTTATATAATGGGTTGTGCTCCGAAGAACTGTTCGACATGATGCCTACGGCCGCGTTCTACCATCGCACCGCTCGCCGTCGGCGGGGCATTCAGCCTCACACCTCAGAACCTAAATGGTCGCGTACGGTACGGTTTCAGAGGAATTTCCTCCCTCGGACGCTCCGATTGTGGAAGAAGCTCCCTGCCGAGGTTTTCCCGTCGGACTGCAGTATGGGGTTCTTCAAGAAAGGAGTGTATAAATTCTTAATAGGCTGCGGTGACCGCTTACCATCAGGCGGGCCGTACGCTTGTTTGCCACCGACGTGGTATAAAAAAAAAAACAAAATTACCCTAACGTCGCGCCCGCTGGGCCTGACTTTAATATAGTACAGGGTGTTTTTATTGATTTCCGTTTCTTCTAGCATACAGCTGTGTATAGTCATAGAAACGACGTACCAACAAAATTCAAGAACAAAATCTTTGTATCATTTTCATACAAAATAATTAATTATATCACCAAGGGTGAATGAAAACCGGCCTTAAGAGTTAACGTGGAGTTAAGCAAAAGTTAATGTCGAGTATGACAATTCGAAATTCGAATGACACGCACGTCAACATTGTTTAATTGTTAAGGTTCTTTTATACTATACTAGGGGTGTTAATTAACGAAAATGAAATCTTGAATATCTTCGAAATCGTACGAATTGGGATACTAGTGTCTTAGAGAAGATTACTTCATTTTTTCTCAGGATTGTGCCATCGCAATTAACCGAATTCAATCAAAACACCCTATATAAGTCAGTGACATACTTGTACAGTTCAACAATAAATTTATGTCTTTTCGTTTTTTTTTAAGTTGTGATTCAGAAACTCTTAACAAAGCTTTTCAAATTCCCGTACCAGTATGATTAACTCTTGAGTTACCGCTAAATTAAGTTGAACCCTGCCACGATGTTCCCCGGCTTACAACCAAATCCCACCTATTGTTAGTTTGCTCTAAAAACGCCCGACATTTCATGACGAACCGTGATAAAAGATAAAGCCTCGTCCATTCACATTTCGCAAACATTTCCATTATTATACCAACAAGAACGAAGTCAGATCCGAGTAAACAGAACCGTAACAAAACAAGTCGAAAATAGAGCCAACGACAAAGGTTTAGCTATAGTATAGCAACTTCGGGACGCTGACTCATGGAGAAAATTGAAAGTATTACGCGTGTGGAGCTAGGAATGCGTGGAGGAATATGAGACAATGATCCGTATAAATAAAGAAAAGTATGAACACGTTACATAGTACAAGCTTTGCTTAGTTTGGCACTAGCTCGATTTGTGTAAGATTGTCCCCCAATATTATTATTTTTATTGTATGTCTTTTCCGCTCACAGGACAATGGTGTCCCGGACCTTTGGAAGGCGTGCGCGGAGCCGAAGTACCAACCGAGTACCACATAGCCAACACGTAGAGGCCCTTTTGACAATTTAATGAAATGCAAGGGATTATTATTATTACTTCTAATTCTTGCAGTTAATGCTTCACATAACTATTGAAGCATTTTGTTCAAATATTACAAGTAAAATCTTGTACTTCTCTTTATTCATATAGTCCCACCATATCCGCCAAAAGACGTCCACTGCTGGACATAGGCCTCCCCCAAATTCACGGAGGGTATATGCCATAATCGCCACGCTTGGCATGCGGGTTGGCGATCGCAGTATCTCCTCAGCACTCCAGGGATGCTGCTGCCTATCCCCCGGTGGACTTGGTCGTAGTTTTAGGACATACCCCAGACTTGCAACATTACTAGGGACTACTTTGTAAACATGTTCAAACATTTTTTTACCGATTACCTTTTCGCACAGTGGTTATGTTAACTGCTTGTCATCAGAGTTGTAAGCTTTGGTTGCAGTCGATTTGTTAATAATTTATACAGAAAAAAAACCGACTCCAATTTTGTACTTCTTTTGCCACAATTTGTGGTTTCCGTGAGCTACCTACAGAAACCTATACTATACCTACAGAAAATACCGAAATCGGCATATGCGTGCCTATCAAATTCGAGGAGTTCCCTCGATTCTTCCTAGATCCTATCATCAGACCTTCACCAAATTTATATGGGACCAATATCGGAGTACCTGCTTTGAAACAAAAAAAGAATTATCAAAATCGGCTTTTCAGGGAACATAAATACATAAAAAAAAGAACAAGCAAACATGGAGACGTACTGAGTACCTCCTTCCTACTATTGAAGTCGGTAAAAATAGAACAAAAACTACTATTACTGTGAGCATATATGACTGAAAGTCATACTTAAATATTTAGACTCATAAACTACTCATTATGTATTATACGAAACTAGTGGCGAAATAGTTTCGTAAAACCATCTGCAGAGAAACGTGACCCCCTCTCCGTAGAAGTTTGTATGCAGGGGGGCCAGGTTTCTCTGCAGCTGACAGTATTTAAATGGATTTTTTAGAATGCCAAATTTTGACCGTGATATAGCATTTTCACTCGTCGATAACCACTGACTTGCTTTTGGCAACCAGAGTTGCCTATTTTGGACACCCCCAAATTGATTGTGACAACTCGTTCGCGCGTCTTCGAGGTTGCAAACCTCCATGGGTTACTGTAACCAATTACCTTTACGAGAACCGTACGCTTGTTTGCCACCTAGGTTTAGACTACAATTTTTCAATTGCGAAAGCAAGTGAGTGGACATTTGAACTCTATAATACTGACCGATAGGTACTTTAGATACGAATTGTATTATTACGTTTAACTTAAAATAAAAAAAAGGACTGGTTAAGTGACACGAAAAAAAAAAAGCATTTTTTCTGGTCTCTAAAACTGTTTTCATTTCTATCAGCATTATTCAGTATATTGCACTCTTATTATCATAAATTTATTATTTATTTACAATTAAAATCAACCAAACGATATTTAAAAAAAAACAGTTCTATATCATTTATAAGAATATACATAGTTGGATATGAAATTAAAAAAAACTAATAAAATATTACAAATAAAAACACAATCTAAAAATACTAACCTATACCTACCTAATTGCTAAGTGTACTCGTATTACAAAAAGAACACCGCCTTAAGCAGGTCAGACTGCGGCATGGACCCCATTACACTGGCGGCATTACCTCTCTGAATCGCTATAGAAATGCGTTGCGACTCTTATTAATACATTATTCTTTGCATTTTATTTCATACCTTCTCCATACTGACCTACATGTTGCTCACCCTGTATTCCGAGTTCTACGTTCCAATATCGGCCAGCTACCAAACAGAATAAATTCGCCCTCATTCCTCCACATGCAAACGATTATTATTGCGTATTAGCCTTCGTCCTGATACCGAATTGATTCCGGCCCATGGGGTCCATTCTAGAAATATATTGCATTTGAATAGCATTTTTATCCATCGCTCGCTCCCGTTTTTACACGTAAGGCTTTCAAGCGCGTGTGACAAAAACAAAAAGGATTAAAATATATTGCGTTTCTGAAATAGACCATTAGCTGTTGTTGCGGAAATTGGGGCCAGTGTGGTTTGCGGTTTGAATTTTATTATTCGTTTTTATTGCGAGCGTTTCAATGTTTTAAGTTAATGTACCAAGGACAGGTTTGAGAACTGGTGGTAGGCAGCACACCTTGTTAAATAATTAATTGTTTTACCATATACATATTTCTTTATTTCTTTTAATGTTCAATTTGTAACTTTTAAGGGTGAGCGTTCCTTTTTGTATTTCACTTCTTATACTTATTATGATACCAGTGTGAGTTTACCAGTGTGTGTTGCCAATGATGACATATGGCACTGAAACGTGGTCGCTTACTGTGGGCCTCATAAGAAGGCTCAAAGTCACCGAAAGGGCAATGGAGAGAGCTATGTTGGGAGTTTCTCTGCGTGATCGCATCAGGAATGAGGTCATCCGCAGCAGAACTAAAGTGACCGATATAGCCCTCCGAATCGCTAAACTTAAGTGGCAGTGAGCGGGGCACATAGCACGTAGAACCGATGGCCGTTGGGGCGGAAAGGTTCTCGAGTGGCGACCACGTACCGGAAGGCGTAGCGCGGGCGGGGTGGACTGATGACCTGGTGAAGGTCGCGGGTGTCCGCTGGATGCGGGTGGCGCAGGACCGGTCATTGTGGAAGTCTTTGGGGGAGGCTTATGTCCAGCAGTGGACGTCTTTCGGCTGACATGATGATGATGATGATGACTTATTATGATTGAAACGTTTTGTGTTTTTGGATGCTATATTGTTAAAGACTGGGCATATATCAAAGAATGAGTAACCACTTGCAAAGTGGACTGATGTCTAGTAATGCTCACTTGAGTCCACTGGCACCAGCACGGCTCGCAGGACCGGTCATTGTGGAAGTCTTTGGGGGAGGCTTATGTCCAGCAGTGGACGTCTTTCGGCTGACATGATGATGATGATGATGACTTATTATGATTGAAACGTTTTGTGTTTTTGGATGCTATATTGTTAAAGACTGGGCATATATCAAATAATGAGTAACCACTTGCAAAGTGGACTGATGTCTAGTAATGCTCACTTGAGTCCACTGGCACCAGCACGGCTCGCAGGACTGGTCATTGTGCCACTCTTGGGGTGATGTTTTAAGTAAATCCATTTTTAGGGTTCCGTAGTCAACTAGGAACCCTTATAGTTTCGCCATGTCTGTCCGTCCGTCCGTCCGCGGATAATCTCAGTGACCGTCAGCACTAGAAAGCTGAAATTTGGTACTAATATGTATATCAATTCCGCCGACAAAGTGGTAAAATAAAAAGTGGAAAAAAATATTTTATTAGGGTACCTCCCCTATACGTAAAGTGGGGAGTGATTTTTTTTTTCATTTTAACCCTAACGTGTGATATATTGTTAGATAGGTATTTAAAAATAAATAGGGGTTTACTAAAATCATTTTTTGATAATGTTAATATTTTCGGAAATAATCGCTCCAGAAGTAAAAAAAAAAGGTGTCCCCCCCCTCTAACTTTTGAACCATAAGTTTTAAAAATATGAAAAAAATCTCAAAAGTAGAACTTGATAGGTTGAATAGTTTTTGAAAAAAATACAAAAACTACGGAACCCTACACTGAGCGTGGCCCGACACGCTCTTGGCCGGTTTTTTTATTTCAATAACGACACCTATCTTTTAAGGATCTCGTGAGTACAATAATACATCTGTGCATATTCTCTTTTGTGTCATGATGATAAATCCCATTAACTGCAGAGAACAGAAATATGGTATAAAACCCGTGCCATTACAAGGCAAGACCTAAACCTTTAAGGCCTTACTTACATGTACTAACTAACCCATCTAGACCGCTAAACAGACAAGACACAAACAAACCTCACACTTCGCAACCTAAAAGCTCAAAGGATGTAGGTAATCAGTCCGTCAAATCACTCTAAATATACAAAACAATACTTCTGACTATTTAAACCCCGTCGCTTGCGCCCTTCTCATTTAAACGAAGCACATTTGTCCCGTTGACAGGCAGATATGGGCCGAGTGTCCCTTCGTGTATTAATACCGCTGTGTACTTGATTTTGGTGCTTTATTGCGCCTATTTGTAATGTCTGTCTGGGACTGCCCCGGGCTGATTAAAACGCTTTCAGGGCGAAATGTGATTTACTCGTAAAGTGCGCCGTGTTTTGAGTTCACGGGGGCTTAATTAATAATTAAAACGGGATATATCGTTGTGTATTTCAATTGTGACGTGCATTAGCTTGTGTCGAAAAGGATTTTGGACTTTGGAAATCGATGACCAAATTTCTGTTAATGTTTCTGATCAATATCGACTAGCAGTAATGGAAAGCTACGCTAATTAAATTAATTAAGGTGCAGTTGTCTTTTATTTCCCAGTAATAAACCATATTTTGAAGCCCCCATCTCGCTAACAAGACAGGTAGATACAACGTTTCTTTTACCATAAGTTGGTGACTTATCTTTTTTTTAATTTTTTTTTTTTAATATTGGGGGACAATCTTACACAAATCGACCTAGTCCCAAACTAAGCAAAGCTTGTACTATGGGTACTAGACGACGATATACATACTTATATAGATAAATACATACTTAAATACATAGAAAACATCCAAGACCCAAGAACAAATATCCGTGAAAAATGCACAAATAAATGCCCTGGCCGGGATTCGAACCCGGGACCTCTAGCTTCGGAGGCAGTGTCACTACAAACTAGGCTAAACTATTTTATGATCTGTGCTTTCCGTTGCAAAGAATAAAAATTTCGAAGATAAAAAAACCAAAATGGATTAGCACAGGCATTCGTAAATGTTGCAAACGCCGAAGACAAATGATTTGGAAATATAGACTGACTTCAAATAATGAGGATAAAATCGCACTAAAAGAATATTCCCATCGTTTGAAAAAAATTATTAAGCTGACGCAGAAAGCTCAAAATGATTAAATGATTATTTTATTAAAAAATCTCAAAATAAGGGAAAAGCGACATGGGATGTTATAAACAACACTAAAATAAACTACCCAATAGAGAGTATAACGACCGTAAACAATAAAGGAAAAACCTCGAGTAACCCTAAAGAAATAGCGGATGCTTTTAATAACTATTTTATAGATTCAATAAATGACATCGTTAGTAAAAATAATAATCAACAATTCAATACAAATATGCCTAAATATAATAACACAATACACAATAATTTATCTAGTTCATTATTCATGCCACCAGTGACACCAACTGACATCCTCAAAATTATAAATTCATTAAAAAACACTAAAAGTACTGGATATGATGACGTTGACACTAGAGTACTAAAAAGTGTTGGAAAAATAATTGCACCCGTCATCTGCCATATAGTGAACTTATGCATAGAGAATGGAATCTTCCCGAATAAATTAAAAATAACGAAAATAAAACCGCTTTACAAAAAAGGAGACAAACAAAATATGGCCAACTACAGACCCATAGCATTATTATCCGTAATATCTAAAATTTTTGAGAAGGTCATATATACAAATGTATACAATTATTTTGAAACAAAAGGACTTTTCGCCTCTGAACAAAAAGGGTTTCGTAAAAATCGGTCTATTAACGCAGCTATTTATGACTTGGTGTCAAAAGTAATAATCAGCATGGATAAACGAATGCCAGTGTCAGCCATATATATGGACATGTCAAAAGTGTTTGACTGTGTACATCCAAAAATCTTAATTAACAAATTAGATAAGTATGGAGTAAGAGGCCATGTCTTAAATTTAATCGAGTCGTATATTAACGATAGGGTGCAATACACAGTAGTAACACGATTATCTAGTGATTCAAAAACTGAAATAGCATTTGTATCAGAAACCAGAGAATCATTCTATGGTGTACCGCAAGGGAGCATATTAGGTCCTTTACTCTTTCTAATTTACATAAATGACCTTCCGAATGTAACACAATATCCGATGGTTCTCTTTGCGGATGATAGCACCGCTATATTTAATGGTAGTAGTCTGAGTCATTACGATACGGAAATGAATCATACTCTAGAATGTATAATTACATGGCTAAGTAATAATAATCTAAAGATAAATATGGAAAAAACAAATTTAATGAATTTTAGGCAAAGAAAAAATAATTTAGTGGATTTAAAAGTAGAATACATGGGACAAAAAATTACTGAAGTCAACAATACAAAATTTTTAGGTTTACTTTTGGACAGTAGCATGAATTGGAAATGTCAAATTGATAGTGTTTGCAAAAAACTAAACCGCTACTCATATGCTATATATATGTTGAGGACAATTGCAAGCCAGTCTGTAGTACTTACGGCCTATCATGCTTACGTGTCGTCAACACTTCGTTACGGTATAATTTTTTGGGGGAATTCAACAGACTGGCACTTGGCTTTCAAAGCTCAGAAAAAATGCATTAGAGCCGCATGTCATCTCCCACCGACAGTATCGTGTAGGCCATATTTTGTAGATTTAAAAATATTAACTTTGCCTTGTCTGTATATCCACGAATTGGTAGTTTTTGTCAAAAGACACAGTCATTTATTTCGTAGTTTCAACAGTGAACGCTTGCAACACCAGATATGTGCTCATCCGTCAAAAACTGCTCTTTTATCTAAAAGTATTTTAGGTATGGCCCCTAAAATCTACAATAAGCTACCAGAACATCTAAGAATAGTACGTGAAATTTGTAAATTCAAGACCTATGTGAAAGAATATTTGATCAAAAAGGCTTACTATTCCTATAATGAATTTCTGAGAGACAACTTGGAATAATTCTATAACATTTCATTATAATATACATAATTTTTGACTGAGCATTCTATCAACCTAATGTAATGGACTAATGGCATTTTTTTAATTAGTCCGTATTTCATTATCATAACCGTTTGACTGCATGTATATTATTATCTTCGTATGCCTAAGGGTACGACATAGTGAAACAATACTGTTTATTTACCACCATCTGCAATATTATGTTGTGTATAACCTATGATCGACGAATAAAGTATTTGTATTTTGTATTTGTAAACAGGTCGTCAATTTTATTTTCTTATCTTATGTGGGCCCTTGCGGATGCACTTCGACGCATTGGGATCTTTTGGGCAATTGCCCCCTCCACTCCAAAATTTCCTCGAACCGGATGATGGAGCTCAGCGGGAGTACTCTAAATTCCTTTGGCTCTGGGTAACCATTACCAAAGTCATTCTTCTTTGTCTGGCAAGGGCGTGACATTCACACAGCAAGTGTTTCATTGTCTCGTCATCCTCAACATATATCCTTCAATCTATATTATCTGATAGTCCGATCTCGGCCAAAATTCCATTGACACAAGTGACCTGTAAACACCCCAGTTATAATTCTGAGCTGCTTTCTGCTGAATTTCCAAAGCTTCTTGGTTCAGTTTGGGTCCACTCCTTCCATGAAGAGCTTCGAGTGCCTTAAGCTCGCCGCATTCCTCCACTTGTTTTGGTGTTTGGTTTTGGCGCCAGCTTTCAAGGCCGATATTATAGATCTCTACGAGAGTTCCACAAATGGTTCTGCACCTGCAAAATAGTTTGTAAATCCCAAGTAGGTAACACAATAGCAAATCAATTTCAAATCGAAACGTACTAATTACGTAACAAGTATTATATAAATGTAATTTTGGAAATTCCTAATTTTTCAATGTAGGTACAGCATATGTAGATGTTCATTTTGGTGCTTTGTCGTACTAACGTAATAATACTGTGACAGATGGGATGCGTCAAAGTAATGATAGTGACAAGGTACTAAAATGATCATCTAATTTTGCTGTTGATTATACCAAGTTTTTTTATATACCACGTCGGTGGCAAACAAGCGTACGGCCCGCCTGATGGCAAGCGGCGGCGGACAATGAAAATTAAGAATATTTTATAGACATACATAAAACCTGCATTAATGAATAAACATTCATTCGGTTTGGACTCATTACCTCCAACGCCGTCCACCGGAAAAAACTTTCGAGTTATCATTATCGTATCATTTAAAAAGTTAAGTAAATAGTTTGTTTCACTATTGAAATAGTAAGCCAAATCCTACCGACTGCGCCAATTATATGTCAGACTATGTATGTTTAATGAAACTTACTTTCTTCTACATTATATTCAATAAACATGTGTAGGTCCTTGTTCACGTTCAGGGTATTTTAATATCTATTAAAACATGGAGTTTACAACACAGTATTTTAAAACTGGCTCCCTGTAAAAATATAACAAATTTGTAGGAAAAAACAACGCGAAGAATAAAGCGATCGATTACATAAAGTGGTGTATTATGTTGCGTTGCGCAAGCTGTCGAATTCATTACATGTTAATTTGACGCGTGAATATCATTGAGGGAGACTGAGTCTTGGACTCAAAGAGGGTTGCGTGCCAATCTCAATTTGGAAAGAAATGAGCTTTAGATGTGTTTTGGGTTTTCCTAGATATAAGAAAAAGGTAACGTAGAATGAGTTCTAGAACATTTTACAACACACATTAGGACTTAGTTAATGTTTGTGAGTCGAAATCGCTATATGGGGATATAGTCCAAGGCTACAATAAACAATTTTAATGTTCTTTTCAAGGTACAGTCGTCAACAAATAGTATATCTATTATCCTTAAAACTATTTGAACTGCACTTTAATGTCCTCACAATGAAGATTCAAGTTCAGATATTTGTGAGCACTTCGTTCGCTTAGATGACGACTATACAGTCAGCAAGCAACTTGGAATTGAGACCTGAATATGTGACTAAAATAATCATACAAGGTACCACACTAAGCATATAGACATAGCCCGCGGGCATAAAAAAGTTCTCCCAGGTAAAGATTATCTTGTGTCCTGTAAGTGACATTCAATCCTCTGAACCCCGAATCATATACTCACTAATACAAAATGAAGTATCTGCAAAGGAGTTCCAGTGATAAAAACGACGTTTTTCCTGCCTCTACGTTTACCCAGGGGGAGGAAAAAGTAATTTTAGACATTAATAGATTTCCAAGATTAAAAAGCGGCTCAAAAATTACCGGTGTATGATAAGGGGTATCTTTTGGGAATCGCTTGACGAGTTTTATTTAAATCGTGGCTGTGAAACAGCTTTGTGATCTCTTTCTTATATATTCAGTTTTACGTAACAATTTTTTTTATTTTTTTTAATAGTGTTATTTGGTAAATGAGTATAACTTTTTGTTAGTTTTAATCTGTATACAGGTTGTGGCCTGTAATATGAGCAAAAAATTAAAGGGTGTACTATTGAGCTCTCCAGCAATTATTTCCAAATGGTTTTAATTGAAAAAAAAAAGTTTTTTCTGGAAATTTTTATTCAATGTCGTTCATATGCCAGCCGATCCCAAAATATTTGGTACGCCATGGCTAAATTAATTTGAATTTCAATTAAACCTGATGGATTTAACACGCTTAACCTAATCCACGGCCTTAATCAAGTAATAAATGCAGTCTGCAGTCCACAGGAGCCTTGTCTTCCTCCTGATGTGTCGATGCGGACGCAGTACGATATGAAAACACTGTCAGCTGTCAGTGTTAATAGATACCAATGCAGTACTGCCTAGTCGGGCGGAACGTAATACTGATAGTACGAAGTACCTCGATAAGTAAGAAAATCTCTGCGACATCATTAATCTCACGTCAAAAGACAAAATACCACATATCACCTAATTCTGATTGTTAACTCAGCTAAGCTACCTTTCGACAGTCCTTTTTAGGGTTCCGTACCCAAAAGGTAAAAACGGGACCCTGTTACTAAGACTTCGCTGTCCGTCCGTTCGCCCGTCTGTCACCAGGCTGTATCTCAAGAACCGTATTAGCTAGACAGTTGAAATTTTCACAGATTGTGTATTTCTCTTGCCGCTATAACAACAAATACTAAAAACAAAATAATAATAATAATAATTAAGGGGGTCACCCATACAAAAAACGTGATATTTTAGCCCTTTTTCATGGCTACCACTTGCCGAGCTAGATCTCAAGAACCGTAATAGCTAGACAGTTGAAATTTGCACAGATTATGTATTTTTATTGTGGCTACAACAGAAAATACTAAAATCAAAATAATAGTAAAAATAATAATTAAGGGGGGCCCCCATACAACAGAGTAGTTGCCGCTAAAACAACAAATACAAAAGAAAACTCAATAAATCAAGTGTTTAATGGCACCAGCTTTTAGCCTTCTTTCTGGTACGGAACCCTTCGTGCGCGAGTCCGACGCGCACTTGGCCGGTTTTTATTTTTCTAAAAATGACTGTTGGCCAGCATCTAGCCAGGGGGCAAAGATGGGGCCGACTATAAAGCAAGCTCACCCAGAAGATTCACTCGTGCCCTAAAAAGGTCTATGTTATATGAACTCTGACGCTGACAGAGAATTCCAAACCTTAGAAGTGCGCATTATTAAAGATGATGCAAAGCGCTTGGTTCGAATTAGAGGAATTTTGACCAGGAAAGGATAGTAGCCAGCCGTACGTCTGGATATCCAATGGAAGAAGGGGGAAGGCGGTATGAGCTCATGGAGCTCCGGAGCACACTCATCTATAAATACCTCATTAATATGGTTATAATAGGAAGACTCCGTTAGAGCCTCTTCACTTCCTATTCAGTATGAATATCGGTTTCAAATTTCAATGGCTGATATCCGACATGCGATAAGGGTAGCATTCTTGCATTCCAATATTGTATCGGTCTGATTTAGGTATAGTGGATCAAGCAACAGAGGAGAATAAACACTATTGTCTGATAGATTATTAAAGTCCGGCGTAATTGCAAAGATGTCCCTATTTTTGATCTCAATTATTAAACCCTGAAATGAAAGCTGCCATTCGAATAAAACGTTTTATAACAAAAAAATCAGTGCTACTTTATAAAAGAGCGTTTTAAAATTGTTTGTTGGATTTTAATATTCTTTTGTTTATTTTTAACTACCTCAATAAATACTTCTTTAAAATTGTATTATTAGTGACACATGAATCTATTTCTTTTATTTTTGCATCTTTCATCACCATTAATTGAAGAGCCTTGCTCTTGTCCATGGAGTAACCGCCATTCCGTTCTTCTTTGTGCAACCTACATCTTTGAGTTCCTGATACGAAATAACATTCTTCTCCTTAGCTTGATCTATTTAAACGCACGTCTCGGTCTTCCCCTTCCTCTTTCCCTTTTATTTTGCATATTTCGTCTATTTTTATAACCGCAATATCGTATCGGAAATTGCAAAAACGGTCCTACGAAGTCGGAGACACCGAAGCAGAATGGCAGCTCACGGATTCCCCGTAACGGTGGGAATTTCCAATTAAATTGTACTGGTTGATGCCGGAGTATTGCAAGCACAATGGCTTTTGTTTATTAAGCCCGATCACGCTCCTGACTCCTGAATATGAGATTCTGAGATTAAATTATTAAACTATGAAGCGGATCGTGATTAAACGAGAGACTGTAGTATAATTCATAGTCCGTATTTCTTTTGTGGAACGAACCAACAGCTCCGACTTGTGTATTCAGTAAATATAAAATACGTAACAACTTAGTTGGGCAAATTAAGAAGCACGGATATATGTATAATAATATGCAGAAAGAAATTGAAAGTAAAATCAGATAAATGGTTAAAAAAAGCTTAAGGGTTAATTTGTATTTTTTGTACTTTAGTTAAGGACTTATTTTAATTGAGTCAAGTGTGTAACGAAAATTAGTCGTAACACTTTATATGGGCAACGTACGTTACACACTTAACTTGATAAAATGTAGACATAATTAATTCCTTAAATAGGTAATAATTACAAATTAACTCCTAAAACTTACATCATTAATAGTATCCCTTTAATTAGAATTTCAGTTTGGCTCGGGTATATTATCGCTACCCGCGAGTAGTGTTGTTGCCCACCAGTGAGTAAAACAATATTCTTGGTTGTTTTATTAATTCTACCCCCGTGTTGTTTTATTTACTACACTGATCGTTTTTATCAAGTTTATTATATGAAGGTAAATGGGGCATGCTTGGGTTAGTCTAATAAAGTAAAATGTAATGTTTATCTTGAAATTCGACGACCTGTTTAGCCTAGTTGGTAGTGACTCTGCCTCCGAAGCTAGAGGTCCCGGGTTCGAATCCCGGCCAGGGCATTTATTTGTGCATTTTTCACGGATATTTGTTCTTGGGTCTTGGATGTTTTCTATGTATTTAAGTATGTATTTATCTATATAAGTATGTATATCGTCGTCTAGTACCCATAGTACAAGCTTTGCTTAGTTTGGGACTAGGTCGATTTGTGTAAGATTGTCCCCCAATATCAATATTGTCCCCCAATATCAATATTGTCCCCCAATATCAAATAATATATAATTATGTTTAGGGAAACATCTTAGTCTATATCGTACTGTACTACTTACCTATGTACTTCATTTGTATGTTTCTGTTTTATCTCCGAATAAATAATAAATAAATCCTTAACACAGAATGCTACGGGGAAAAGATTGGGGTTTGATCTGTTTAGTGTACCTTAATAATATATACTGCAATATCTCGCGGTTTTCTCTAGGTCCTACCATGAATCGATTTTTAGATTGATTATATTTTTTTCAGGAAAGGGGTAAAGCTACGTGAAATACAGTGTTTTTGAATTTACTGTTGGCTAACCGTGCGTAATATAAAATAAACATTAAAGATGAGCTAAACGTATATTAACAACCAGCAGTTCTCAAAAATCCTTAGGATTTTTTTTTGTTTTTCTCACCTAGTTTGTCTCTTGCACCTACCTTCGCTATTTTCTGTTTGGCTCCTTGGTTGACTGGTAGAGAATGCCTTGAGGCATTAAGTCCGCCATTTGTACCGATTTATTTGTGCAATAAAGTTTAAATAAATAAATAAAAATCGGGCTGTGTTCCTATCAAATTGGCTCGTGATAAACGTAAATATGTAGATTTTCGTCTAAAATATCCCATATGAACTCGTTACCGTGGAAGAAAGAACTTGTAACTTCTGGCTTATCTTATTTATATAAGGGCCCTTGCGGATGCACTTCGACCCAATGGGATCTTTTGTGCAATAACTTCGGGCTTACTCGTTACCCATATAAAGTATTACGACTAATTTTCGTTACCCACTTGACTCAATTAAAAATAAGTACTTAACTAAAGTAAAAAAAAAACACTTAAGTTTATTTTTAAACCTTTTATCAATCAGATACTTCGATTACTTTCTTAACTTAGTCTTGTGATGTGATCAACAGTCAGTAAACGTAGACCTGGATTTGCTAAAGTTAAATAGCGTTAATGGTACTGACTTCAGTATTCCGAATAAAAAAATATAATCTTAAATCTATAATAATATTATAAAGCTGAAGAATTCGTTTGTTTGTTTGTTTGAATGCGTTTTGTTTGGATGACGTTTTGTTTGGATGTTTTGGATAGTCCATTTATCGAGGAAGGCTTTCGGCTATATAACATCACGCTGCGACCAATAGGAGCGCAGATGCGAACGAAGTCGCGGGCAACACCTAGTATATAAATATAAATATTATTTTAACCGAGGAACTACAGTATGGGATTTTTCAAGAAAGGAGTGTATACATTTTTAAAGGGTCAACAACATGTAACCACCCTGGAGTTGCAGGCGTCCATAGGTGGTGACCGCTTACCATCAGGCGGGCCGTACGCTTGTTTGCCACCGACGTGGTATATAATTTTTTTTTAAATTCACGCCTCCTCAATTGTACACAGTTTTATATCCCAAGAACGTTCCGGAGCCCATCTCTAGCGCTCGCAAGGGCATGGAACCGAATGCTAAGCAACACCCTAAAATATTCATAACACATTTAAGCTCCTAAAATGATGGTACCCATCACTTTGTTTCGAAGGGATGGCTTTATGCTTACGTCAATATTTACTATGTATTTTTGGGGTGAGATAATAAAGGAGGATCAATTTGGTGCCTTATATTGTTATTCAAGAAAGGAAACATTGTGTATCTACATAGTTTTTAACAGTGGGTCTACGTGTTGAAGGTAATTTATTTAAGATAATTTAGAAAACATGCATGTTTGGGTATAAAAGGCACATGGAACATGTTACTTTCTGTCATACAAGTACTTTGCAGCCAAAACCATCGATGTTGCGTTTGTGGATGAAAAATTTGACCATTCGTTGGACCATACTTACCCAGAGACGCAACATTAACAATATTGAGAATGCTAAATTTGTGCTTGAAATAAACTACAGCACAAATTCAGATCATGTTTGGTATAGGCAATTGGAGCCTTGAAGAGTTTAAAGTGTGAATTAAGTCCGAAAAATTATTAAGAGAAAAGCAACGAGGAGATTGAAGTCACAGGTAGAGGATAACAAATCCGTTGGCTTAGCGACCCCAAATGAATCTGGCCTTTAATACGAGAGTGCGCCACTTTTCTCGGATCTGCGGTACTTTGGCCATTGTTGATTAAAAATTCGCGCAGAACCTCCTGGATCATATCACTCCAGCGATACTTTGGCCGTCCAGCTGGCTAGTTGGTCATAAATCCTATCATATTAGATTATCAGCGCTAGATGCAAAGCTTATCATGCTTAATTGCATCCATTTTGTGTCGCCACAGTCCATTTCTTTATATTATCAGTATGTCGATGCAACTTATGTGGGAGACTGTATCCCTCGTACAACGCATGCAGCCTACCGTACATCTATAGGTACGCGTCATCGAGAACCAATCAGCGACGATATCACGTCATCGACGAGCGTTGTGATTGGTCGAGGATTTTGCCACGGAGGAAGCGAGTTACCACTCCGGGCATTCGCTGTTCACCTTATCGTTTATGCACGCATATGTGCTATATTTTACTTACTTTTCTAATTTCTATATAAACGTGTACCTCTGTACTATTTTGCCATTAAAAGTATTGTATGAAAAGCCGTCTACTACATTACTAATGCTCAACCTACTCCAAGATGCTACAAGCTTAACCACCGCCATGTCCACGCGCAAACACAGTACTACGCTTATTAAATCCATTTTGTGTCGTAACAGTAGATCCTCTTCTTTATATGGGATAATCCCATGCTAATGTCTAGCATGTTTATTACGAATAAGTCTTTGAATCTGAATATCATATTTCACCATTATTACTGGTATAATTTCAAACGCAGCTCCCAGTGAAACCAACAAGAGAGCTAACCGGGTAATTGTATTTGCACACTCTGATGTCGCTGCTATTGGATATTTCACAAATCCGAATGAGATTCCCGATGCTCTCGTTGCCACATTCATTCGTTTGCACCTAATACCCAGCCTTTGACTACGTCCTTTGTGTTTAATATGTTCGAGTTGAATGGTAAAAAATGAAATGTATCATTTTACGTATGTTAATTAAATCTATTAGCGTAC
Source organism: Notocelia uddmanniana (assembly GCA_905163555.1). Classification (NCBI taxonomy): domain Eukaryota; kingdom Metazoa; phylum Arthropoda; class Insecta; order Lepidoptera; family Tortricidae; genus Notocelia; species Notocelia uddmanniana. The sequence continues at coordinate 33,135,442 of LR991056.1, read as the reverse complement.
CTCCAGTTTCCAAGTAAATCCTTTTATTCGATACATTTTCTACAAAATATTTAGGTGTTTCTGGCTTAGCAACGGGCGGCTTCATCACTTTCCAAATGGAAAGTTTCTGTAATATTTTACTTATGTTACAGAAATTACTGTAAATTAGTTATCTACAATAATCATTCTTATACATACTTTTTTTGTAAATGAAATTGCTCATTACTAGACATTTGACTAGACTCCTTATTTTATTGATTACATTGACAGTAGTCATGACGGAAAGATTTTAGAAACGTAAGTGAGGTTTAACATTGTAACCTTTCTTTCAGTGACAAATGTTTCTAAAGCTGACATCACAGCTGGGTGATTCACAATTTAGGGAATTACCAATGCTTGGTTACATGCTTAGTATTTTCCCTTTTTATTCAAAGATTTACAACCTTACCTTTTTCCAAATTAAATTTATTTATTTAATCGTATGGCATTTATTTACGAACCGTGAGATCTTCGAGAAGACAAGTACGGTTGCCAGTTTTTGTTGCACTCTTACGTAGCACCACCCAGGGGTCACGAGTAGAATAATGGTGGTGGCTTAGTACGAAATCTATTTTCGTCTTTATTTTTTTCATCTAATTCGCATTTCATGCGCGCATTCGGACACGCTGACGGAACTATATTTATTGAAATGAAAAACAGATGTGAATCGATAAGACTAGCGACTAGACTATCTAAAGAATTCGATTTCGGCTTCACATTGCCAAATAAAAATAATCTATTTACTAAAGTTGTATGTTCTTTCTGTATTGTAATTGGTTTTATAATTTTTTTTATTAATCTATCTCCTTCTTTAAATATAATGTTACGGTGCAGGTTTCACGTACGTTAACTCCGGATCATTTATGAAACATGACGGTGAGTTGGCAAGTCCATATACTATGCTGGGTAGCCAGTAGCCACCGTATCCTATGGATACGAACCCAGACGAGTCACAGGCACCGACTCCTTATTATAATTTGTGAATTCCTTGTATCAACAGCTAAAGACTTATACAAGTTTCTCATTCTCAACTCAATGCATTCGCGGAAGCTCTGGCGTCTTACAACCAGGAACACAATACCGCGTAGCTATGATGATGATGTCCTCCCAGGCGTGTCCGTCGACGGCGACATCCTGGCAAAACCAGTAACTAAGGTCGGAAGATTTTACGAGCATGGGCACGAACGTGACTTGCAAAACCAAATTTGGTTTTGAACTTTCGGCCACAAGAAGCACAGTGAAGCGGTCCTCCAGAATTAAAAGTGTAGTGGTAGGAGGGCCTAGGCCGAGTTTTACGGAACTGGCGTTTGGCGTCAAGATCTACGAGACGGGGTTCACAGAGATATGTGGCCAGTTACTGCGTAGCTGTGGAGCAAGTAGCTGGCTTGACTGTTTATGTTTAATAAAGCCACTGAGTGACAGCTAAAAAAAGGCTAACTTATCGGCGCTATAGCCGCATAGGAGTTTTTAATTAGAGAAGCAAAAGCATTCGCCACCCGCGTTGGTCGGTACTAGTCCAATCATCGAACTCTTGTCTAAGCTTCTTTAAAGTCCCAAAAATATATATTATATAAGTTTTATATAGAAAAATCCCGTGAGTTTAAGACATAATATTAAAATGTAATGAAACGGGTCACTCACGTCTTTAAGGTCGAATATCTTTTGACATGTTTCAGACTGGTTCGCGGTCCTTAATCACCGCGATGACGAAGACAGGAAGTTTAGTGTACATGCACGATGGCACAATGTTTCATTATATTTTTATATGATGTTTTCTCAGAAGTGGCATATATATGTTTATCGGCTATTGATGAACACGGTTAATTATTTTCTTTTTTGCCCATTTTTGACATAGTATGTTATAATAAAAACATAAGTTGATGCTATCGTTGTATTAACAATTTCAAGCTAACATGGTCACTAACACTAGAATTACTGTTCAAAACGGGATATTTACCATGTATATTAAATGTGTTGTGTGTCGTGATCGTGTTCGAGTTTTGAGCGAGAGCGCGGACGATGGTAGTAGCACTGTGTGGAAAAAGCGAACCAAGAAGAGGGTAGATTGCTATGGAGTGTGGGTAGACCACAAATAAAACCTTCAGCACGTCAGTTAATCCTTGAAAATGGTGCTTGCAACAGCGCCGAAACATCGGAAACTCAACAATATTAATATACGTGGTAAATATCCCGTTTTGAACAATAATTCTAGTATCATTGTATTATTTTTCTAATTTTTTTTTCTCTACACGAGTTCTCAGTTTATTGCGTTTTACATACTATCATTAAAAAAAAAACATTTTTGTGTAAATCTCCTCACACCGTGGAATATAAGAATATAATTTTATTTTTGCTATAAAAAATGAAAAGTAAATCCGCTACTCAAAAGTTGTCTGAAACACATTGCTCTTTAGCGAGAAGACCGCCTGTTGTCTAGCCCTACCTACAGTTGCTGTTTTCTTTCTCCTTGTAACTATTTCATTTGTGTGAGGTGTGCAATAAAGAGTAGTTTGTATTGTGTTGTTTAAATCAATAGTGGGGGACAAGAGGCCCCACAAAGGCGCCTTCCTGATTTCTCGATGCGATGGCGGTAAGATATGAGAAAACTGTCAGCTGTCAGTGTCAACCGATATCAATGCAGTACTGCCCCACTTCTGCGCATCATATTAGTACTGCGCAAACGTAATAGAGTAGTTTGTATTGTGTTGTTTAAATCAATAGTGGGGGACAAGAGGCCCCACAAAGGCGCCTTCCTGATTTCTCGATGCGATGGCGGTAAGATATGAGAAAACTGTCAGCTGTCAGTGTCAACCGATATCAATGCAGTACTGCCCCACTTCTGCGCATCATATTAGTACTGCGCAAACGTAATACTGACAGTAATTCGTCAAGTGAGGAAATTTCACATCAGTAAGCTTACGTCAAACAACAAAATACCTATGACATATCGATCCCGCCCCGCCAAGTCAGGGAGCTGCGTAAGGATGAATCACAGTAGATCGTTCCGTGTCCGGGCCGGCCCGTTTTCTATGACAACAAACGCAACGGCCGGCGTATTTCTCTAGAAGAAAACGGGCCGGCCCGGACACCGAACGGTCTAATGTGAATCATCCTTTAGTCTCAAACGAGGTAAAGCTTGTATTATTGTAATGCCGAAACAGTCCTCATTGGATGGACTACTGGCTTTCCACCAGCGTGATTCCACTCGCTTTTCCAATTAAAGTTGCGGCGTGACCTGTACATTTAAATTAGCCCTGTTTGTCTCGAAATCTGTTCTAACTTACTTAGCACTTTGATAGTAATACGGGCAACATTCAGAGAGTTGGATGATTTATCAACAGTCGCCAGGTAATTATGACTTGAAACGTACTGTGAATGTGACATTATTCTTTTCTATACAGACCTCTCTACAATATAGAATTTATAATAGTATCGTTCAGCGGCTCAATAGTATTTTATGCATAAGTTACATAATAAGAGATCTTAAAATATGAGAGTCGCTCTAACAAAACGAGCATAGCGAGTTTTATTATTAACGACTCTAGAATTTTAAGACCTTATTATGTAACGTTGCACACAATATTTTTTCTACGACGGCAAAATAATGTGATTTTTTTTAAATCGGATTTGTGACCGAATAAGGGCATTGTCGTGTGTCTCTTTAAAAAAAACAGTTGTATAATAATGTATGGAAAATATGGCAATCCATTTTGATTCTCCCACTAGATAATACAGACTCCCACATAAATAATAAATTGTCTGTGGTCTATTTGCATTAAAACCAAAACATTATTTTTGTTTTTATACTGATATCAGTAATTTAAATGACAGATTATACTGCAGGAGCTGAAAAAAAATTGGAAGTACCTTCTAAAAGACCAGCCATAACAACATCACTACTTGCACTACAGGGGTGTGGTGTGGAGTCAATGATGGTGAGTATTTATATTAACGAGGATACTGTATGTTGAGAGCGGAGAATTTTCATTTGTATCTAGCCGGCATCACAATGAATCCTCGAATGAAAAAAGGGTCGACAACGAGCTTGTGATTCTTCAGAAGTCGCAAGCAGGGCTCGGAAACCGGTATTCTGTTCATACAAAAATACCGGTTTTTTTTTAGTTCTTATCGTTCTTTCGTCTACTATTTCATGTACAATCAGGCAATCTAACAATATGAAGTAATAACCCAAATACATTATTGAGTCCTACATAAAGAGCATAAACTAATTAAAAATATTTGACTATTTCAGGATTTTGAGATTAACCGGTTCCGAGCCCTGGTCGCAAGCGTCCGGTGTCTGTTTACCATCATCATCGCCAATATTTAGTACGCTTATTTTTAACCGGCCTAGCATTTAAAAAATCAAAACAGTATGCCACTGCTAGTTTCATATTAGCTCTTGGCTGCCAACCGTCAGGTAAATCACCCATGAGGTGAACACTTAAGCGATGGTTTAGAAGAACAGCAGACACTTTTTTTTATTGATTTTAGTGTAATATATTTTTGTACTTCATCAAATTATTCGAACAACTTTAACCTCGTTTCTTCTTAATTTCATTGGTATTTGGTATAAAATGGGTATGAAATGTTTTTAGTAAATTCTAGCTTCGCGTTCTGAATAAGACTTAGTAACTAACTAGGCCCTGGTTTCCGATTTTATAGTCTACGCGACGTCTGACGTCAGCGTCACAATGCTTACTATAGAAATGGTCTCTTTCAAACGTCGACGTCGGCGTCTTGCGTTCATAAGAATGTTGACGTTGAAGTCAGACGTCACGTGTAGCATTAAAATAGGGGACGACCCTGCACTTATTATAGTCATACATGAAGGCTTAGAATTCAAGTTTTTATAAGTCTTACCGTATTTACTACGTAAAAAATTGGGCCTTTTCTTTAATTGTGTAGTGATTCCTTTTCACGAACTCATGAATCTAAACAGAAATGCCATGAAAATTATACTTCTTATAAAAGTTGAGCAACGCGTTGCTTATTAACCTTTGCAGTATTTTTCTTTCTTGGTTAGGTTTCCTCCTACTGCTTACAGAATTTTCGCGACGTAACGCTTGACGCAGTTGAGTGTTTTAAGTATTTCGTAAGTATTTTTTTATATGATACTTAGAAATATTATAATAAAAATAATAACAGTAACAAATTATCATCCAAAGCGTCCAGATGAATACATAAAATAAGTAGTTAAAGCAGATACCGTGTTTGTTTATAATTGAAAAGTTTAATTAAATTAAACCGGGTTCAGTGGTTTTATTTCTTATCAAAAAAACAAGTTCGCTACTTAACTCTCATGAACGTATTCATTGAGAAATAATTTTTATGAAAAAAAAACCGACTTCAATGGGGGAGGCCGGTAAAAGATTATTATATTTAGATGGTGCACTCTTAGATAGATATACAATAAAATAAAATGGCTATAATGTATTTTATAATGGTAGAAGACTAAGTACCCTCAATTCCTCATGGGATCATGAAAAAACCTTGCTTGCTTGACAAACAAAACGAAGAGAACAAATCGCCAATCGTGAACTACGCGTCGTTGAAGAGTTCCATTCTGATCATCATCAGCAGTTCCACTTCATCAAATGTCACTTTTATGAATGAAAATGCTTGATTAGTTCATGAAAATACTAAAAATCACTATTTGTGAGCCTTTCACATTTGAGGAGTTCCCTCGATTCCTAATGGATCCCGTCATCAGAACTCGAGCATGACAAAAATCAATCGTTAAAATAGAACTTGCTTAACAAACACAACTAGAAGGACAAATCGCCAAACGTGAACTTTTTGTCGTTGAAGAGTTTTGTTCTGATCATCATCAGCAGTTCCACTTCATCAAATGTCACATTTTTGTATGATAAGTCCTCGATTTGTTGATAAAAACACAAAAATCACTATATGTTTGCCTTTAAGATTTGAGGAGTTCCCTCAATTCCTCATGGATCCCATCATCCGAAATCAAGCATGACAAAAATTAATCGTGAAAATAGAAATTGCTTAACAAACACAGCTAGGAGGACAAATCGCCAAACGTGAACTTTTCGTCGTTGAAGAGTTCTGTTCTGACCATCATGAGCAGTTCCACTTCATCCAATGTCACATTTTTGGATGAAAATGCCTGACTTGTTGATAAAAACACAAAAATCACTATATGTTTGCCTTAAAGATTTGAGGAGTTCCCTCAATTCCTTATGGATCCCATCATCAGAACTGCGTTTTGACAAAAACGGGACCAACTTGGATATATATACTTACAATCATAAAAAGAATTTTCCAAATCGGTTAAGAAATTACGGAGTTATGGACTAACAAACATTAAAAAAAAAAACATTCAACCGAATTGATAACCTCCTCTTTTGAAATTTTGAAGTCGGTTAAAAAATCGTATATTAGGCACAGATATTTTCGTAAAAATCACAATTTTCCAAGTTAGAAACCTTTAACAATGAGATTGCCCCTGGGCATATGAGGGACTCTTTTATTCCAGATCGCCTAAAGCAAACTATCTGAATTTAAGTGCTGAATATCGTCGCAAAAAGCCTAGATTGACAAGTAACGGCTATTTTCAGAACCTGAGTGGAAAAATCTCCTAAAAGTGGACGTGAAAGAAACGATAAATAATCTAGTTTTGTTCTGCTTGTTTTTATTAACGTGTTAGATTTCACATTTTTGCTCTAGTTTTGCGTCGTTTTTTGTGACTAACCTTTTTTCATTCTGTACTTTTTCATTTATGAGCGAATGAACACCTAAGGCACCCGGCTGTAATATTAATTGTTTTTTATGTCACCTAATTGAGGTTCTTTGATGCCAGTTTAAGAGTTTTTATTTCCTGTTACTAAACATATTTTATTTCCTGTACTCGATGATTGGTTTTATCGTCTTGACGCTCAGATACTGTACAAATATTGTTCTTTTTTTTATTTACGCTCATAGGCCTTGTACATAGCTAATGCTATTTATCTTGATTTCAAAATTAGATATAAAAACTCTGGGGTTTTATACTAATTTCAAAAGTATTTGTTTATTCTAACGAGACCGTTTACATCTCTAATTTTGCTATTTATTTGTGAGATTTATTTTGTTAGTATAAATTTTTGAAATTATTATTTTCATTATATATTTTAGGACTGTGAATTATTTATGGACTGAAATTTAAAAAGGCCCCTGTGACCAGGATTACTCGTCATTGAATGTTCATTTCCATATTTCACTACATAAAACAAACTTATCTCATTCTAAAGAATTATTTTTATCTGAAAATAAAACTTTGCGTTATTACTTTTAGTATCAAACTTCGAATAGTCTTTTTTTACAGTCTTTTTTTTTGCTTTGACGACAGTATTTTTTTCATCTAGGCCTATCCAAATTCAAAGTGTTTACGAATAAATTCTTAATAATTTAGATGTAGTCCGTTTTGTCCTACGATTTTGTTCACATGGTAGGACAAAAGGGACAAAAAATTCCGTATTGTTCTACGGCATTATATGTCAATTTTCGTAGGACAAAACAGATGTTTTTTTCCGGTTTGTCCTACGCGTAGAACAAAATCGTAGGACAAAACGGACTACATTATAATTTAGGAGTAAATTACATACTCTTCCAAAATATGTAGATATTAACTTGACCCGCCGTTTAACAATAAAATGCTTACTAAAAGTAGAAATAAATGCATTTCATAAATCATGTAGCAGTGTTATTCGCCTATGTAATTCGACAGTAACAGATTCTTATAATGGTATTTAGTTGTATATAGTCTTTTCAGTTTTTTTTCAACCATCAACAACCCTATTACGTTATTTATAAGGTAGTGAAAGTGAAACAAAAATTAGAATGACCTAAAAAAGTCACAGGCAAAGCCAAGTCTTCGGTCTTGAACCATTTTCCGGAATATAAAGAGAAACCCGTCCGGGAAGGAACGGATTTATTTCCGGGCCCGGTGACGCATCCGGCCGCGCGGTGGCACACGTCTGTCTTATGTACAGTGGAGTTCAAAAGTTCATGGACATGTTTCAACCATAATACTACAGCAATACGGTCGACATCTGCAGTAATGAACTCGACGACTGTATATGTGTGAGTAGGATCCAGCGGAATATTTTACTAAAATATGGAGCAAGCACACTGTGGTATTCACAGTGTCCTGTGAATGTCAGAAGGAAGGTAGTTGACCGAGCGAGCGAAGCGTCTCCGTTTCAGCTTTCGACAAAAATTCTTTCGTATGTCTGTCTGTCGATATATTCTCCTCTACAGGTCAATGCGACCTGACTCAGCCGATTCTCGTGAAATCTTGTGAGCAGGTTCGATAATTATATAGATTTTTTTGTCGAGACAGCTTTTGGATATTTTGAAATTTGAAAAAAAAAAATGCGATATCTACAGCTCACAAAAGTCACTAGTGTAAAATTAAAACTTAAATCTTAACTGTAAACGGGTCATCATTATCATTGGCTTCGGTCATCCATGAGAAGATGATTTAGCGGCACTTAGGGAATTGGCTTGCAAGTCCGATACGAGAGCGACAGCCACAACTGCACAATTGATTAGCAAATATCCTGCCCTAAGTTGATAAGGAAGAGCTGAGCTCTGGCGTGTCTAAAAGTGTGTCCTTAAACTGATGTAATCCGAATGCATCAAATTGTTGAGTTAATAAACTAAATTCAAACTATATTTGTGGCAAAATGAAACGTAGTAGGTAAATAATAAGTATCATTTGCCAAATTATTCTCGAAAACACAATAAATGACAATTATTCAAAAGATAGCAACTGGCACTAAACCACGCTCCGCGAATAACCCAAATTATCGTAAACTACCCCGATACCAGAAACGTGACTTTTTGGCCACGAACCAAACGTCGCCAATACAAACAAAAACAAACCCTAATACGATAACAATACTAGTGATCGTCACTGCAAATTACGCGGTCACATCCAACATTGGAATTTGAACTTTGTTGCAGACGTCGAAGATTCAAAGTGGCTCGTAATTTACATGGTCAATGGTTGTACAACAGTATCGCCTATGCTTTATTTACGAGGTTCAATGGGGAGTGATTTTGTTAAAGTGCGGATCATTCGCGTCAAACATGAGGCGAAATTAGTATTTAGTGATTTATAATCAAATGTAGGTGTAGGTAATTAGAGAGTTTCCCTAAAATTATGCGCGATAGGTAGCGCGCATTGCATCTAAATGGTTTTGGTTTTACTGTGGTTTATTGGCATGAACTACTCTCATAAATACGACTATGTTTATCTGCAACAGCTTCTATGTCACGTTCAACGAGCTTAAGAGTCCCCATTACGCTCGGCAGAACTTGATACTCCATACAAACGTAGTTTCGTTCTCATTTTAAAACGCCTTGCTGAAATAACATGAAACTTTGTATATATATATAATGAGATCCGCCATATCTAGGTCGGAAATTAGTTTATGTTGCTATAAATTGTAATAGAAAAAAAAATACAGCGAATTTTGATTTTTTCACGTTTTGTATATAAACCTTAATAATCGTTGTATTTTTTCTCCATTATAATTTCAAGCAACAGAAACTAATTTCCGACCTAGATATGCCGGATCTCATTGTGTATACAAAGTTTCATGTTATTCTTGCAAGGCGTTTTGAAATGAGAGCGTAAATACGTTTGTATGGAGAACCGAACGTACTGCGCACTCTTAAGAGTCCCCATTACGCTCGGCAGAACTCGATTCTTCAGACAAACGTAGTTTCGTTCTCATTTTAAAACGCCTTGCTGAAATAACACAAAACTTTATATATATAATGAGATCCGCCATATCTAGGTCGGAAATTAGTTTATGTTGCTATAAATTGTAATAGAAAAAAAATACAGCGAATTTTGAATTTTTTACGTTTTGTATATAAACCTTAATAATCGCTGTATTTTTTCTCCATTATAATTTTAAGCAACATAAACTAATTTCCGACCTAGATATGCAGGATCCCATTGTGTATACAAAGTTTCATGTTATTCTTGCAAGGTGTTTCAAAATGAGAGCGTAACTGCGTTTGTATGGAGAACCGAGCTTACTGCGGACTCTTAAGTTCACTTGTCACAATAAGGTGCTTCCAAATTAGATGTCAATACTTTCAGAGCTGATAATACTTGTCTTTAGAAGTAGACTTAAGTATAAAACTTCATCATCATGTCAGCCGAAAGACGTCCACTGCTGGACATAGGCCTCCCCCAAAGACTTCCACAATGACCGGTCCTGCGCCACCCGCATCCAGCGGACACCCGCGACCTTCACCAGGTAATCAGTCCACCGAGTGGGGGGCCTGCCCACGCTACGCCTTCCGGTACGTGGTCGCCACTAAAACTTATTTAAAATTTATGTTAGTTTTTGGAGAAAGTTAAGACAACAGCTGTGCCACGTAATAACACCCTGTTAATGACATAATTAGTACTCAATGATTAAGACTGAATATCGTATGAAACCTCTTGGCGGTCACTTAACTGGCTACTTCTACTAGCATCCAAAATGTAGCTCACTTGACAAAAAGTGATAACCACATTGACGGCCTGTTTAGCCCAGTTGGTAGTGACTCTGCCTCTGAAGCTAAAGGTCCCGGGTTCGAATCCCAGCCAGGGCATTTATTTGTGCATTTATCACGGATATTTGTTCTTGGGTCTTGGATGATTTCTATGTATTTAAGTACGTATGTCGTCGTCTAGTACCCATAGTACAAGGTTTGCTTAGTTTGGGACTAGGTCGATTTGTGTAAGATTGTCCCCTAATATTTATTATATTATTACAATTTTAATTTTATTATTTTCTTCGGAAAATAAAAACGAAAATTTCATATAAAACGTTTTATTAATTTCTATTTTAAAGTGCATTTTGATGTAAGTTTACATCTCTTAAAGTATTGACATCTAATTTGAAATCACCTTATATTTTGTACCTACAATTTGTCAATGTTCTTGCATCAAACGATCCTAAAACAATTTTAATCGTAAAACTGCACTTCATTTTATTTACTACAATGCCTGACAGAGCCACGTCCACAAGGATTAAATATAAGTAAAAGTATTTCTAACTGATTGGATTTTATGTAATATTTTAGGAATAAACCCGCTTGTGGTAATACAATACTAAAGAAACATTATTGAACGTCTCACGCCAAGGTTACATTATATCATTTAAACCTAGCCTCGAAAATATGCTTGCTATTAAGGCACGGGGTATTTTGGGCAGCGGCCGGGAAAGCGTCGCTTCCCGGGCCGTTTATTAGCCCTTCATTAGACGGATGTTATTTGGATGTCGTGCGCAGCATAATTTATCACCGCGGCCGCGTTAGGCCCCCTGATTGAATTGTAACAATTTGGGAAGCAGATTGATTGCCGGATTTATTTTTTTGGAATTTAACCGAAAAAATATTGTGGACGGTTGGGACAATATTTTTGAACAACACCGCTTTGGGTTTGTGTATTTGTAATTTCGGCACCCATTAAGCTTTTAAATGGTGTTTCAATAACGTATGAATTTATTTTTTTGCAACTGGACGGTACATAGAGAGCAACACCTATCATTTGGATTTTTTTTTCGTAAATTTGACACACTTTAAGAAACTTGTAGTGGATGTGTGAAGTTGTGTCTAACCTTTTCACATTCAGACCACTTTTAACAATTCCTATAGGGATAATCGGCAACATCGATCGACATCGACAACTAAGCAGTATCAAGACGGATAGAAATAAGTTTGGTATTGATTGTGACCTGCTCGATTTTGTCACATTATTTTAATAAATAAAGGACCAAAGCTGAGAGTTAGGTCATTCGATAGGTTTTTAAATCGACTTCCTTTTATTTTATGTTCATACACTCGCGGACAAAAATACCGTCATATATTCCTAAAATAGTACAAGGTTGTATAGTTTTTTAATCCTGTCATAATATTTATTTAATTTAAACTGCAAAGATTAAATGCAGCGAGCTGCAAAGAGCACAATTAACAAAAACCCATGAAAAAAACAGCGTTAACGGAGCGAGTTATCGCAAAAACGTCATTTTTGCATATTGATATTTTTATGATAGGATCCCGGAAATTACTTATATAGTTGGGTTAAGTAGTGGTTGGTAAAAGTATATTAAGTAACTATAAAAAAAACCTTACTGCGGTTTGTTAAATTCAGGATGACCCGAAATTTTTGACCGCGCGTGTATTTTTGTCAGAGTGAGTACGAGGTAATAGTAGATTTAAAGACCTACCTCACAGCTTTGTTGACACACACAAGACTTTCATTAACGCGAATCTTTTTAGCTCCCCATGGCTCGGTATTAGAGTTCAAGAGTTCATCCCCTTCATTAGAGCGAAACTAATCTACAGGATGGCGTTCATTATCCCAAAAGCATTCCGACAGGCAGTCGGACGGTGGAATTTTTAAAGGAATTTTGTACTAAATATGGTGTTGAGTTTAAAAATAAACCGAACAACCATCATCATTATCAATATCATCATCTCATTCTCCCACTTCGGAGCACAGGCTCCATATCAAAAAACCGGTAAAGTGCGTGTGTGACTCGCACACCGAGGGTTCCGCACAACGATCCTGTACTAGACCCGACTCCATTAATTCAGGAGAAATTGAATGCCATGGGTACAGCGACATCTATCGCAGCATGATTCAAACTTAGTTTAGAAATGTTTTTTGATAATGAAAAATGCATAATTTAAATAGATATAATTTAATTTTTCCTGTAATATTTATATTGATATCAATTTGGGTTAAAAAAATTAAATATTTTTCTTGGTAAACTGGAGATAAGGGGGTGCATATTCCTGCATAAATCAAAATATAACTACCCTAAAAAAAGAAAAAACTATTTTTGAATGCGCAATTCAATTCAAGCCCTTTCATGTGCCAATACTTTACTTGGCATAGTCGTAGTAGGGTAGTGACTAGATTTTGAACTTTTGCCCCCTTATTGTATCGGTAAACTATTGACAAGAAAAAAATACTAACTAAAAATATACTACGTAAGCTTGTTTGCCACAGTCGTTGTCTAAAAAAACACCTCGGCATCTGTTTTTTTCTTGGTCATATGTTTAAGTATGCTTTGTACTTTTATCACAAAAAAATGATTATATATTTTAACTTAAGTGTAAACAATCTCTAATTTGCTAAATGCGGAGCGCTCTTAAACCACAGGGTTAGCGGCGAAAAAAAAGGCAAAAAGCAATTTGTCTTAAGTGGCCGGCACGGTGAAATATTCGGCAACTTTTAAGGGGTTTAAGTTTCTTGGGTTTTTAATTAATACAGGAAGTTCCTGTGCGTTAATTATTGCGTAATGAACAGGTGCCGCCTCGCTGCACCCTATGTCTAGGGACGGGGTGGAGATCCGCAATTGTAGTTGCGGATTTTCCGCTTTCATTTTAGTACCCGTACGTATCCTGATTTAAGAGGGCGCAGTACGTTCGGTTCTCCATACAAACGTATTTACGTTCTCATTTTAAAACGCCATGCTGGAATAACATGAAACTTTGTATACACAATGGGATCCGGCATATCTAGGTCGGAAATTAGTTTCTGTTGCTTGAAATTATAATGGAGAAAAAATACAACGATTATTAAGGTTTTCATACAAGCCGGAAAAAACTCAAAAAACCTCTGTATTTTTTTGTTTTTACTATTTCTAGCAACAGAAACTAATTTCCGACCTAGATATGCCGGATCCCATAGTGTATACAAAGTTTAATGTTATTCTAGCATGTCGTTTTAAAACGAGAGCATAAATACGTTTGTATGGAGAACCGAGCGTACTGCGCCCTCTTAATAAAAATAATTTGTATACGCGTTTTATAGATTGGGGTGTTTAATTTTTTCATCCTATTTTCTGTAGCCGAGATATATCTTTGAAACAAAAATCTGTATCTAAACCCAACAACAACAATCCAACAGATGTGATGGTTAATGAATTAATAGAATGACTTAACGTCTCAGTGTGTCGCAAATATTAATTTATATAATCATCTATTTACATCCGCAGATCATCATAATAATGCCGTAATATAGACGGATCGAAGAAGATTTTAAAATATAAACACCGGGTTCACAATGCCAACATTTCGAACGTAGACATGGCTATTTTAAGGCACCCTCTACATCCGCGGATGCCAACCCGCATCCGCAACATCCCCGCAAGGGACGCACCAACGCACTGTAGGGGACATGGAGCGCGAATCATGAACTTAAACAATGACTTCCTTAATGCGGATTAATTATTTTGCACGTTAAATAAGAGACACTTCAAAGCGCCGGAGGCTTTTGTTTGATGCCGTTTGTAAACAATTATTAATGAAATGGCTTTGGAGCTTGGGAATGGAAATAATTGCGAACATCTGGTCTTATTAGGGTTTTCAGGAATATACGTAGATTAAAAAATACATTAAAATCATGGACCCTATTCAAATATGAGAACTAATTTATCGTATTGATCAGAATGATTAAGAAAGTCTGATTTAAACAGCTTATATTAGATAAAGTGTCCCTGTTAAACCTGTTAAAGCTCAGAACCTCCGTAATCGGAGTAAATTTTAAGTAGAAATTCTTATAATACACGAAGCCATGCACTTAACACAATAATCTCTATTTGTAAAAAGTAATGTTTAAGATGTATTGCGTTCGTTAACATTACTAATTCCGTTTTAAAAACTATGGCCTATGAAAACTTTCTCAAGAACATGACACTTTCTCGATTAAAACAAGTTCCCAAATCCAGCATCCTCATGAATTAAGGATGGCCACGATCTGAAGTTCCAACTTCGTACAATGCAGCGCCGGCGCCAAATACTATGCTAATGAATAGCTCCATTGATAAGCAACGCTTAATCCGAAACTTTCCAAGCATGTCACTCATATGAGCTGGGAGTTTAAGAAAGGTATATATGATTAGGAATTCGGAGAAGATAAACTGTAACTTACGAAGTCCGTACAATGTTTCGACTTCAAGATAAATAATTGAAGGACTAAAGACGAAAGTTCAACTAGCAACAGACTTACGAGTATTAATCTTAAGTTCTGATGAGCAATGAGCATCTATTATATTTTTATTAGTTTTAAAGATATAATTTTAAACATCCTGATTAAAAAGAAAACCTCATTTGAGAAGAGAACGTTGTCACCATGACTTCATATTGTAATATATTTTTTCTGGAAATTTGACACCCTGGGATCAAAATAAATGAAAACTGATTACTATAAATAAGACTAAAAATCATCAGAACACATCATGCATTTGGAATCGGAACGGAATAGTTTAGTTTTATTAATTAAAAGGAGGCCTTTGTCCAGCAGTAGACGTGTTTCGGCTGGTATGATGATGATGAATTAAAACCAGTCAACAGCCGGTAGGTAATATTACCGATTTTTACCATTCTGATATAAATTCTCTACCACCACCACTCGGTACAAATGAAATTGTTACATTCCCGATGTCTTAATAATTATTATTTATTTATAAAATATTTTGGACACAAATAACTACGAGAAGATGCACTAAAAATGATACCAATAATTTTACAAACTCATGTTTTTTTCTTTAAACTATGATAAATTAAATCCAGTCGGGAAACTGAATTTTTGGTACATGATATTCCTAAAGTAAGTGATTCTGAGCGTCAATGAATAATAATGATAAGCGAAATGACTGAAAGTTGAAAAATAAATGATATGTTAAAAGTAGATTGGACTATGTCACGTTGAAAATTTTTAGCAAATTCACTATGCTGGTAGTGAATTTACAAAATGAGGCTATTGTACCATGGTTGTATATTGAGACAGTGTTTTAAGTAATCGATAAATTGTGAGGTGCTATAAAACACATGTACAAACAATAAGTATTCACTTGTTAAATATGTAATGTCTGTATAAAGAAGTAAATCAGAAAATAATAATTAATCAAGGACTTTTTCAGTTTGGTAGCTAATTCTTATTTTATAAGTGAAGTTATATCGTTGGTTAAATTAAGTCCCTTATCCCTAGGCACAGCCATCTTCACGCTAAAACTTATTCACAAGATTAAACTTCTTGAGTGCCTAACTCGCGAAAAATATTTAAAAAGCTATCAAAAATTTGTCCACTTCGTAATTTACGGGCTGGTGAAGTTTCGGTGTTTTATCTAAGTTGGAGGCGATGACGCCACGAATGTCAGGATTGAGATCGCCGACGAACCTTGTTAGGAACTCTTAAAGCTTGCGATTGTGAAGTCAACTTAGTTTACGGCTTTAAACGATGCTCCATGATCCTAATTTTACGCTTGATGTAAAAAGTGTTGGCGCGCTCTGGTGTTTTATCCATAGGTATATTTTAAGGAGCTGGTAAGGGTAACTAAGTACATACTTAGAAACGTGTCGGTACAGAGTGGAATAATACTGTCGTTGTTCAGTTTTTTGGTTTTTGTCAAGGTTGGTCAAGGTTCATTTTTATGCTTAAGAGTGCGCAGTACGTTCGGTCCTCCATACAAACGTATTTACGCTCTCATTTCAAAACGCCGTGCTAGAATAACATGAAACTTTGTATACACAATGGGATCCGGCATATGTAGGTCGGAAATTAGTTTCTGTTGCTTGAAATTATAATGGACAAAAAATACAAAGATTATTAAGGTTTTCATACAAGCCGTAAAAAACCGGAAAATCCGCTGTATTTTTTTTCTTTTACATTTTCTAGCAACAGAAACTAATTTCCGACCTAGATATGCCGGATCTCATTGTGTATACAAAGTTTCATGTTATTCTAGCATGGCGTTTTAAAATGAGAGCATAAATACGTTTGTATGGAGAACCGAGCGTACTGCCACGTACCGCGCCCTCTTAATCTTTTTCTGTAAAACGTTCTCCACATAAACTCGTAGAAATAAAATTCTGACGCCTTTTAACTGCTTCCAACCATAACTTTGCGTCTTTGGGAAAGTGATTCAGTCCAATTTCCGATCATATTGGGACACAGCAATGTGCCATTTCAAGGTGTCCTAGTAATTAAATAACAAAGTCGTCTCACTTCAATACTATATTTATTTGTTTTGGGAACTAGTTATGACAGCGCCACTTTGACAGCCCCATTGGCTTACAATACAAGAATAACAAGAAGAATATATAACAAGAAGGGTGTTATTTAGTGGAGTTAAGGTGTTTCTCTGAGATGATATCTAGATACGCGGCAGCGTACCAAGCCAACATAACTGGCGAGCAGCACCGTGTGTAATATTTATATTTACAATTTTCGGGTGACTAAAAGGCTGGCGGGTACCTCGCTCAGCGCATCAGCATTGCTATTCAGCGCGGCAATGCGGCCAGCCTTCTCGGCACCCTACCGTGGAGTTCCGCGCTCGAGCCCATTTTTTATTTGTAAATTAGGTAGGTATTAGGTTTTTTAGGTCGTTTAATTTTTTCATAGTAATAGACAATTTTTTTTTAATGTTTATATTAAACGTGATTGAAACTTGAAAAAAAAAACGACAAGTAGTTTCCAGTGTGTTTCGCCTTAATCTGTTCTCGCATAGTTTACTGGTTGGTAATGTGTATGGTAAACCCGAGTCCTGATATAGTCTTCTGTACTGCATTAACTCATTTATACAGATACGCCTATATAACGTACCGTGTATTACCAACTGGGACCCGGGTATGTCCTAAAACTACGACCAAGACCACCGGGGAATGGGCAGCAGCATTCCTAGAGTGCGGTGGAGATACTGCGATCGCCAACCCGCATGCCAAGCGTGGCGATTATGGCATTTACCCCCCATGAAATTGGGGGAGGCCCATGTCCAGCAGCAGTGGACGGCCAGGGCTGATGTGGTGGGCTTGAAATTATAATGAAGAAAAAATACAGCGATTATTAAGGTTTTCATACAAGCCGTAAAAACTGAAAAAACCGCTGTATTTTTTTTCTTTTACATTTTCTAGCAACGGAAACTAATTTCCGACCTAGATATGCCGGATCCCATTGTGTATACAAAGTTTCATGTAATTCTAGCATGGCGTTTTAAAATGAGAGCATATATACGTTTGTATGGAGAACTTAGCGTACTGCCACGTACTGCGCCCTCTTAAGTTCATTAATAGTATGAATAAACCGTGTCCCATGGCTATGCAACATTAAAGGAAAGTGCCTGTTTTATTTAAGATATGATATTTTCCTCCACGAAGACACTTTTTTTATTTATTAAAAATGGAATTGCTCTTGGCCAGCATGCCAACGATGAAGCGAGCTCACCCAGAAGATGCCTATTAATTCATGCCTTAAAAAGGTCTAGGTTATATGAACTCGGAAATATAGACGCCGGCAGAGAATTCCAAACCTTACAAGTATATACGCATTTTAAAAGATGATGCAAAGCGCTTGGTTCGAATTAGAGGAATTTCGACTAGTTAAGGATGGTAGCCAGTCGTACGTCTGGATGTCCGATGGAAGAAGGACACTTCTTTATTTATAAGAATAAGTAATTATCATAACGGTATTTAATCATACAATACAATACAATACGCTTTATTGCACACCTCAAAAAAGAATTAAAGATAGAAACAGCATAAAGATACAAGCAGAGGTAAACAACAGGCGGTCTTATCGCTAAATGAGCGATTTCTTCCAGACAACCTTTGGGTAGAGGAGAAAAAAATTTAATCATACTTTACTTGTAAACCTGTTTGGCTCATAAAAGAGCCGGTCACTAAACGCCTTTACATTTCATATTCTTAAAAATTAATATCTAATTATATTACTCAAAATATCAGTATGTTGACAACCGTATATAATAGACGGACTGACGTACGTGTAGCCTTGCGCGCTTGCTTACATAAGTTGTTATGAACCTAGAATATCTCCCTGGGGCATACTTTTCATTTCTTCCCTTCACTTCACGGTAACTATCCAAGTTCCTCGGCAAGCAATTAAAAGCGAATAACTCTTGCCACAAAAATAGCCCGTCTGTCACCGCACTCGCCACTCGGCGAAGTTCGGGAAACTTCGGCAATTATCGCCCGCCGTCGACTGTACTCTGGCGCCTGATTGTGGTGCAACGCCAGGAGTGGTCAAAAACTGAATGAATTCGATTAATGGTGAATGGACTATAACCTTTTGCATACAAACTTTAAGTACCGTAAAATGGGGTGAGTAGGGTTCGCGGGAGAGTTGGGTTATGAATGGGGAGGGAAGGGATGAAACGGGGATAAGATGGGATTTTAAGGCTACTGCTACAAAAATAATGTATTCCAATTTAAAATGGAGCTATAGTAATACTCATAATAAAAGAAACGATCCAATAATCTTCCAAAATCAACTTTGTATGAAATCCCGTCTCATCCCAATTACGAGGGACTACGGGGTGAGGTGGGATTTCCTGTTTATCGTCATAGTTATGAAATGGAACTACCTAAAATAAAATAAAAACTAAAATACAAACGTCCGGAACACTTATAATATACACACATTCAGTTTGCATATATAATAAAAATAAAATGTTTTCGAGGTTCGAATGTCAGTTTTGTCCCTATTCACCCCATTTTACGGTAACATCGTATCTAAAACTTACACCCTGCTTTCAAAAAATTGTCGTGTATTTAAATCAAGTGGTTTTATCCTAAACTTGAGAGAAAAAGTCTTTTACAATATGCTAAGAGATTAAGTTTTCTTATTGATTTCCAGGGAAGATGTTCAATGTTATTTCGATTAGGAAAATTGTTTGATACCAGGGTATTAGTTTTTGATGGGATGTTACACTCTGTATAACTGAGGGATTCGTTTTCCATGGAGATAATATTAATTATTCATATCTTTGTCAATATGAGACAACCTTTTTTCCATGATAACTAACTAGAAGGCACGAAAAAGAGTAGAAGTTATTAAGGAAAAATGAACCCATCATATCATCTATACTTATAATATTGTAAGGCGGAAGAGTTTGTTTGTTTGTTTAAACGCGCTAATCTCAGGAAATACTGGTTCGAATTGAAAAAATATTTTTGTGGTGGATAGTCCATTTATCGAGGAAGGCTTTAGGCTATTTGACGACCTGTTTAGCCTAGTTGGTAGTGACTCTGCCTCCGAAGCTAGAGGTCCCGGGTTCGAATCCCGGCCAGGGCATTTATTTGTGCATTTTTCACGGATATTTGTTCTTGGGTCTTGGATGTTTTCTATGTATTTAAGTATGAATTTATCTATATAAGTATGTATATCGTCGTCTAGTACCCATAGTATAAGCTTTGCTTAGTTTGGGACTAGGTCGATTTGTGTAAGATTGTCCCCCAATATTTATTATTATTATTATTTATTTATTTAACATGAAGCTGCGACCAATTGGAGCGAAGATGCGGCCGAGGTCGCGAGCAACAGCTTGTGTATCATAAATAAGAACGGAGAGAAATAGATAATAATAATTATAATAGCGTAGGGATATGATTACCCCATCGCCCACTAGATTTCCAGTGCAGTCAGTCAACGTAGGGCAGCTTGTGGCGAGCTGTTAGGGAGCAGCGACCCTATGTACCTGAGTGCTCCTGGGGGTGTCCTGTGGGTTGGTTGTATGAACAGGCCCCCCGCCTTTGGCTTGCCTTAACCGACTGTCCAGAGTGGAGTCGCTAGAGCTGTTGCTCAGGGGTGGATGTGGTCACCTAAGTGGCGAGTTGGCTACATATTTAAAGTCCAGTGCCACCTCTCTACCCCCAGCCCTCTGCACCGGTGTTGCCCTTAGGCCATTTTTTAATGTCGCTATGTATAGGGGCTCATCTAGCAGAGGGCGTGTCACCGTCTGCCTGAGATAAAAATGTGAGGCAGACGTCCGTTGTCTCACTCAATAGCCCGGCCATTAGTCCATCATATTCACCCAATAGTCCGGTTAATTTAGATTCCAGTAATAGTTCCTGTGCACCCTGGTGGATGTTGTCTCTGTGTGCGTCCCATGACACGGACAGGGACAGCATCCGCTCGGTGTACCCCTTGCATTTCATTAAATTGTCAAAAGGGCCTCTAAGTTTTGGCTATGTGGTGCTCGGTTGGTACTTCGGCACCTCGGTACTTCGGCTCCGTGCACGCCTTCCAATGATCCGGGACACCATTGTCCCGTGAGCGGAAAATACATATTATAATACATTATATTTCAGCGTAGCGTGGGTAGGCCCCCCACAAGGTGGACTGATGAACTAGTAAGGTCGCGGGAGTCCGCTGGATCATTGTGGCACTCTTTAGGGGAGGCCTATGTCCAGCAGTGGACGTCTTTCGGCTTATATGATGATGATGATATTATATTCCGTCCTATTTTTGACCTATATAATACCTAACTAGAAACCCTTTGTGAACAGTTAAGAAACTATTGAAGCACCGCGCTGTCTTAACCAATCTTTACAAAAGGTCAATGTACTGGTCAATGTATTGGTATTTCTTGCCTTTTAAGTCACTTTCTGGAAGAACTGTCTCATTTATAACTTTGTTCGTTTCATGCACACTTCCCTCCTCGACACGACTTCACCAATAAATAATTCAAGTTTACCTATTGTCCGACTTCAAATTTCGTTGATTTCTCATTCTATAAACTCAATAATTTGAATTTACGTGAGTCATATATGTAACAAATACTTAAAAGAACATTGAATTACAGTGATTGTTATATTGCAACTTGCATTTTCATTTCAATTTACTTGAGGTACGTTAACAAAACCGGCCAAGAGCGTGTCGGGCCACGCTCAGTGTAGGGTTCCGTAGTTTTCCGTCCGTCACATTAAGTTGACATATTAAGTACAGAAACACAAAACCCTAAAAACGGGCCCACAGAGGACGGTGATAACTAAAGAAAGAGTTTGGATTATACGGTTAAATTACAAACTTAGTTCAGAAATTATTTTTGTAATTTTTTAAAAACTATTCAACCTATCAAGTTCAAAATAATTTTCCTACAAAGTTTTTATAAAGTTCTACTTTTGAGGTTTTTTTCATATTTTTAAAACTTATGGTTCAAAAGTTAGAGGGGGGGGACACATTTTTTTTTACTTCTGGATCGATTATTTCCGAAAATATTAACATTATCAAAAAATGATTTTAGTAAACCCCTATTTATTTTTAAATACCTATCTAACAATATATCACACGGAAGGGTTAAAATGAAAAAAAAAAACACTCCCCACTTTACGTATAGGGGAGGTACCCTAATAAAATATTTTTTTCCACTTTTTATTTTACCACTTTGTCGGCGTAATTGATATACATATTAGTACCAAATTTCAGCTTTCTAGTGCTAACGGTCACTGAGATTATCCGCGGACGGACGGACAGACGGACGGACAGACGGACGGACAGACATGGCGAAACTATAAGGGTTCCTAGTTTACTACGGAACCCTAAAAACGCGATCCGAATGATGCCTCGTATGCTGTGGCTATAAGTCAGTGCACAAAATACGAGTAGATAGATAGACAGATAGATTCATTTATTTCTCTTAGAAAATAACATTATTATTTTACATCAAAAATAAAATGGATTCGCTAAAAGATCGTCTATAGGTATAATAATTTGAGAATTTAAAAACAATATAATAGAACTAAGTAAACAGCTCTTACTCTCAACGAGTGCACGTTACAAACTTTTTATTACATTGAACGATGGCGAACAATAAACAACTTGGCTGCACATTCTATTAATTACCTTTTGATAATATTGTACGATTTGTTCGGTCGAGAATATATTTCTATTTTCACTTATTTTGGTCTAATAGTTTATTAAAACCAAAAGTATTAAAATGATCATTTACATTTGCTGTTGACAGAGCATAAAGAAAAAATTTAGAAAAGAAACAATAGTACATTACTACAGAGGCCGGGACGAAAGGGGTTGCCGGCCAAAGACATAGACGGCCGAGCGAGCGAGGCCGGATAGGTCTGAGGCGAGCAACCCTATATTTCCCGCCGAGGTATGTATAGTGCTTTTCTCAAACATGCAATGAAATAAACAACAAAAAAAAATCAAAGTTTTATTTTTAATACGCATAGTGGCAGAATGTCATGATGCCTGTGCCACACATTTATGTGGAATGGAAATTAAAAAAGAAGACTTTGCCAGCCTAGGCCTGCAAGATTTGTATGAAATTCCATTAACGACCTCTTGTCCTAGCCGCACCTGAAACGTCGTCATACAACATAACATCAATATTTCATTGCATGTTTGAGAAAAATAAATTTAAAAAAAAAACTGGGTAAGTGCACGTCTGACTCGAGCACCGAGGGTTCCGTACAAAATTACGTTTATAAAAATTATTTGGTGATTTAAAAAAAACTAACCTAGAAAGATTAATAGTGATATTTTGTGTGTAAAATTTATGTTAATATTAATCATATGTAATAACTGCATAATTTTTGCATGGCAAACTTCAAAGATAACGGGGAGGGAACGCTATTTTTTCCAACATTTTCCTTCATTAATCAAAATTAAGTAGCGTAGAGAAAAATGGTAACCTGTTTTAGAATGTGCAACTCGAAAGACCTTTCATATGTTACCCCACGTAAACTAATACCTAGACTTTGACGTTTTGCGCCTACCTCATAATATATCGGTCATGTTTGCCAGAAAATAAAAATTAATGTTTTTTTTTCATTATCCATACACATGGATTATAAATAAACAAATATTAAAGGACGGATTTTTACACAAATCGAACTAGTCCCATTGTAAGGTCCAATAAGGCTTGTGTTATGGGTACTAGACGACGATATATTTAATAGATAATACTTAAATACATATAAAACATCCAAGTCTCGGGAACAAATGTTCTTGCTCACCACATAAACAAATGCTCTTACCGGGATTCGAACCCGGGACCTCCAGCTTCGTAGGCAGTGTCACTACGAACTAGGCTAAACAGGCCGACGGATTAGCCTTGATTACAACTGTTCCAAATTTCATATTGATAGAATGAGTAGATCCTGAGATATTGAACATTATGACAGACAGAGTCACACCACAAGGGTTCCTTTTGTACCTTTTTGGTACGGAACCCTAAAATACAAAGGCGAACTTATCGCTATAAATAAAAAAATAAAAAAGCCTTATTCCTATTACCTCTTCTTACAATAACCATAAACTATGTTTTCTTAATTAACTAGGTAAAAGTCGCCTCTGCGGCGTAGGCCTCCCCCATTTTTTTCCATAGCCCTCTATCTCTAGCCTTTTGCATCCAGTCTGGTCCAGCCCGTTTAGAAAAGACATCGCGCCATCTTTTCCTTTGACGTCCACGTTTCCTTTTCAACCCTCTTGGTGTCCATTCTGTAACTTTTTTTGTCCATATGTTTGAATCCATTCTACAAATATGTCCAGCCTAGTTCCATCTCAGTATCCTCACTCTTTCCACTTCGTGGAAACTTATCGCTATAAGGGGATGTATATAATGTTGTAGTTAGTAAAATCATTTACTTAAAACTATATTTTATTTTACAACGATCACTCCGGTCATATAAAATAGATACCAAATGGGAACTATACTGCCAAAGACTCAATTTAGGTTATTGAATAAACTTGAGGCTTCCTCATCGGGTAGCGAAGTTTACCGTCCCGTCTTCCGAGCTCACAAGTTCTCTTTAGCATTTACAATGTAGAAATAATTTTATTTCATTCGCCTAGCACAATTAATTAAATCTGACATGCACTTTAAAAAAACTCATTTGTCTTGAGGGTTGCGTATTTTAAAGCATGAGAAATGAGTGCGCTTCATAAAAAACTAAAGTAAAAACTAGACGTTACTGGCTTGTCAACTTCTTATCTTTTCTTTAAGGGTGCTTTAACGTGTCCACTAGTCGTAAATTGATTATTTAAATTTAGCTATAGTCGGTCTGTTTAGCCTAGTTGGTAGTGACACTGCCTTCGACGGTAGAGGTCTCGGGTTCGAATACCGGTAAGGGTATGTATTTCTGTGGCGAGCAGAAACATTTGTTCCTGAGACTTGGATGTTTTCAACATATTAAGGTATGTATCTATTTAATATACCGTCGTCTAGTACCCATAACACAAGCCTTGTTGAGCTTATTATGGAACTAGTTCGATCCCTGTAAAAAATTGTCCCCTAATATTTATTTATTTACATTGAAAAAAGGAGGCTAATATAATAATTATTATTTATTTCGAGTAACATGTTCGAGTACATTATTGTATGAGTGTTACATGAGTATGTAACACTCATACAATAATTGTTAGTAATTAAGTTTTTATTGATATTAGTGTTAGAAATTTCATTAAATTACCTATTTAGCATACAGTACAATATTATTATTACTATGTAAAGTATTTCGTATTTAAGTACCTTTTAGAATACATCAAACTAGTGTTTTCGTTGCTGAATTCGTCGATCTATGAGTTCAAAAATAAAAGGACCGTATTTACTGATTATAATATATGTATGTACGTACCTGTATAGCGGAATGCCGGCATCGTCCCGGAACCAGAACACCATGTAGACTTTGTCGTTGGCGGCGGTGCCGAGGTCGCATGGGAACTGCGCGACCATTCCCTCTACTGCTTGCACGTCCACCGTTCGCACGCCCGCTGCAACAAAACAAAAGAAATTTCAAATGAGCGCTCAGTTAGTAAACACTCAAAGAGGTCACATCTAAGAGTTATCCTCGGCCTTGTTGCTTATTCCACGTACCGAATGCGGCACGCTTCCGATTTTTTTATGACATAGGAGGCAAACGAGCGGACGAATCGCCTGATGGTAAGCGATTAGCGCCGCCCATGGACACTCGCAACAGCAGAGGGGTTGTAAGTGCGTTGCCCGCCTTTAAGATGGGAGTACGCTCTTTTCTTGAAGGTTTGAAGGTCGCATCGGTCCGGAAATACCGCAGGCGACAGTTCATTTCACAGTTTAGCTGTGCCAGGCAGGAAGTTTCTGGAGAAACGCACAGCCGATTAAGGCGCCTTCCTGATTTGTCAATGCGGAGGCGGTACGATATGAGAAGACTGTCAGCTGTCAGTGTCAAAGGATACGAATGCAGCACTGCCCCGCTTCTGCGCATAGTATTACTACTGCGCAAACGTAGTACAGACAGTATTCCGTCTTCTCAGGTCAGAAAAATCTCCCATCAAATCTGATTGATTTACAAAATCAAATCTTACAAGGAAACAAAATACCCATCAGATATCGATCCCGCCCCGCCAAGTCAGGAAGTCGCCTAAATAACGTTGCGAGGCACAGTGGAACTTGCGAGGCATTCTGGTTATCCGGAACAGGCGCTTATTCCGGCTGACCCTAGTTCTTTTTTTAGCATTGATGCTCGATTCACAAATAATCAGATGGAATTCGAATTTAATTGTGAGCTGCAAAATGGCCCACTTCTGTTGTCATATGCAACTTCGTAGTCAATTTAAACGTGGTGCAGCGCAGATAACGGCTATCGGACAACACGCGACAGCAAAATTAACTGTGCGTTAATTAAAATGGGCTGGTGCTGCATCCAATCAGTTGGGTTTATAGCTAATTAAAGGATTCGCCCTTCGTGAAAATTTTATTATAACCGTTTGGAATGAATTATTTTTACTAAACGGGCCTTAACCACGTATAAATTTATATTAAATAAACGTATTTATTTAACATATTGAGGTCACTCGACGTTTCAGATGTTTGGTTAGTACGCTGGTGACCAATTAGGTTGTGACACATTCGAAACGTCGAGTGTCCTCAAAATGGTAATTAATACAAAATACTATACTGTTGTTTTTCTGATCTCGGTTTCTGTTGCATAGTAACTAGAAGAACAAAAATAAAGTATAACATTACAATACTTTATTTTTGTTCTTCTAGTACTATACTTATATGTTTGTTTGTATACTGTACGTTGTGTTACCTATCGTTTCCTCACTTAATGAGCCCTACGGAAGACCAGCGCTGGCTGTAAAGCCAGCAAGTTGGGTCCATTTCGTAGCACGGCCGTTTTTATTTGTCTTTCCTTCTGTTTATTATTATGTATCGTGTGTGTCACGAATAAGCGTCTTTGTTTTTTTAAAATTTCTGAATTAAAAAAACGTGAAAGTTTGAATCAATAACATTTGGGAAACAATTTTAAAAGAATATGGAATATCGTTGTCGATAGTGACATACACAGCGGCTTTTGCCTTGGCCCAGAATGGTAGAAAAATATATTGAAATTGAACCAAATTAGGGCCATTTTCCTGCCGCTAATTTTCGAACTATGATGCTGTGTTGACACTGTGAATATCGGTTGAACCGTTGAGTAGTTAACAGTGGACATTAGAACGGAAATACATACCTACAATACCTACATATACACCTTACATACATACCGTTCAAACACATAACCCTTCTTTTGGCTTGCACCGCAGTTGAATATCAAACGTTTATGTAAGTACAGTCGAGAAAACTGAATGTGTGTCACTTTTGGTTTCGATTCCAATAGAATTATTAAAACATTTTTATCATGGTTTGCACGATTAAAACTATTAAAAAATAATAGGTAATCAAGAAAAAATGTTCTTCAGATAATTTTCGAAAAAAAAAGTATTTATTCATACATTTTTGCAGGATGTTACGAAGTTTGCTGGATCAGATATTCAATCAATTAAAGAGCTTATAGCCTCGTAAGTCCCCGTGTACAAGTACAAATTAAGAATAGTGGTTCTGACCTGATATTTTAACTACATAGTAAAAATGACAACCGGGTGTACTTCACCAGGTATCAATTGAGGATGCACTAAAATACTATCGACATACTAAATAAAATCAAACCGCAAAAAATATTAAAATCGAAAAAGTAAAGTCTGATTGTGATGCACTACTGTTATCGTATGTTCTTCGTGTAGTACAATGTATAATTTCGTAGTTAGACCTACTAGTTGAAAAAACAATAGTCTTACAAGTAGTGAGCACAAATAATTGAAACGTAACACAACAATGATAACATTACCGGTACATAAACTTTCAAAACGACCCGAGCTCCATTGTCGCCAATCATTTACGCCAATTCACTTTAGTTCCAAAATCTAAACCTAACACTTATTATTGTCCAACTCAGTTCCAAGTCCCGTAAGTTCCATTTCCTGAACTCGGCCAGAGTTCCGGGCGTCGTTATCATGCTAATGGCTTCGTGTAACATTGTATTGTTTCTGAACCTCAAGAGGCCTTCGAGATAGTTCCTATTTGGTTGTATGAATTAATAAGTTTAATCATAGTTCCCCAGAAACGCGAAGTTGTGTTATTGAAATAAATTATAAACACATACGAAGTTTGGAAGTTCCAATAGAATGAGGCAAGCAATACAATGGTGATAATTTGGTGTTCCTACCACATTCTTACCAATTGTTTTTAGATTTCTTTTATACCACGTCGGTGGCAAACAAGCGTAAGCCCGATGGTTAGTTGTCACCGCAGCCTATGGACGCCTGCAACTCAAGTCCAGGGGTGCCACATGCGCGTTTAAGAGCCTTTAAAAATTATACACTCCTATCTTGATACTGTAATCCCTCGGGAAAACCTCGGCAGGGAGCTCATTCCACAACCGGAGCGTCCGAGGGAGGAAAATCCCCTGAAATCTCTGTTTTTAGATTCATGAAGTTTTCTGTTAGACTATCCGTTTCTTATTATTCGTAAACGGGACTTACTAGCGTACAAAAATTATTCACCTGAGGTGTGCCCGACGTTTCGAATGTATCACAACATCCGTGGTCAGCTCGTGACGTGGTTTTTGTACGCGAAGTCCCGTTTAAAAATAATAAGTATCGTCATTTCTGTCTTTCTAAAGTTTTAATAGTACTCGTAGTACTCTTTTTGTAAATTACTTAAGGTAAACGTTCCAATGGTCGATACCTTTATATTCATATTCATTCTTAATGCCCAATAAATGACACAAGATGATAGTACAAGTATAATGACGGCGGAAATTACGCCGCTCACAACTCACAAAATGACGCTCGTGTGGCCTCACCCTAAAAAGTTACCACTACCGTAAAATGGGGTGAGTAGGGACAAAACTGATATTCAAACCTCGATAACATTTTATTTTTACATATGCAAACTGAATGGTATATAGGTATATAATAAATACTCCGGACGTTTATATTTTAGTTTTGATTTAATTTTGAGTAGTTCCATTTCATAACTTTGACGATAAACAGGAAATTACACCTCACCCCGTAGTCCCTCGTAATTGGGATGAGATGGGTTTTCTTAGTGGTAGTTTATTGACGTTCATAGGTGCATGTAATATGCCTATTTTGGAGAACAAACTACTTTTACTTTTTACTCATACAAAGGTGATTTTGGAAGATTGTTGGACCGATTTTTTTATTATGAGTATTATTATTGTTAAATTTTAAATTGGGATATATTATTTTTGTAGAAGTAGCCTTAAAATCCCATTGTAAAGTACACGACGCTTGGATTCCACCAGACACAGAAAATATGATAAATAAATAATTATTAATGTAGGTACTTACCTGATCTGTAAACCCGCTACTGTGTGTGTCTGTAAAGTAATGTAAATGTGTGAATAAACGCTCGTGTACGGGCGCGAGTCTATGTCTGCGTCGCCTAGCTTTGACGCCGGCAGTGACCCTTTGACCGCCTACCAAAGCGCATGAACTCGCTCCTTAAGCACTAGCTTCCAAAAATCGCTTCAGTCAGCTACACCCATCTCATCCCCTTTTCATCCCTTCTCTCCCCATTCATAACCCAACTCTCCTCGCAAACCCTACTCACCCCATTTTACGGTACCAAAATATTCTGTTGAGTTTATTTCTGCATTCCTTGTCGACGGTGTTCCGTCTTTCAAAAACGCTTGTGGTTTGAGTTTTGACTTGTGTAGCTATTAAAGCATTCTAGAACAATAAAATTGATTTATTTAATTTATTATTTCATTATAACAAAACAGCTAAGTCATTCCGTTTCAATATTTCAGGCGTAAAATAGTTCGACACTTTCGGGGTGACTTCCTACTACACTTTATGCCTTCAAAATGGACCCTTGAAGACACCGACATTAAAACGCCCAAAGTATTCACTAAAGAATCACTTTCGAAGTATTCTTTCTCCAATATCTGACGCTAAAACTTTCAATGTTGACTAAGTGAGGCACTCACAATCCAATCGAAACTTAACCTCGGATGCGAGTGAGTGAATGATAACCGGGCGAGTGAATGATAGACCGGGTCATGAGTGAGCAATAGACGACGGTTCAACGAGGTGCCTTCGGTAATCTGCTGTCATCAAGCTTAAGGACATTATGTGATGGCGTCGACAGGTTTTAGATGTGACGACTACGATGCGACCTCCAAATTTAGCGTAGTGACTGTACTGCTGCCACTGTAACTGTACAGAAGGGAAGGGTGACAAAGCTTGTTTTTAAGCCTCGACGCGAAAAAGAGGACTGGATACCATGGGCTCAGAGAGAGATAGAGAGAGAAACTTGGTAAATTAATTGTAATTATAATTGTACATTATGATAATTCTACATTAGTATAGTCTTTCATTTTTTTTTATCATGTCCGAGTAAAGTTAAGACAAGTGTGTGCCAGCGTGTCCTGTCATTGTCTGAATCAAAAATTTTCGTGGGGGAGTCCCATACTCATTGCAAATTCGTGAAGTATAAAAACCACTACGTGTCATAAAAAATGCTTTATCACTTGTAGTAAGCTCACTACGTTCGGCTCCTGTAACGAACCGCGCTTTGTCACCTTGGGGGGGATGGGGGGTTGCTAATGAGTGCACCTGTCCTCATCGCTCATCCCAATAAAGGCTTGCGCTGCTTTTATTCGGAAGGGGATTAATCTTCATATTGTTGTTAGTATTCGTGTTTAGGTAACCGTGCCATATAAAAAAATTGCTTTCAAATTATTGCATTTATTTAATAAAAAAAGATGATACTAGTTTTCGTGCTGTGTATTCTGTTGATGTGTGGTAATATTTTCTCAGAATACAATTCACTGAATTTTTACAATATTTTAAGTATTTTTTTTCACAAAAGCAGAACACTTAAGGATGATTCACAATAGACCGTTCCGTGTCCGGGCCGGCCCATTTTCTATGACAGCAAACTCAACGACCGTCGTATTACTACAGACACTAGAAGAAAACGGGCCGGCTCGGACACGGAAGGGCCTACTGTGAATCATCACTTACTAGTTTATCACCACCACCATATCAGCCGAATGACGTCCACTACTGGACATACGCCTCCCCCAATTTCATGGAACATACGGATTGGCGATCGCAGTATTTCCACCGCACTCCAGAAACGCTGTTGCCCCCGGTGGCCAATTAGTATTATTAGTTTAATTACCTTATAATTACATGTTTACATAACAATTACGCATTAAAGAAAATGGACCGGAAATCCTTATAAATGGTCTAGGTCTACTTAACTTTCTTTATCTTTAGACAACAGAAATCCTATCTAAGTACGCAAAACAAAAACTAAAAAGGAATACAAGACGTTCCGTAAAAACCCAGCTATTTAAAAAATCCAGTGCAATCCGTCTACCCACTACCAAAAATCCTCATCCAAACTCAAGCCGTTGACAGTCCGGTTTCATGACTATCCTAGATTCATCTTAACGAAGAAAGAAGATATCGTGTGAATCTCTTTGAACTCGTAATTAATTTGGTAACGGAAACAGTATTTACTAATTAAAAAACAATATTTACACTGAAAAAGAAACCTACAACGCCATCTAGGGACTAACGCCTACACGACAACGGAGTCCCCGCTCTATACAGTGATCTACGGATGCGTGCAATAACAACCGATATAATAACATTAGTTTTTTACCCGGCACGAACCAATACGAATAAACTGCTCTACGACTTCTCCGTCGACAAAGCAGGCACAACAAGCAAACAAAACAAACAAACCACAAACATGTCAGATATCTCTAGTATGAACGAAATGAAAGAAATGCTTTTGTTAATCCACGAACAACAGAAAAAACAACGCGAAGATATGAAACATCTAGGGGATACCATAGCCCACACAATCATATCAAAAATAGACGAAAAACTGAAACTGATCGAAAACAAACAAATGGACTTGGAAAACAAACTAGAACCACAAGACACACAACTCGAAAAACTTGAACGAAGACTTAGGCAAAGAAATATTGTGCTGTTTGGCCTAGAAGAGACGGAACGCAGCTATTTTGACCTGGAAAAAACCATACTACAACTTATAAATAATATAATGAGAGTGCAGTGTTACGAAATAGATATAGAAACAGTAAGACGAGTCGGCAAGAAGGGAAACAACATTATTAGGCCTGTTGTAATCACGTTTACAACATTAGGCAGAAAAATACAGGTCCTGTGGAAAAAGAAAGCATTGGAAAACACTAAATATTACATAAAAGAAGATTACACAGAAAGAGTACTTGAACAAAGAAAAAAACTACAAGAAGAGGCTAGGATGGAACGAGACAAAGGAAACAAAGTGATAATTAGACAAGACAAGCTCATAATATTAAAAAACAAAGAGAAAATAAGCCCGCATCACAATAACAAACACAAGCGAAGCGCAGAATACAACCAGAAGAAGAGAAATGTCAACTCCATCTACTCGCCAACTCATCAGGTTCCAGACAACGAAAATGCCCCTGAAACGCCAAGCATCAATCCACAAGCAACAAAGAGGAATAAAACTTCAATTACGGACTACATGACAGCCCCGTCAGTGAACTCTACAAACCTAGCAAAAACAACAACTTCAACAGAGCCAAACCTAACAAAAAACGCGTGATAAGGACCCCTCTCCGCCTCCCATCACGGCTGGTCACTGAGGGAGAGCTAGACCACCACCCTCCAAGGATATCAACTCCAACACCATCGCTTTCTCAATTTGGTAAGACTCCTAAAACACCACCTACTATGAAGATTACCCACAACACGGAAGAAAACAAGCTCTACATAGGAACATACAATGTCAGAACTCTCAAGTCATATGAAAAGTTATTAGAACTAGCCGAGGCTTTAAAAACAATAAAATATGACATTATAGGTCTTTCCGAAGTCCGTCGGTTAGGGTCCAAAATGGAAGAACATAATGAATTTATATTTTGCTACACCGGCCAATCACGAGAACTCTATGGAGTAGGTTTTATTGTAAAGAAATATTTGAAGAGCAATATACAAAGCTTCCAAGGACTCTCCGAGAGGGTAGCGATATTAAAAATAGCTATTAACAATCTTATACTTTCTCTTATTCAGGTATATGCACCGACTGAAAAAGCCCCAGACGACCAAGTTAAATCATTCTATGACACTGTCAACCAAGCCTATAAACAGGCAGGTAAACATATCATTTTAATGGGCGATTTCAATGCAAAGATTGGACAGCCAAAACCAGAGGAGTACTTGGTTACAGGAAAATATGGCTATGGCTCTCGAAATGGCAGAGGTGAATTGCTGTTGGAATATTGCTATGAAAATAAACTGATTATTGCAAACACTTGTTTCAAGAAGAAACCAAACCGTAAATGGACTTGGATCTCACCAGATAACAACACTAAAAATGAAGTCGATTTCATTATCACAAACCAAAAAGAAAGTATAACGAATATAGAAGTAATAAATAATATTAAATTTTTATCAGACCATAGACTGGTACGAGCAACATGGCTACTTAAACAACCCAAAAAAAGCAGGCACAACTTTGGAAATAAAACAATGAAAGCTCTACAGACGGAAACAGAACTAAACAATTTTTTGACAAGCTTTTAAAGGAAAAGGGAATCACTGATGGCCATAATACCAGGTGAATCAGCACAAGCATACTATGATAAGCTCATTAACTGTATCCAGACAAGTCTGAAAGAGTCTCAAAATACCAGCGATTCAAACTGTAAGAGTATATTGTCTGAAACAACAAGAAAATTAATATCAAAACGATATACACTTCAGAGCATGAAACCTAAAACTAGAAATATAAGATCTGAGCTGAGCTGTATCTATAAACAAGTGAGTAAAAGCATAAAAGAAGATTATAATAACTACAGACTGTCAAAAATAGAATACCATCTTCATGCCGCTGGAAGTGTGAAAAAGGCCTTTAAAGAATTAAGGACACATAAAAACTGGATCACAAAGCTAAATAATTCAGGTAACATCGCACAATCCCGTTACCAGATACTAGAAATTGCAACAAACTATTACAAAGAACTATATAGCAGTCAGAAAACAGGATCAAGTATAGACATACCAAATACAAATACAAGCGGAGTCCAAGATATAGATGAAATTGTTGTACTGAAACACATCAAAAATCTGAAAACAGGAAAAAGCCCCGGCCCAGATAACATAACAAATGAAATTTTAAAAGCAGCCTCATCTCTACTGACAACACCACTAGCCCACTTATTCAACATGATCCTCAAAACTGGGAAAACGCCTATCCAATGGACACAGTCAAATATAATACTCCTCTATAAAAAGGGAGATCCAAAGGACATAGCAAACTACAGGCCCATTAGCCTAATGTCATGTATTTATAAACTATTCTCATCAATCATATTGAACAGAATAAGCGAAAAAATAGACAAACACCAACCATGTGAACAGGCCGGCTTTAGGAGTGGTTACTCCACTATGGACCACATCCACACCCTAGAACAAGTCTTACAAAAATATGAAGAGTACCAAAGGCCATTATATACAGCATTCATAGATTACGCTAAAGCGTTTGATACAATATCACATTCATCTATATGGGAGGCTATGAACCAATGCAATGTGGAACCATCATATATAAAAATATTAAGATACATATACGAAAACAGCACCAGCAGAGTACAACTAGACAAGATGGGACCCGAAATACCAATCAACAGAGGAGTCAGGCAAGGGGACCCCTTGTCACCCAAATTATTCTTAGCCGTCCTAGAATCAGTCATAGGCAGTATTGACTGGAAAAACATGGGAGTCAAAATAAATGGAAAATTCTTAAGCCACTTAAGGTTCGCTGACGACATCATATTAATGTCAGAAGAAAGCGCGCAGCTAGAACAAATGATAAAAAGCTTACATGAAGCTAGTATCAAAGTCGGCTTAAGAATGAATTTCGGAAAAACAAAATTGATGACCAATAGCACCCAAAACATTATAACAGTTGACAACACGCCGCTAGAGTTTGTAGATAGCTATATCTACCTAGGTAAGCAAATCTCATTCAACAGCCAAAATAACGAACAAGAAGTGGACAGACGAGTAAAAATGGCCTGGAATAAGTTCTGGAACCTAAAGGAAATCCTGAAAAGCAAAATGAATATGAAGCTCAAGAAACAAGTTATGGACACATGTATCCTGCCTTCGCTAACTTATGCTAGCCAAACTTGGCTGTTCACCAACAAGATAAAATCAAAGCTAACCACATGCCAGAGAGCAATGGAAAGAAGTATAACAAATATTAAAAAGATGCAAAAAATACCCCATATACACATAAGATCTATTACAAAGATTATAGACGCCCTAAAACATGCTAAATCGCTCAAATGGCGATGGGCCGGACATGTCGCCAGGCTGCCCGACTCTCGCTGGACTGCTCAAGTTACTGCTTGGAAAGGGCCTACAGGGAAAAGACGAAGAGGGAGACCAAAGAGTCGTTGGTCCGACGACATAAAAAAGATAGCCGGTACTCACTGGCAAGAGAAAGCTACTGACAGAGAAAAGTGGAAGTCCTTGGAGGAGGCCTTCACCTGATGAGGGGTTCTTGTCCGCAACAATCAAATTATGTTATTGTTATAGTTAATAATAAACTAGTATTCTATTACCAGTTTAAACTACTAATGATAGATAAATAAAAAGTAGACATGGATATATTACAAAAATTTATAAACATTGATTTGAATAAGTAATCTAGCTCATAGAACTGACCATGTAAAAACTTACAGGACAAGAAATAAAAGGCTTTTTTATTTTTATTTTATTTTATTTATTTTATTTAATTACCTTATAATTACATGTTTACATAACAATTACGCATTAAAGAAAATGGACCGGAAATCCTTATAAATGGTCTAGGTCTACTTAACTTCGTTGTTAAATTATTTCACACTAATTGCAGTAAAACAAACCTCAAATTACGAAAACCACGATATTATAGAATTTATCACTCGTTTTATTGCTTACGCCTTTGAGTATTAAAATGGCTGGCTTAATTGCCTGTCGCTCACCGTTGGCAGACGTCAGTATTCGGCCTATCTTTCCAAGCCATTGGTTATAGACATTTCCAATTGATATTTATTGAATTTGATAACGGTTCCGTATCGTTACTGGGACTAGATAAATAGGAACATTGGAATTTGAAACGCACAGACATTTCAATAAGCATATCATTATTGGTTTGCCTTTTTCCCATTTACTTAGGGTCGTCGAAGTTTGTTTTTTCATCCATACCTTTCTACCACCTGTTACGTCATCACTTACATCCTTTCTTTTCATGTCATCTCTTACAGTAAATCTATCCAAATTTTCTTAGGCCTATTTATTCTATCTTACAACCTTCTACAGTTATACCTAATACCCTTCTTCTAAGCATACATATACTACTACTACTACTGAAATAGAATGATGGGAATGAAACCATTGGATGAGGTAAAAATCCATAGCAAAATGACCAAACATCGGTACTATCTTTTTATAGGAAGATTCATACCTAGAAAGGTACGCATGACTATGAATCCTACATGGTGGTGAGGTCAACTTCGCTCTGTCCTCGATGTCGTCTTCGGATGTCTGGCACTTTGTTTTTTCTTTTAATGCTATTGCCAACTTGTTTTGTAGCTGCCTCTCAATCTTCAACTGGAGATGGTAAGTTGTTAGTGCGAAATATCCTACGTAATCGAGTGGCCTGCTTCTATATTAGCCGTGCCATCACTGCCAGCTCTCAATGAATTTATTTCATCTATCCTTGTAGGTAAATTATTTAACGTCATATACATTAAGATCTACACTTGTATAATTATAATTAGGCACTAATAACTGTGACAGTACTCGAAAATAAGTCTACTTACACACAAATATCTTAGTGAATAATAAAATACCATCGTTAATATACAGTCCCAACTAGTTGTAGGTAATTGCAGCTCATTTACAAAGTCCACCTCGCAGCCTGCTTCCATTAACTAAACAGTCGTATGTGTGTTGTAACAGTGTGTACATGCGCCATTATGGTTCTGAGCAAAGTTGACGATAAGTGCTCGTGGAGAATTGCTTAATGAGTGGAAAGAAAGTGATTGTGCGACCAAGGAGATTCTTATTAGCTTTTACATAGTGCTGCAGAAAATAAGGTCTTGTTTATTTATTTATTTATTTATTATTCTTTATTTCGGATCAGTTACATCCATATATGTTGTTAGTACAAGCAGCGTTTGACTTAAGATTATGTTAGTATTAAGTATTTATTTCTAAAACTATTATTAAATTAAAAGTATTCCGGTAATTTATTTGAACACTGGACACATGCTGATGTGCATTCGTGTCCAGTGTTCAAAAAAGGATCCGTCCATCCTTCCAGCTACAATAACCAGCAAACTATTGCTGGTGCTGTTTGTAAGACGGCGCATCAGGAATGCTGTTCTTTTGCGCATTATAGCCTGGAACGAGTCTATATTTCCCTCGACAAGCATTCCTGATGCGCTGCAATGCATGCGAAACGTTGCGCGAGGTGTGTAATTTGTACATAAACGCAGCTTTAACTCGTCATCGTACAGGGTGTACCTACTTAACAAACGTTCGGACTAGAAACTAGGTTCTGGCTCCTCTCTAGAACTCGCTAAGTCAATAATCATATACATAGAATTTCTTGGTCGGTTCAATTTCGAAAAAAAATAAAAATTACTACGTCGTTTTTCAATATTTCCAAAAACTGACTGGACAAAAAAAACCATTTAACTATCGAACCTGTGCTCACAAAATTTCACGAGAATCGGTTGAGTTGAGTCAATGTAGCGTGACTCCGCTGGCTCGGCCATTTGGAAAGGATGGGGGATGATCGGTCAGTGAATAGAGCGTATGTGGGTCGGCCCAATGGAAAACGTCCATTTGGTCGTCCCAGGTACCAAACTGGTGTGGGGTGGCGCAGAATAGAGAAGAGTGGTGCTCTCTTGTGTTGGAGGCCAAGATCCTCTTCGGGTCATCGAGCCCGCCTAGTAAGTAAGGCATGTTCAGGGCTAACTTGACCATGTGATCTTCTGAACGTCGTAAAATATGCCTATACCAATAGAGTAATTCCTCCCGACCAACGCAACATTCGCATTTCTGTGACATGCAATTTGTTCACGTGCCGTTTATTTGTTGCCCAGCATTCAGACACAAACATGCATGAGATAATAATTTAAATCAGTAAGCTAAAACGCCAACCTAAGCCCTCAATCACTCTCGTCTCCTATCAATTTGATCAAGCCTAACGACTCGTCCGATTTAACCCGCAAATTCTAACCCAACGTTCTCTTAATCGAAGGCCTTGTCAAGCGACCGTCTAAGACAATACTCGTATTGGAACCTAATATGTCGGAAGTCCCGTGACATACCGTTGCGTCCAATGCCGATTAGAATAGTGGTGTGGAGTGAAAAGGACCGATTAGATACTTTTGTTTTGCATTGCAACTTGACATCAATAGTAGTAAAACTATTTAGTAGTTAGTTAGTAGTTAATTGGAACACATACGGAGCGTGAAAAATATGGACATCGGGAGCTCCGCGGTGGCGGAGCACGCGTGTGATGCAGGCGTGTCCCATTTCCTGCGGTTTGATAAGGCGAGATCGCTGGTGCGGGAATAACGTTTTATAGCCGCGCAAGATAGGTGACGCTATTGAAATCGGACGCCGTCCTAATTTTAATAGAGAAAGTGGCTGCGTTTTGCCACCAGCGTGGAAGCCTTTTGTTCCTGGATTTCAGTATGTGTGTAGCGATAACCGCACATAGTGAGTTTGGTGTGCCTATCAACGCTCAATTTGGACAGTTTGGTGCACGAGTCAATATCAAGTCTAACGCAAGACTGCGCCCCCCGAACAATACAATAGTTGAGTTTATTCATCACAACCAATCATTATATAACAACATAATTAATAAATTAATTAATTCATATTTGTGGACAATCTTATATAAAATGACTTAGCCCCAAAATAAGCAAAGCTTGTACTCACACACAACTATTGCACACACCTCTCGCACACATCTCTCGAACACAGTCCTCACACACAATCCTCGCGCCCTACTCTCGCACATATTCATAGCACACATTCCTGGCGTAAAAGCTGTTTTCAAGAGTCACTAGACCGGTCATTGTGGAAGTCTTTGGGGATGATTCCTGGCATATATTCCTCAAATATAACTCTCGCACGCATTCCTTGCACACAACTTCTGCACACATTCCTTGCACGCATTTCTCTCACACAAATCTCGCAGATATTCCTCGCGCGGATTCCGTGATAAAATCTCTCGCAAGCATGTGTTTTATACAAACAAAATCTCGCTCTGCTGCTGCGCTGCGCTAGGATAGGAAAATGAAGCATTCCTATAGTTGGATTTGGTTTTCGCACGCCGCTTAGTAACTTCGCTCATATTCAGATATGATCCAGACTTAGGGTGAACTATCAATGGTTTAGCCTGAGTCTTGATTAGATCCTATTAGCTGTGAAGCTAGCAAGGTCACAACTACGCACATAGCAGCCCAAAGCAGCGCATCGAAACTGGTCACTATCAAATTTAGCTTAATTGCCAAAGGACCATTTCAGCTAGATGACATAAAAGTAGAATACTCAGTCAGCAGAGAGTCGAATTAGCTGGCCGTCTCAGAATTAGAATGAGCAAATATCCAAATGTCTGGAAATATAAATAGCGCGTATGCTTAGAATACCTACACAGAACGAGTTAGTGGCAAAACGTTTTGCTGCTAGAGTATTTTAAATCGTAACATTCTAAGATCCAGAAGTTTTGCTAAAGAGGCATTTAGCGTTCATGTCTATATAGTAAGAATGACATTACACAATCCAGATGTTTGAGCTATATTGTCCTTTGGCGATAAGGTTTTGATAACCAATCGACACAAAACGAAATGTGAAACACAAGTCTCTGACGGACCTATGTAGTTACGGCATTTAGTATGAGGATAGTGAGGAATCCCGGAGTTGGACATCTGTCGTAATGCCAATTACTGTGGAGTGCTGCCCTTTAATTACTTCTGATGATTGCGGCAGCCATTTGACCAGAATGTTGGATTACGCACTTTGGTGCGACGGTTTAAAGTCCATTTTGATACAACGCCAAATTTACGGTAATATTGCAGTAATTTTATTTACGTAGATCAAAAGTGATGAGAGGATTGTTGGCAATTATAAATCTAAGATAAGTGGGTTATAATCGGCCTAGTAAAATCTATTATCATTCCTGTTCCCAATAATTAAAGATCTGGTACCTACAAACCAGAATATTGAAGATGCTTTGGACTCCCATATTCAAGGGAGAAGATTCTTCATTAGGAATGAAGACGATCACTACCGTATTTTGCTTATGCTATTCTAATATTCTATGTATAGGTATGTATCTCCCGTGTGGTGCTGGGTTCAGAAGAATACCACCCCAGTTGTGCATGCTCCTATGATGACGTTAAGTAAGTATTAGATATACATATAACACCATACCTAAATGGTCGCGTACGGTACGGCCTCAGGACGCTCCACTTGTGGAATGAGCTCCCTGCCGGGGTTCTCCTAATGGACTATATGGAGTTATTCAAGAAAGTAGTATATAATTTAATAAGGCTCAACTTTAGAATATGCAACACCGAGTTTAGCGTTCATATTTTTTTATAAACAGTACTCATGATTTCTTTCCACAAAATTTCAAATTGCGGAAACGTTAAAAATGGGGCAGTTTCTATACTAAAATCGGTAAATAATACCACGCCATGACAGCCAGATGATTTACGTTACGTCACTTTCGTCACTGGTACGTAGGTATATCAAAAACCGAATCAGAGCACACCACTATCCACGTGGTCTTGTCTGCCCTACGCCTAGAGTGTATACAAAAATTCGGAGGCGCGAAGGAAGAACAGCCCTCGCCCGCCGTGACAAAGCTGCGGAGCCGAGCATGGATGACCGTGCTTTGCTACGCGAAGGCGGAAGGGCTGCTCGTCCCGCAGCGCCGGAGCTAAAGCGGAGTCGGCCTGTCATGGCGTGGTATTAATTACCGATTTTAGTATAGAAACTTTCAACTTTCTAATATTTTATTCTCAAAACCGTACGTCTCCTCATCTTGAAATTTTGTGGAAAGCTTTCTAATGGTGAGTACTATTTATATAAAAAAATGAACGCTATATTCGGTGTTCCATATTCTAAAGTCCTTCCATTTTTAAATACCCATTGGCTGCGGTAATCCCTGCGGGCCGTAAGCTTATTCGCCACCGACGTGGTATACAACCTTGCCTTTTACTTACTTCTAAATGTATATAAAAAATAAGATTAAATGGAAACCCGTCTTGGAATACGTCTCTGTCTTTCATATAATTTTGTTACTTAGACACAATAAAATGTGACATCCCACGCTCCGAACTAATCAGGTTTCACAAATAGTATAGCGTTACTTTACTTTGAATTGTCTTTTCTATTTTTGTGTCAGTCACCAAAGAAATAACGCCTACTGGTTAAGTGTGGGTTGAAGAGTTAACAGTCAAAGTAGATGATCATTTTAGAACTTACCGTGTACTTTCACCACTTTTACGAATCCCAACTGTCGCAGTATTGTTCCGTTAGTGCGATAAAGTAATAAAATGATCATCTTCATTTGCTGTTGACTGTACCAGCTGCGTTCGTTAAAATTTGGTTGCACAAAAAGTTTGCCGAGCTTGTATGAATTTGAAGGCCGGCACCATATTTAACTTTGCCCTGTCATAGAAAGTTGGTACAACTCTATT
Organism: Notocelia uddmanniana; assembly: GCA_905163555.1. Classification (NCBI taxonomy): domain Eukaryota; kingdom Metazoa; phylum Arthropoda; class Insecta; order Lepidoptera; family Tortricidae; genus Notocelia; species Notocelia uddmanniana. The sequence goes on along the minus strand of LR991056.1, from coordinate 33,093,514 downwards.
AATTTTTTATCTAAATATTGTATCTCTGTTGATATTGGGTTTGGAAATCTGGTTTATTAAAGAACCTGTAAGAATGCATTTTTAGTTTGTTTTACAGTGTGGCACATAAAATATCCAAAGTTTCGGAAATATAAGTGAAAAACTGAAATCATCAGGTAATTTGACTTGGGTATTCCAGCACCACCACTATCATACCAACCGAAGGACGTCTACTGCTGGAAACTGGCCTCCCCCAATTTCAAGGGGCACTTCTATTAGATATTCACTTCATATTAATACAAATGAATTAACTAAGCAAACAATTATCTACACACTTCAATGCGTCCAGAAGTTATTCTACCGGAACTTATCGACAATAGGGCGTCTGGCGATTTTCTCTTCCATTTAACTCCACATGGTTCCAATGAACAAATGGAGTGGATATTTTGAGTTTCATAATTGCTGAAGTAGTACTTAAAGTTTGCTTCGTTTTGGGTGATCGCGATATGGAACAGATGTGTGATGCTTATGTGGCCCGTACAGTACGACCACAAATATAAGTCACATCGGAAATCTTCGTATTCGTTGCAGTCGAATCGTTCGCAATCGGCAATCTTCGGCTTCGTCTGCGCAGATGCGTGATGATATAACAAGGCTTGCTCTTGCTTACTTTTCTTTTTAATACCACGTCGGTGGCGAACAAGCGTACGGCCCGACTGATGGTAAGCGGTCAGACCCTTTAAAAAATAATACAATCCGTTCTTGAATAATCCCATACCGTAGTTCCTCGGGAAAACCTCGGCAGGGAGCTCATGCCAAAACCGAGGCGTTCGAGGGAGGAAGTTCCTCTGAAACCGTACCGTACGCGACCATTTAGGTTCTAAGGTTACTGATTTTATTCAGCATTTACCAGCATTCTTCTGCGCTGATGAAGATTGCCGATGCAATTCATATTTGTTGTCGTACTGTACTTATTTAATCTTCAGATTCTTAAGTGTGTCAGAATCAGATTTAATAAACTATGACAGTTTGTATGAGTTACCTATCCTACACGCAACGTTTTTAATTTTAGTTCCGAAAGTAGCGCTAGATGGCGCTTAAACAGAAGTGATGGTATTGATGATTATTCGCAGAAATAGTTGGTCAATAAAGTTATAAAAGTAAGTAAGTTTCCATAAAATTATCAACCAAATTGTAAAGTATATAGTAGCGCTATTATATTAGGGTTTATTTTACATTGATGGTTATTCTATTAATTAATGAAAATAAAGGGGTAGGCGACATAAAAAGTAGCCACTTTAATATAATTAACGGTTGTATTCCCTTATATTTATTAAAATAAAATAAATGGATTAATAAAACGTGCATAAAATACGCGGGATATTCAATTCTAATTGACTTCCTGGGACGTCTCGATGCCCGATCGGCCGACCAAGGTATCGTTGAACAATAAATACTGTTGGGAAACTATTTTTTTTCTAAAATTGTTAGCGTTGTTTATTGTGAGTTGAATAAGCCTGAAAATTCCATATTATGAGAAAATATTGAATAGCCCATAAAATTTTATTTTCATTTCACAGAAAACTATACAAAAATAAATAAGGATATTTCACCATTCCTGGAATTTTTCTCAAAGTTTGCCACGTTTTGGGCGATCGGAATTGATCATTCTGCGGCTCCCCCACGAATTGGATGTGTTTTGAGAGCAAACAAGCTTAATGAATGGGTTTATACAAATAGCTTCTTAATTACTTCTGATTAAGAAGCTATTTAAGAAACCCCGCTTTATCAGCCTTCATATTTTGGTAGTAAATAATTAGTGATAAGAAGCAGTAGTATAAGGAGGAGGTAGAGGTAGTACCAAACACTTTACTGTACACAAATCAAGTACATGGCCGAAAAAATACGTAAAGATAAAATCAATTGTATCCCTTTATTTATTTATTTAATCTTTATTGCACAATAAGAAATCTTAACGTACAAAAAGCGGCCTTAATGCCATGAGGCATTCTCCACCAGTCAACCTTCAGGCAAAATAGAAAGATTGTAGGCGGTGCAACTATAAAATACCAGAGAACAAATTTGGTAAGCTTGTATACAAAATATAGATTCAAATATATACATCTATCATATAGTTACATAAATAATTATTTATACTCATTACGTAGACATACACAAATACATAATTATAAATAAATAAATATAGGTACTTATATAATGACAAATACCTACTAAACAGATACCCTAAGAATTCCGTAGACTACCAGCAACAAAAGGTGGAAGACTGTTCCACAGACGAGCCCCCCCCCCCCCCCTAAAGGCCCTTTAAGGGATCTCTTCAAGCTATCCTTTAAGCGGGAGCGATAGTGACGGTAAAGCGTGTTCAAATATGGGAAACTAAGGTAAAGCGGATGGGCCAGGTGCCTAAGGGCGCCTGAATGCAGAATAATAAAAAAATTACAAGCTAAAAATATATTCTGGAGGCACCTTTTGAAAGGCGTGGAAAGGTTGCTCTACCCTTGATCAGGAGCTAAGAAACGCCACTGTTCAGATACTTTGACTAAAATATCCTTCAATGTTATAGTGTATTTAATCGCGACGCTGAATAACGAAGTTTTATCAAAAAGCTTTTTGTTCCAATTTTAAATACATCAATCTTAATTAAAATTCGTTGGAATTTAGTTTCTATCCATCCCGCAGCGGTAGTTTTACATTCGTTAACTGGCGACATGCTAAAATATGTCATGCAATGATAACTGAAAACGTAACCCACGCAAAACATTCAATATTTAGAAATATACGTGTAGGATATAGCAGTGATAGGTTGTCAACTTGTCAGCATCATCCACAATACACTTTAACTTTTTAATTTTTAGCTCGTCATATTTTTCTTTCTTCAGCAAGATTCGGTCGATTTATGGTTGACTGGCAGAGAAGGCTTTACGGTATTAGTTAGCAAATAGTGCAAAAATAAAAATAAACTATAACTCCTACCTTCTTTGTTTTATTGTAGCCTGTGTATGTTTGACGTCATTATCTTTGCAATTGCGTCTGAATTATCAGTTAATTCAAAATGTCGTCGTCCAGCATAAATTATTTGTATTATATTAAAAGAACCTGTCAATTACGTTAAACTTCAAAGAGTGAAATAACTCGATATTAATCGTATAATCATATATTTATTACACAATTGTGACACTTTCATTAATGCAAATCAAACGAATGGTGTGATAAGTAAATACTAAATAGTGTTTTCCAGCTCGGATTTCATAGAACAACACGTTAATTCAGAACTGAATATTATGCCACCAATATAAATACGGAAATACAGTGTCACTGACAAGTGAAATCAAAATCGAATAGGTTTATTATATCCCCATTTTTGTTGACGCACGTCAAGACTTAACTTTCCATCCAGTCAATTGTTTATTGTTCGATTAATGACGTTTATATGTTTTTAAAATCATTTACATCATTATTTTGTTGTGGGTTTATTATTAAACTCCTTTTTAACCTCTTATGAGACTTTATAGAGGAATAAAATTAATCAACATTATTATGCATATGCAAGTATTTAGTAATGGCAGTTTTACAGTTCAAAAAATAGTGTTTGTGAAAAAGAACACCATTGTCGACACGCACTCCTCAACAGTCAATAATTTTATCAAATACCACTGGCTCCTATTTGCTTTTGAGAAGCATATTATCCTTGAGATAAGGGTGTGAGAAAATTATATACGTTTTAATATTTAAGCTGACAAGAAAAACGTTTCATCGCTATCTCTGGCACGACCTCTGTATTAGAAACTTCTCAAAAAAGTTGTTACATCAAAAGCATCTTAAGAACGTCGTGCGTCGCAAAAATATTGAAAGAAAATATATTTTAAATAAGATAAAACTCCCTATGCTCAACATTTTAATGCGCAAAGGATGATACTTATAGATCACCTCTGTCTTAAGACGTAAAAATGAAAGTGTATTATGATCAGTGTGGAGTACTCTGACATTTGGATAAGCTCGCCTTTGTACTTCCACTTTTTGTTTGTTTGTCATTTTATCGTGTTTTATGTGCAATAAAGCAATACATACATACATACATTTACCTGACGTTAATTTAACCGTATAATTTTATCATTATACTTAATCCTCTCAATTTTCACGCAGATGTGTTTGAGAACCAATTGCAACGTGTATATGGAATATGGACACTACATTGTGTCGTATCATAGCATCTCATTGAAGCTTAATGAATACACACAATATTATGTATATCTATGTAAACATATATTATCCTGTTTGTATGTGCAGGTTTCCTAATTGATCGGATGAGGCTCAGTGCAACAAGCACGCGCTAATCTATATCCGTTGCGTGCTTGCTTAACACATGGAGTCTATTTCAATGGGAGCATTGAGTTGGAATCGATATGGAATAAGTTGCGTGCGATCTTATGAGCGTTTACGACACGGAAACAGATTCGAATTCTTAATTGAGATAAATATACCCAGTGTCTTAATAAAATCAGAAGGATGCGGTTTAATTCAAAATATAGCGGGTTAACATTATGGTTACCTACCTACTAACTCCTATCGGTCTGTTTAGCCTAGTTAGTGACTATACTGTGGTGAGTAGAAACATTTGTTCCTGAAACTTGGATGTTTTCTATGTATTTAAGTATATATCTATTAAACATAACGTCGTCTGGCACCCATAACACAAGCATTATTGAGCTTACTATGGGACTAGTTGGATTTCTGTAAAAAAATTGTCCCCTAATATTAATTCATTTATCTATTTAACTACCAAAACAGTGCAACCACGAAAGTAGGTTTTATTGTGATTTTATATAGGTATGTTATCGTTAGATGCTGCTATTAGCTATTTTGTCTTTGAGTGATATTACCTAAATGGGAAAAGACATAGATTTACTCATGCCCGTATCCCATTGGGGTAGGCCAGGGGTCGGCAAACTTTTTGACCAAACAGCCAAATTCAGTAAAAATACCAACTTTTGGGAACCTCAGAGAGCCAAAAATACTTATTTTAGGTTTTTCACTATATATTTGAGGAGACCTGGAAGAGCCGCACCTGGCCCTTCAAAGAGCCGCATGCGGCTCGCGAGCCGCGGTTTGCCGACCCCTAGGGTAGGCAAAGACCAGATATTAATGCCAAATACTACGATCCTTACACACTTCTTTCACTTCTATTACAGTAGCATTTTCAGGGTTTGAGCATATTTCTACCACAATAAAAAAGACCAGGTAGGAAATCGAACAAGAGATAATATAATAGGAGTTATAAAGTGCTAACCGCTCTCTCACCCGTAAGAAACAATTTATTTTGGTTGTATGTGCATTGTTGGCAATTGTAAAAGGAATTGGAAAAGGAAGGTTAATTTTAGTTTAGATTTATTTTTCATGTCATAACTAGGGTTTCCAGTCCCGGTCCCTAATTGTATGAAATTTCCCGGGAATTCCCGGGTTTACATGCCCTAGTCATAACAAACACAAAGACTATACAAGTAAAATGCTTTTTAGAAAATTAAGCAAACATTCTAAAGACTGTCTTTTTCTAAATAGATTTAATAATAAGAATTAATTACTAAATGACTTTTTCTACGAAGGACCAGGTTTTGTCCCTGACATTAAAACCAAGATGAAAGGCCCGGCAAGGCTTTTAACAGTAACCCTTTTTATGTATGTTTTGTGCTCATTAAAATTACACTTATAATTAATTGCGGGTGGAATATAATTATGTGGATGTTTATTTTATGATGGTATTCATAATTCATAAAGGTTATGTGCGTCAGTTAGGATTACTTATTTTACCTTTGTGCATAATAATGTTCACAAGAGATATGAATACTACAATTTAGTAGGAACTGTTTAGGAATAGAACTCTATTTTTGCTGTTTCTTTTACTTACCCTATTTGCAGACGCCGGCTAATATAAGCCAGTTATTGATTTATAGCTAGACTTATCCTTGACTTTTATATAAATGGTTATCAATATCGTCGTGGTCTAGTACCCATTCATTCATTTATTCATTGATAAAATATTATATTTTACAAGTCACCATATCTATGTATATATTATACTAGTTTAAGAAATTTCATTGCACAAATAATCATTAATTACATTATTCGTATTATTACAGATTTCCGCGCCACCACGGTCTCAATGACATCGTGCGGAGGACTTTGATATCCGCCAACATCCCTTGCGTCCTGGAGCCTCCGGGCCTCTGCCGCGCTGACGGCAAGAGGCCGGACGGCTTAACACTGGTGTCGTGGCAGAAGGGGAGGTGTCCTCTGTGGGACGCCACGTGCGTCAGTACTTTCGCCGCCTCACACCTCAGCCGAACAGTACGCACAGCTGGTGCCGCGGCGGATTTTGCCGCGGTCAAAAAGCGGGACAAGTATTCGGCCCTGGGCAATATTTATTACTTTATACCCCTTGCGTTTGAGGTTACTGGGTGCTGGGGGTCGGAGGCTATTGCTTTCATTCGGGAAGTGGGACGTCGAATTAGGGAGAGGGGGTCTGACGTCCGCGCGGGTTCGTACCTGGTGCAAAGGTTATCCATTGCCATTCAGCATGGTAACGCGGCCAGTGTAATGGGTACCTTTGCGCCAGGGGCAACCCGAGGGGCCTTTTTGACTAGGCTTAAGCTAGTCTTAAGTATTATTGTTATTTTTAGGGTTCCGTAGTCAACTAGGAACCCTTATAGTTTCGCCATGTCTGTCCGTCCGTCTGTCCGTCCGTCTGTCCGTCCGTCCGCGGATAATCTCAGTGACCGTTAGCACTAGAAAGCTGAAATTTGGTACTAATATGTATATCAATTACGCCGACGAAGTGGTAAAATAAAAAGTGGAAAAAAAATATTTTATTAGGGTACCTCCCCTATACGTAAAGTGGGGAGTGTAATTTTTTTTCATTTTAACCCTAACGAGTGATATATTGTTAGATAGGTATTTAAAAATAAATAGGGGTTTACTAAAATCATTTTTTGATAATGTTAATATTTTCGGAAATAATCGCTCCAGAAGTAAAAAAAAATGTGTCCCCCCCTCTAACTTTTGAACCATAAGTTTTAAAAATATGAAAAAAATCTCAAAAGTAGAACTTTATAAAAACTTTGTAGGAAAATTATTTTGAACTTGATAGGTTGAATAGTTTTTGAAAAAATTACAAAAATAATTTCTGAACTAAGTTTGTAATTTAACCGTATAAACAGGTGTTTATTGTACCTGTCATTTCTACAAAATCACAATGAAATGACGTGCTTTTTAGGGTTTTGTGTTTCTGTACTTAATATGTCAACTTAATGTGACGGACGGAAAACTACGGAACCCTACACTGAGCGTGGCCCGACACGCTCTTGGCCGGTTTTTTTTGTATGGTTTTAATTTTGTTTTGACCGAGTATGTAACTACCTATGTACTAATATGTGAATAAATGGATTATATAAGATATAATATACTAACGTAAAACCTAGGTGTATCTGAAAAAAATACCATGAATTATAATTGTTCAGTATACAAGACCTATTATAAAATTCAGCTATTATTACATGTATGAATGCAGTTTACAGTACCAGTTCTAGGTTTCAGCAGCCCCTTCCGACGAACTCATCTATGCTAAAATACGCTCCGTCAATTAATAGCCTCCCATACCACAACACAAGCCTTATTGAGCTTGCTATGTGACTAGTTCGATTTGTGTAAAAATTGTCCCCCTAATATTTAAAGTTTATATAATGCTTGGTTACCAGTTTTTTAAAACCTGGCAGCTTAACTGGTTTTTTTTTAAACCTGGTGGTTTGTTTGTTTGTTTGTTTAAACTCTTTATTGCACAAAACAAGTACATAAAAGAAAAATAAACTTAATTTTAGACTTTTGTACAAAGGCGAACTTATCCCTTTAAGGGATCTCTTCCAGCTAACCTTTGAGTAACTGAGAGGACATTTTATATGGCAGATATACTGAACAAAATGTACAAGCGGCAAGATGGTATGAGAAAAAGCAATCGAACAAGCAATTATATTTAACACAACAAATATCGACATAAATAAATACATAGATAGATACCTACAAACATCGTGTAAATGAATATATACTTATATAATATATAAAAACATATACTTCTAAATATAAATAAAAACCGCACATTGGTAGTACTGGGGCTTAATTTTTTTAGTCGGTATTGTGCGTTTGATATTACTCTATTGTACTGGTAGATCGACCTCTGCGAACTCAACTGAACCAATAGGCATGTTTTCAGGCATCAGTCTTAATTTCCCCTTAATCAGTACTAGCGCCGTATGAGACGAATTGATTAATAGTAAATAATTTTGTCATCATTCAAAATGAAAAGCGATTGTCTGAAATTAATGAACTAACAAAAAAGCAGTGATAATTGAACCGTGAAATTGCACCGTCAACCGAGCTCCTTCTTTAACACGATTATGAATATTAATTACCACCTCTGACGGCGCGGGGCGTAAACAAAAGCAGATGCCTCCAATCGGTTGAGTGCCACCACTGAACCGACAAACTTATATTTACCGTTGACAAAACTGCCATAACCTTAACGAACGAACGAAATCCGTGACAGAAACATGAAGTTTGTATTGCAGTAACTGTTTTATGTAACTTTGTGTCCTCCAGTTTGTTCGTCTGCCTGATAAATTACACGCTAAACAACAAGCAAAAGTTCAACCCATTAGTTACGGGGTGATATTAATTGTGGTTTTGGTATATTTCTGCAGCTGATACAGATTAATTCTAGCATTTGTTTAATCACTTTGCAAATGACAGTTTTAAAAAGACAAAGAGTAATGGATGAACGCCTGATTCCAGCCTAAGTAATTAAACCACATGCGTTTCGAACAGAAACCCGTATTCATAAATTAATTACATTTTGCGTTTATTTTGAAGAATTTCGCCGGAGGCACGCCCTTTATGCGGAGTCTAAGCATCTCGGTTTAAGCACGTTGAAAATTAAATTCCATTTTATAACGTTAAATACCTACATTATCGTGCGTAAAATATCTCCTTTCTTTTAAAGATATCCTTAGATTTTAATGTAGAGAGGCAGTGAGATAAACGAAAATATCTATGAATTTTTATTCAATTAAAAAATTACTTAGTCAATTATCGTCGCTGAAGATATTATATAACATATAAATTAATGGTTTTTGTTGTCAATGACGTGCCTAGCTGTCTTCTCTCGAGTTCCTATTACTTATTATCGTACTCACATAATGGATCAAGCTACCTCGCGGGAGGCCAGTTTTGCTAAGTTTATCTAATACTAGCTTTTGCCCGCGACTCCATCCACGTGCAACTCGTTATATTATAGAAATAATTGCTATTGAATTGTTGTAGGGGCAGGCTTGAATTATCGCTCACCAATACAAACTTCTACCCCCTTTTCACCCCCTAAGAAATGATTTCCAGAATAAAATCTATCGTATGTCCTTTCTCGGGACTCAAACTATCTTTATACCAAATTTCATCTAAATCAGTTTAGCGGTTTAAGCGTTAAGAGGTAACAGACAGATTGACAGAGTTACTTTCGCATTTATAGTATTGGTATGGATTAGTATGGATTAAATGGAGTCAGATGTAATATCATCATCATCATTCAGCCGAATGACGTCCACTGCTGGACATAGGCCTCCCCCAAAGACTTCCACAATGACCGGTCCTGCGCCACCCGCATCCAGCGGACACCCGCGACCCTTACCAGGTCATCAGTCCACCGTGTGGGGGGGCCTGCCCACGCTACGCCTTCCGATACGTGGTCGCCACTCGAGAAACTTCCCGCCCCAACGGCCATCGGTTCTGCGTGCTATGTGCCCCGCCCACTGCCACTTGAGATGTAATATATTCCTTGATAATCATTATCATTACTAGCCAAAAGACGACTGCTACTTAGGCATAAGCCTCCCCCAGTGAATGCCACAACAATCGGTCATGGGCTTCCTGCATCCAGCGGAGTCTTGCAACCTTAACCAGCTTATCAGCCCACCTCGTGGGGCGCTTTCCAACGCTGTGCCGTCCGGTACGTAGTCGCCACTCGAGAACTCACTAGCGGCACCTGCCATCGGTTCCCCGAGAAATGTGGTCCGCCCACTGTCACTTAAGTTTGCACGCAATTATTTGCCACGTTCCGTTAATAATACTCGTGGTATTTGAAACGTCAAGCTTGCTGAAGTATTGAGTGTTAAAGCTAGTTATAAAAAACATTTTGAAACTAACCACACCACCAGTGTGTCTCCGCTGATGTAATTGTACAGGCGAAAAACACAGAAACACAAAAACGTCTACTAAAAATGTGCATACATTTTAATATTGGTCTCAATGATTTAACTGTTTTTACAATTCGTAAATAATAATCATGGGTTAGATATGTTCTGCTAATAAAGAGTAGCGATTTGAAAGAAGTTTTCATAGATATTTACATTATCATTGTCGTTCCATACCGTAACCTGGACATACTCGTATTTTATTGCATTTAGAAAGTACATTTCATTAACGCTAGTTGCTCTGTAAGCTCTAGACCTCGCGTTTTTTTTTCAATTAAAATTTCAATTTTTTATTCAAGTCTCAACTAAAGACTGACTTACCAAAAAATGCTATATCAATCAAACCTGCTCACAAATCTTCACAAGAATCGGTTGCGGGGAATCCGGAAATCTGCCATCCGCTGGCCGGACATTACGATAGCATTTTTTCCGAAGCTGAAACGTTAACCTTCATTTCACTCACTCGGTCAATTAAAACTACCATATCAGTTCGGTTCATCTCTCACATCTCGATGTAATTTTTAATCGCTCGTTCCGTGTGGGAGCGCGCAAAACAGATTAAAATGTAACCGAGATAGGAAACCGCGCATAAAAATATACCTCCAGGTACATTTTTCAAAGTGGTCATCAGGCTCTAACAGCGGGCCGTCATCGCCCGGGAGCGAACCGGCATCCATCTTCATTACGGCGAAGAAAGCGGTATTACCGCTGCACATTACTCTAGCAACTTTTGGATGGATTAAAGAAACGGCCAAAGAAAGGATTTTTAGCGGAAAATATCCAATGATACATGGATTTATTAAAGGAAAGCTAGTTAGCATAGTTGGTACTAGCAGTGTGTATACAAGGCATTTGTGTATGTGATGAGCATTTGGGAGGCGATGCTCATCCCTCTCGTGTTCAAGGATCGGCTGGCAGGAGACGATGTATTAACGTATTCACAATAATAAGTTATGATGAAAATAAAATAGGACATTTTTCCTAGTGACACGCGTTAATCTAATAAATAATAGAAAATCGTAGAATTGATATGCATATTTAGGTGGCTGATTAGCAAAGAGTTTGCATACAAAACAGCAGGCAGCAGCAGGCAGGTTAGATAATTGAATGAAATTTCTAACACTAGCAGTAAAATTAGAAAGGTATCATCTCAACACAGCGCATCCCCAACTCAACAAAGGGTCGGCAACGCACTTGTGATTCGTCTGGAGTCGCAAGTGTCCATCGGCTACGGTGTCTGCTTACAATCAGGCAGGATGTGAGCTTGTTTGCCACCGTCGTAGTATAAAAAAAAGATAATAAATTAATTAGTTACTAACAATTATTGTACGTCCGTGTTACTCAAAATAAATGATGATTGCTGTTATTTTAAAACGTCACAAGCAAAAACATTTTGTTGCCGAGACTTGGATGTTTTCTATTTGTTTACATCTTTTAAATGTATCGTCGTCTAGTATCCATAACACAAGCCTTATTGGGCTTACTATGGGGCTAGTACGATTTGTGTAAAGTTGGTTCCTAATATTTATTTATTTAATTCTATCAACATTTGGACCATAGGGTATAAATGTTCAATTCAGCTGACTGTATTTATTTCCCTTCTGATCATTATAACCGAACGTTCATAACCAAAAAGATCTCCAACTTTTCATAAAAGCATTTCCTTAGAACAAACTCCGGCAACGCAGCAAAACATGAACCATCTACATTTCCCCCACTTTGCACGTTATTAGCCGCTGAAGTGACTCGTAGTGCCCCGGAGTGCCCCAGAGTGCCCCGGAGTGCCCCGTAGTGCCAAGTGGCTCACGCACCGATGCCGCAAAGATTGGGCACGCGGAGGAACTATTGAGATGCAATTAGGTCACGCAGTTTTCTTTGACTTTGTGGGTCAGACGTTGTGCAGAGTTAAGTTGTTTTAACAATGGCGTGCGCTTTATCGTAAGTAATCTTGGTAGAGTTGAGATCGAACAAAGTGATGCAAAATATATGAAGACAAAATTATTGTTAAGCAGCTAAGATATTTTGCAAGTTTTGGGGATGTAAACACATTTACCTTTTTAAAAACTCGACTTTCAGCGTCATCATATTTTTAATAGCCTAGCTCTTGTTGGTGACGTAATCGTAATCGTAAATTCTGTTCGGTTTTCTGCCATGGCTTTCAGCTCCTGTTACGATATTACATTGGCTTTCTCTTTGGCTTGATCTGTAAAGAGTATAAACGTACGTCTCAATCTTTCCCCGCCTTTTTTCCCCGCTATCTTTCATTTGATTATGGTTTTATACATAAGAATGTCGTATCAGCGTATTTATAATTAATAAGTTACTGTACATGTTGGACCATTGGCCAAAAATATAGCGAATACAGGATTTTCAAAACCGGGGTATGTGTTCATTGTAATTTCAAAACATATTTTTTTTTGTAATTAGCAGCCCAGGTGTTGTAGTGCGTAAAGTATATCTAAATGTTATTATCCATATTAAACATGACATCTTCCCAGCGTAAGTAAGAATGGTTTGCTTACTATACTATAAGGCAGGCCGCGCAATTATTTGCCTTCGGCGTAGTTCGATAAAAATACCGCCCCTATCGTATACATACGTCATCGTAAAATACTCACAAAGCTAAAAGGTTATGATGAAAATGGCTTCCAAGAACACTTGACCTATAACAAGCACCAACCGAAAATAAAATCCACAGAGCCATCTTATGAGTCCAGCTGTAAATATCGCTAAACCGTATCAAAGTAAAAGCGTTTAAAATGGGGTGAAAATCGCTATTACCAATATAAGTGATGAAAGCGGAGAGCTTGTTCGAATACTTCGAATGTACATTGTCCGCTGTATCGATGGCTCTCGGGCCTAACGCCTCTTGCCCTCGAAACCTGCTTCCAAACACCACATCACAAAAGAAACCCTCCATGATCACAATAAGACTCAAATTAGGATATAGACGATTCAGATCAAAAAGCTTGTAAGTGTAAAAGCAACCGTTTTCGTCCGATTTAAAGTTGCATTTTGAGTGGTTGTGCGGGAAGGCCGTGACACGAATGCTGGCTTAGCTTTGCTTACGAAGCAATATGGGATGTGAATGGGTTGAAATAATATTAAGGTTTCTTGATAAAAATGGAGAAGTTTACTTACCTAACCAGAAGTTAAATTACGGAATTTTAGAACAATATTCGTTGATATGTCCGTCAAAGAACATACAGGTCTCAATGAGATACACTTATTTTGCGATGTTTTGCGTGCAGCACATGTTACCAGCCTCCCTCCGCAAGCGCAAATAATATTGTTGAATACCAAATAATATTTTCCTAGCAAAACACATTTCTAGCATCCGTCTCTTAGTCAATGATATGCGTATTTTTGCATGCAGTCAATAATGAATATACCTTGAAAGGTGATTAGCTTCTCTGTGATGCATCAGGATATGCTGGCAGGAGATGTTACTTGCGCTTCGTGTACAAAGCAAATGCATGCGTGTAGAGAGGTAGGAACATTGACTACATGCCAGAATACGCAAGTATGTACAGTAATCCAAAAAAATGGACTGCCTAATTGAGACTAGACAATTTGATAGTTACGGGTCAATAGATGTATACATACACCCATTCAAAGAAGCAAAGAATTAAACTTTACAAATCCAAAATCTTTACCCGAAGCACCTCTTTTTCACGTGCGCGGAAGACACAAACATGGCTTCTTAACGAAGTAAAAAAAAAAGTAAAAGTAAAAGTAAAAGTAAAAGTAGTTTATTCTTCAAATTAGGCATATTACATGCACCTATGAACGTCAATAAACTACCACCGGTTCGGAAAAATAAACCTCTGCCACGAGAAGAACCGGCGTAAGAAACTCGGCGAGGTGTCATTTTTTCAAAACAATATACATTGTATAGTTAAATATAAAATTACAGTCTCAGTTACTACAAAAATAACAAGCTACAGTAGAAAACCTATTTTCGCGATAGATTAGCCGTGCAGGACACTATCACTGCCAAACATCCCTGTCCATGATGTAATCGTTTACCTTATAATATGCTTTTGAAATAAGTGTTTGTTTTACTACAGATTTGAATTTAGAATTGCTAAGTTCAGTAATGTGTTTTGGAATTTTATTGTAGAATTTAATACAATTTCCCAAGAACGACTTTTTCGCCTTTACTAGTCTATAGAAGGTTATTTTCAGTTTCCCAGTGTTTCTGGTGGCTATTGGTTTATCAGCGTTCGTTGGGAAATTGCACAAATTCTTCCTAACATACATTATTATTTCAAATACGTATAGGGACGGCAGGGTTAGAATATCTATTTCTTTGAAAAATTCTCTTAATGAGTCACGCGACCCCAAGTTATAAATTGCCGAAGGGGCCGTGGTTCACGAGAATCGATGCTTAAAGTTATAAAAGCAGCTCATACACATTACAGATCGATTGCTTTGGTATGCAATATGCTAGGTGAAATTAACGTTCTCTTCACTGTTTACTATAATTATGCTCTAATTTTGCAAATTAGCGTTTCCCGTTCCGTGGAATAATTATAGGTTTATAACAAAATTTAATTTTGTAAAATGTTATTTTGGGTAATTATAAAAAGTTGTGAAAAAATTTAATATATGAACAATATTAAGCAACTTTTTAGACATAACAACTTAAACATTTGCTAATTGACTTCTCAAATAAATGTACCCAAAAGTGCTTAGTGTTCCACAAAAGTAAATTGATAAAATGATTTCAACATGGAACCAAATATCAAATTATTAAGTCGCTTAGGTATGCATGAACGTATTATGCGGTTATAATTATAATTAATCGAATTATATTATTTTGCGATCCTAATTTATATGACACTAGCTGTTTCCCGCGACTTCGTCTGCGTCTTCGCTCCTATGGGTCGCAGCGTAATGTTATATAGCCTAAATCCTTCCTCAATAAATGGATTATCCAATAAAAAAAGAATTTTTCAATTCGAACCTGTACTTCCTGAGATTAGCGCGTTCAAACAAACAAACTCTACAGCTTTATAATATTAGTATAGATATAGCGATAATACACTTTTGCGTGCTTAAGGCAACTTCCTGACTTGGCGAGGCGGGATCGTTATTGTTTATTTAATCTTTGTAACACTAAAGAAACCTTATCGTAAAACAGGATTTTTATGTGTTATTTTGTTCTTTGACGTGACCTTACTGATGTCGCAGAGATTTCCACACTTGACGAGATACAGCCAGTATAACGTTTGCGCAGTTAGGCGCCTTCCTGATTTAACGACGCGGAGGCGGTACGACATGAGAAAACTGTCAGCTGTCAGTGTCAACCACAGACATCAGAGAAAAGCAGACTCGCAGTATTAAGCCAGATGATTTTCCATATAGTTGTCTCTTTAATCCTTATGGTGCACCAAAATGAGTTGGAATGCGACAGATAATACAATCATTTTCGGCTGTTAACAAGTTGTCTTGATTTGTGAGCACACCAGGATGTTAAATCCCATATAAACTTAACACACCATAACGTCAGTTCAGTACAATTTTCAGTTATGAAGACGGAGACACTGACAGGTGAAGACGTGTCAGATGTCACTTGTCTGTCTCTCTCAAACTTTCTCATTCGTACATTAGTGAGAATAGATCAGACGTACAAAAATCTTTCAACTTAAATGAGCGGATCTGCTTTACTCTGATATCTGTGGTGTCAACCGATATCAATGCAGTACTGCCCCACTTCTGCGCATCGTATTAGTACTGCGCAAACGTAATACTACGCGACAGTAATTCGTCAAATGAGGAAATTTCACATCAGTAAGAGGTCAAACAACAAAATACCTATGACATATCGATCCCGCGCCGCCAAGTCAGGAAGTCGCCTTAGGCTGGGTTGCACCAAACCATCTGTAATCGTAAGCTGTGTTCGTTAAAATTTGAATGTATGGAAAGTTTGACAAGTTTCTATGGCATGACAGCTGCCGGCGCCATATTTAACTTTGATCGGTCTGTGATCGTAAGTCGGTGCAACCCAGCCTTAATATCATGCGCAGAAGCGGGGCAGCATTGCATTCCGGGCCCATCAGGGAGCGCTCATTTAAAAGTAGGGGCGTAGGAAAACAGCGGTACTGACTCAACTAACATTTAACACTGACAGCCGACAGTCTTCTCATATCGTACCGCCCCCGCACCGACACATCAGGGCGTCGCTTATATAATACTTCACCGTTAGTCGGTGCGGTATCAGTATGTCGTGAGCTGTCAGTGTCAACTATCATTCGAGTCAGGAATGCGCAGAAGCTGGGTAGTGCTGCATCCTTACCGCCCCGCCTCCGCGCAATATAATACACATGTAAATATTGGGGGACAATCTTACACAAATCGACCTAGTGCTAAACTAAGCAAAGCTTGTACTATGGGTACTAGACGACGATATACATACTTATATAGATAAATACATACTTAAATACATAGAAAACATCCAAGACCCAGGAACAAATATCCGTGCTAAATGCACAAATTAATGCCCCGGCCGGGATTCGAACCCGGGACCTCTAGCTTCCGAGGCAGTGTCACTACCGACTAGGCTAAACAGGCCGTCAAATGTTGCGAAAATGAGGATATCTGGACTACAGTAGTTGGCGATTAAGAAGTCAATCCTGACACCTGTCATTTCCATACAATTAATAACCTAAAAGTCACTTTGAGGGTATAAACTGTATGGAAATGACAGGTGTCAGAATTGACTTCTTAACCGCCGTCCACTATATAACAGTAAAGTAGAAAATACAGCATAGAGATTCCGTCCCGCCTAGCCAAAAAGCAGCCTTAGCAATCGCGATCCAATACTGTCAATAGTTTTGAATTCTATTTAAAGTAAGTAGTCTGTTTATCGAATTGAAATTTGTAATATGTCCATGGCACAATAAAAACTATGATACGAACATATCTTAGCTAGTTATGTCATGTCATGTATAAATATAAATTTCAAATTAAAGGAAAAAATATGAATTTAGTGCTCTGACCAGGGTTTGAACCTGCGACGTCTGGCATACGCGGACAATGTATAAATATGTAGAAAAAGAATGCACTGACGTATATTCAAACTTCAAAGATTTATTCGTACCAACATAAAACAGTACATTTATTTACAAATAACATCGAAAAACAGTGTTAGTGTTACGAAATAATGATCTATGAGCATAATATAAGTTTACTTTAGATTTAAAAAATCAAATTGCTACTTACTGAGATAGTACATGCTGTAACTTAGTTGGTGGTGACCCTGGCTACCAAGCTAGAGGTTTGGGGTCGAATCCCGGTCAGGGCATTTATTTGTGCGATGAGCACGTACGAGAGTTGAAAGTTCCTGAGTCATGGATATTTCTATGTATTTATATTTGGTTGTATCTACATGATTATGTAAATCTTCTTCAATTTTAGCACCTATAGTATAAGCTTTGCTTAGTTCGGGGCTAGGTAGATTTGTGTATGATTGTCCCCAAACTATTATATATTTGTAAAAATACAAAACAAGATCTTTACTACTTGAGATTACGAATTCTAAAGGCGTAATACGCGTTTTTGATCCGCTGTCACTTTCTATTAGATAGACTGTATGCTTGTTACCAACTGCAGCGGTGTATAAAGATCTCAAGTCTCCCTAAGGCTTAATTAAAAAGAGTGAACTGATTGAAAGATTCGTCGCCTCGGGATAACCCGCGGTAGCTCAGTTGGAAAGAGCGATGGACGGATTCCAGAGTTCGCGGGTTCAAATCCCGCCCGGCGTGATCAATTTTTCAATTGTTCATTTTCGATTGGAAAGTATAAAGATCTGTTTGTGACAGACACCAAGTAAACGCGTAAGTCTTCCATTGGGCCAATTTTGTTATGGAATACAAAAAAGCATGACACGAGCTCAAAACCTGCTGAATAAACCTCGAACGCCGCAATCATTTACACCCGCACCCTTCCAGGGTGTATCATAAATCCAAATAAAAATTGACAGCGCGATTTGCAAATCCACGGGAATCACTCCGGCTTGCATCAATCTTCATAAACGGTTGAAAGCCATATTTTCGTTGGCGGGCGAGCTGTCAATCAGCCGATAGCGCTGTCACTCCCCCGACGCCTCAAAGGGGAATCAAAGATCGGTCCAAGGTGTCCGGACAAAGCCTTTGTTCCTTTGTCTTTACGCTTCCTTTGTGATTATTTATTGAATCGACCCCTAACGGAACTGTTTGTGCCGTTTCAATAAATTGATAAATAATTATGGGCCGATAGCTGCCTATTGTGAGGGTGTTAGTTCCAGTTAAATAAGGCTCGTGTTACTTCATTATTAGATGATTGCCCTCAAATAAATACTAGATATAACAAAGATATTAGAAAAAAAAGTATAAATATACCTGTGATGTCGAAAGCAACAGTTGCTTTCGACATCACAGGTATCTCTGTTATACCTAGTATTTATTTGAGGGCAATCATCTAAGAATCAAGTAGCCCGGCTTTCCATTAACGATATTCTACAGGACTTGCATAACTTATGCCTTAAATCGCCCCCTATATCGACGTATCTTTGAAGACTTCAAAGCAAATATGGGTGGGGGTACGCGCATCTTAGAGGCGTTTCCGTGTAACAAGAGATGTTCTGTTGAAAACTTTGTAAAAGAGAATAATTTATAGCACAGGCGCTTGTCAGATTGGAGAGGCATTAGAAGAAGACGGGCTACGTACATAGTGTAATTTGTTTTGAAATTAGAAACAACTTTGTAAGTAATACCTAAGTATTCTCATACAATTAGACCATATATACGAATAGGAAAGGCCCCTGACGTCGATTTTAAGAGTGCGCAGTACGTTCGGTTCTCCATACAACCGTATTTACGCTCTTATTTCAAAACGCCGTGCTAGAATATCATGAAGCTTTGTATACACAATGAGATCCGGCATATCTAGGTCGAAAATTAGTTTCTGTTGCTTGAAATTATAATGGAGAAAAAATACAACGATTATTAAGGTTTTCATACAAGCCGTAAAAACTCAAAAAACCGCTGTATTTTTTACAATCTTCTTTGTTTCTTTTTTGTTTTTTCTTTTACATTTTCTAGCAACAGAAACTAATTTCCGCCCTAGATATGCCGGATCTCATTGTGTATACAAAGTTTCATGTTGATCTAGCATGGCGTTTTAAAATGAGAGCATAAATACGTTTGTATGGAGAACCGAGCGTACTGCCACGTACTGCGCCCTCTTAAGTTAGAGTCTCAATGACTGCACTCCAAGACATTCGGTTGATCTAAATGCTTTTTATTCTCAAACCGTTAATATTCCTCAAGCCGGTGCTGCGATCTTTTTGCAGTTCTGTCACGTCCGTATTCCGTTTTCTGTGCAGATCTGTGTGTTTTCCCAAAGATTCTAAATAAACGTATTGCATGAAAGTTAATTGAAAGAGCGCCGTGGTCACAACTACATATAGTCCTCGGCTTAAGTATCTACTCTTAGAGCCGCGTGGCACTGATTCGCTGAATGTGAATCGTTATACCGACGGCTAATAAAACTTTTTCTTTTGATTACGTTACGTGGAAAACTCCGAAAAGCTTAATTTGCAGCTATAAATTGTTACCAAACTAATTAATTCTTGAAAAAGTTAAGTTCCATTTCCTTCGCTTCAAGTCGAGATTCTTTCAGATTTAAACGTTGTTTTAACGTTCATTAGACTCGATAACTCTTTAACAATTTTAATGCTGCTGTTTAAATGTTTGCTTTTAGAAAAGTTTTTCTGAAAAATCATGAATTTGAATCTAGGCAGCAGAGAGCATCGCGTTGTGTCCGACGAGGCATCAAAAACCACTCGGAACTTTGTTTTGCACTCGTGAGAGAAGCATTTGAGTCAGAAATTCTCTAATAATATTATCCATCCGGAACACTGAGTAACAAGTCCTCCTCTCTCTCCTTCCATCGATTTTACCTCAGTTTACGCTGATTGACCACTTGTTAGATAAAATTGAACTTTTAATTTTATTGTATAAATGGAGAGCGTTTTGTTCGTTTTCATTCTGTTCTCTGTTATGTTGGGTGTTTTGTAGAATACTGCGATACTTTATTATTTTTTCGTGATGAACACTTGTTAAAATATTATTAATACATACCTAGTAATGCCCACGTAGAATAAATAAATTGGAAAGTAATTAATAAACCAACTGCCCACGAACTTTTTAAAGGTTAGGCACGTGTAAGCGTAGGTAAAAGGAATTTGCAAAAATGGTTTTACTTTCAATATGTTCTTAAATATAAAAGCACCAATTGCAGCAGAATACTTATAATATAGGAAATTGTACGACGACTTGGGCCTGGTTGGTAGTAAATGAAAGCCGGTGGACCTGGGTTCGAATCCCTGTCAGGGCATTTGTTTGTGTGATGAGCACGAATATTTGATCCTGAGTCATGTATGATTTTTACGTAGTATGTATTTATATATATAATTATGTATATCGTCGTCTAGTACCCATAATACAAGCTTCGCTTAGTTTGGGACTAGGTCGATTTGTGTAAGATTGTCCCCCAATATTTTTTTTTTGTATTATATTTATTTACATATATATGTAAGTATATCGTCGTATAATACCCATAGTTCTAGCTATGCTTAGTTTTGGACTAAATCGATGTATGTAATACTGTCCCCAAATACAAAATAAGAGTTTTATAGTTTTGTATGCATCGGTTGGCAATAAAAAACATATTTGCTAATTATAACAAACTTCCAAACAACTGTAATTGAAACAATTTTTACAATGCGATTATTTAAAAAATCAGGCTTATAATTTCACAATATTACCTACTGCTTTCTTTTCCTCAGCAATAAACTCAGTGCCAAGGTCGCGTCCGATTAAAAAAGGGAGTTGCAAAGTTGAAACAATTTATGGTCATATCGATAAGATGGCTGAAGACACGTGCTTGGCTGATCTTGATACGAAAAAAACCATTTCACTGGCGTAGACGCATAAATTCGGTCTGGGATTTGTAGTAGAATAAACCTGCAAAGCCTTAATATTGCATCGTCGACGTTTGGATGGTTATGACCATTTCGGAAGATTTAAATGTTCCTCGTGACTGTATTATAAGCTCGATACCTTTGACGTGTCCCGCGCTAGTTATTAATTTTAATTGGTGCTAATTAATATGTCAGTTTCGACTTTAAGTGTATTATTATTTGAAGGGAACGTCCTAGTTTGGTGTGGATAAGGATGGAACTGTTACACTCTGAATAACAAAGTTGAATGTATTCATTACAATTTGATTATTTTCTAGGTCTTTAAAAAATGCTAAAATAAAAATATGTACATTAACAGAAACATTTATATGCTTGGCATCTTAGGGATAGCTTTTATATCGTTTGTCTTGTGTTGTGTTGTGTGTCCTTTACAGAGTACTTTTTGTACTAACTCGAGCTTACATCTGCAATATTATTCCAAGTACCGTTTTTATTCTTCTTTCTTTCTATAGTACTCGTATTGTTCTTTCTAATAATGAATGTCATTAAAATTAACCACCACCACCACCATATCAGCCCTAGGACGTCCACTGCCGGACATAGGCCTCCCCCAATTTCATGGGGGGTAAATGCCATAATCGCCACGCTTGGCATGCGGGTTGGCGATCGCATGCATGGGCAGCAGCATTCCTTGAGTGCGGTGGAGATACTGCGATCGCCATTAAAATTAACTATTTTTTTATTTTAAGAGGAATTAATATCCTGAATAACTAACATAGAAAAAGTCAAGGATGAAGTCAGCGTCGATGTGATGTAAAAAGCTATATTAAAGATCTGACAATTCCGTCGTCACCAGAACGGGGGCCTTTCTTTCAGCGCCAGAATCCCGGTCGGCGGGCGCTTATCCCTCGATGCTTTCCTCTGCATACGGTAAAGTGATACAAAATTTTATAAAGAAAACTCCCTTGAGTTTGAGACATATTAAATATAATGAAACGGGTCACTCACGTCTTTAAGGTCGAACATTGCTCGACATGTTTCAGACCGGTACACGGCCCTTAATCATGAGCACCTATCGCGGCCGCGGTTTTCTTAGCACTGCGTGCCCGTGCCCTGTCCGCTAGGCTGCTCGGCGCGGACGGAGACGGAAGCAGCGAGAATCTACCCTCGTTTTCTTCACAATTGAAACATGTCGAGCGATATTCGACCTTAAGACGTGAGTGACCCCTTTCATTATATTTAATATGATACAAAATTGTTGGCGGTGATAAGTTAAATTAATATAATATTGGGGGACAATCTTACACAAATCGACCTAGTCCCAAACTAAGCAAAGCTTGTACCATGGGTACTAGACGACGATATACATACTTACATAGATAAATACATACTTAAATACATAGAAAACATCCAAGACCCAAGAACAAATATCCGTGAAAAATGCACAAATAAATGCCCTGGCCGGGATTCGAACCCGGGACCTCTAGCTTCGGAGGCAGAGTCACTACCAACTAGGCTAAACAGGTCGTCTCCTCATCTCATGATATCAGCCCAAGGATGCCCACTGCTAGAGAAAAGCATCTCCCAAAGAGTGCCACAATAACCGGTCTTGTGCCATGGTGGTGGTGAAGCGGACTCCCACGACTATCCAAGTACCCACGTGCCTTCCGGTACGTGGTCGCCACTCGAGAATTCGAGACTTTTTCCGCCATCGATTATACTTGCAATATGCCCCGCCCACTGATACGTAAGATTAGCGGTTCGCAGGGCTAAATTTCTGATACGAAAACGCGGAGAAATTCCCAGCATAACTCTCTCCCAAAATATACTTATTCAAAACTTCAATTAGCACAAAATTTGGTAAATAGAATGCAGGTGGCAAGTTGCCGTCAGCTGCTAACGGAACACTCCGCAACAAATCGGTACCGAATGTTGTTCGTCGAAACGTATTATTAGTATGCACCGAACTCCGTTGCAGATTCCACGAAATATTGTTGCAGTTTCAAAATAAATACATTTAAAGTGGGAACGGGCTACGTTATTTCACTCGTAAATTTTATATTTTGATGTTAGAATTTTCATTTTAGGAGTTGGTTTTATTTTCGGTTTTGCTTAAACGTGATTTGAGTGTTATTATAAAAAAACTTTGCTAATGCAATAAAAAATAGATTTATAACTACAATGTAGAAAACAGAGGGTATTTGGGACATGCATTTTAATCGTTCAATTATACTTCCATTATTTACCTGTAAAATTGCAACAACCAAAACATGCTGTATGTGATTAATTGATTGTAAATAATTATTAATTATAAAATTGATGACTGTGGTGTCGATCTCAAAATTACTATTTCGTGTCTTGAATTTTAAACATGAATCTTCGATCATGAGCTTTGATGATTTTGATAATGCATGTCTAAAAACCATTACTAGAAAACTTGCTTTAAAATAAATATAACCGCATTTAAATCAGTTCTTCCGCTTAAGAGCTACGATGCCACAAATAGACACAGACAGACAGACACACACACGTAGTGGTCAAATTGATTACACCTCTCTAACAAAAATATCGAAGTTTATAATATAGATAGAGTAAGGAATACATTTTGTACCGCAAGCGGTAGCGGGCAGGCCTGGGCCATGAACTCTACGTCTCGTACGTGTGTTAATAATGCTTATTACAGTTGAAACCCCGGCTAATGTACGGAGAATTCCATCGCACGCAACCCTGCTTGTTCAGTAGATGTGAAAGATGTATTTACGCCTTATTGCAAAGGAATAAGGTGCTATGTGAACTAAATATGACGTGGACTATTCTAACGCGAGTTCTCAACTAAAATTGCACCCATTAGGGTTTATTTTAATGGACAAGTTTGATTTATTCTCACTGCGTCGCAAATGAGAGTTTCGACTTCGAGGTCACCTTTAGGTCTGTGTTGTTTAACTATTACTACACCACATGAATACTGTTTAATTGTACTCCTTTCGTTGATTTACTGACGTAATGGATGTGAAGGTTCGTTTATAGGGATCATTAATAACAGGTATTATTTTACTGAGATATTGTATGTACTTGATATATTATAACGTCAGTATAATTAGTTTGGCACACATTAAAATTAAAATAATTAGTAACATGAAATATGTTACTATCTCAATTTAGTTTGTATTAAATTATATTCGAACATTAACAGTTTTAAACTAGTTTAGTATAATGAGTAACAATATATTTATATGTATAACTGTTTCTTTAATAACTAATAAAAAGCGGCCAAGTGCGTGTCGGCCCATGCGCAGTTTAGGGTACAGATTTAAAACATCCAAAACTTATATTTACTCTATATTTGACATAACTAACAACGTACTATATAATTAATCGATGGAAATTGGACGTAGGTTTGCTTTTTCCAAGCACATTTCTTAAGATCAGCTAACTAGTAATTTAACTTAGCTGAGATAGTTTTTCTTTTAAATTCATTATAAATATGTACTACTACCATGAGTTTTTCACATTTTAACTGGCGGAGGGGGGGGGGGGGGGGGGGACACGGAAACTGAACTCCAATAAAAAAATCACTTAAAAAGGAATATCACGCAAACCAATAGCTAAATCATAAAATGGTGAACCAAAGCTCACTTTTTATCAAGCTATCTAACGATACCCAACACAGCGGGTTTTGAAAGAATAATAAATTGGATCCCCACTTTACATGTACGGGAGGCAAGCTAAAAAAAAGGTTTATGCAAATTATATAATTAAGTAGTTCTAAATTATTTATTATTTGGTGTCATTATGGCTTACACTTGAGTTCTATAAGCACCATATCTTAGCTAAAGCGACTGAACACACCCCTATTCCCTTAAAAGGTATTAATATATTTTTATTCTATCCTCAAAGGACTGTAACAAATTAAATTAACCACTTCTTGTAGAAGTAAAGATAAACATTTAAAATGATATCGTACATTATTTAGTACAGAAACAGTGCCCCAACTTCACCGTGCACGAGCCTCGCTGAGCCAACCACATTGCAGATTGCATTTATGAAATGGCGCGCCGCTAAATAAACCCTATACGTTTGTGTTTAAATAAGGAAGCCGTGCTTTTGTTTCGAAATAATGTCTGCAGTAAACGCTCACTGTTATTTTAGCGCGGGGAATTTTTGAAAGTTTCGGATGGTATGGAATTTTGGAGCACTTCACCTGCTTTTGTTTAATGTTGATATCTTAGACTTTGAAGACAGGGTGATATGATAAAATAATCATAGCAACAATTAAAGAAGAACTATAACAAACAAAATAGTAATACACATCCATACTTCCATATAAATGCGAAAGTAACTCTTACCTTTTCACGCTTAAACCACTGAACCGATTTAGATGAAATTTGGTATAGAGACAGTTAAAGTCCCGGTTAAAGCAAATAGGATAGTTTTTATTCCGGAAATCAATTCTTAGGGGGTGAAAAGGGGGGTAGAAGTTTGTTAGTCTGTATGGGCGAGCGATATTTAAGCCTGCGCCTTCGACAATTATTTCTATAACATAACGAGTTACACGCAGACGGAGTCGTGGGCAAAAGCTAGTGATAAAATAAACTAAGAAATAATTAAAATGTATTTGAACGTAAATGTCCAACATCTACTCTATATTTATTTATTTAAAAATGTTATGCCATAATGACAGAGGTGACCAATAGGTGTCATTTATTGGGCATTGAAGGATCGATAATTGGAAAGTTTACCTTAGATACAAATTTAGCTAAAACTCTGTGGACTGTTGCAAGGCCCATAGAAGAAATATTAATAAAATGAACTAACTATAAACCTTGTGTCATTACCATCCGTATTGCGGTAGTAAAAACAATCAAAACAGTGTTACATTATGCAAATTCCTAAGAAATGAAAATAATCCGCACTCGAAGAACACATTAAAATACTAATGGAATAGGTATAGGTACAATGCCTCAAGGGCCTGTTTTACATTTAAGTTAGTTTTAATTTTATTTATATTATTTTGGTTAAGTATTCTTGTATATATTTTCTTTGTACATAAATAAGTGATATAATATTATGTAATAGGAATATTTCTAGATAGCGTCATAATTAAGCTGAGATTGAAAAAATATGTTACGACGATAAATTACCTTTTTGTTAGCTTTTGGTCATTACAAGTCTTCATAATATCATTACATGTAAATATGAAGGGTAATGAGCAAGTTGTGTTCATAACACGCGCCAAAGCACTACGGCTACATTACCTGCGACGCTGGGACCGCTGGGTAACCTCCGGTAATGGTAATTGCGCCAAAAATACCGCAAATTAGCGCGTATGCTCGTTCCTGCTAAGTAAAGTAACAGGACGCTTTCATTACCTGCGGTAGGGCTAGCATGAAATTGATATGACTTTAATGTAAGCCAAAATATTTTTTTAATATTTTCATTATTATAATACTAAATATATAATTATATTTACTGACAACTTAAATTATTTAAAGTAAAACTAGTAAAAATCTTTTATAATACTTAAATGCCTTTTTGATATCAAAGAGATTGTAACGGGGCCAAATGCTTGATTGGATTAATAATGATAGTCAGATTAGTTTCAAATCCAGTTCCACACTTCATTACCGGGCCAGTTCAAAGCTTCAAAGTTTTAATGACACCCAACAATTTGAACAAAATCAATCATTGTCAATATCATACCTAATATTTAGGATGTCATAAATTTTTTGTGATTTATATTCTGTTTGTATTTATTTAATTATTTAAATTTTATTAAAATATAAATAATGGTAAATATGGACTTGTTATAAAAATATTATACCATTTTTAAGGGGCTAATTTGAACAAAACACCCAACAATTTGAACAAAATCAATCATTGTCAAAATCGTACCTAATATTAAGGATGTCATAAAAATTTAGTGATTTATCTTCTCTTTGTATTTATTTAATTATTTCAATTTTATAAAAATATTAGTAATGGCAAATATGGACTTTTTATAACAATATTATACCATTTTTAAGGGGCTAATCGCAGCTTGTCGAGTCTAAACCTGTGAAACCCAGTGTAGTTACTTTTGAAGATCGAGTTACAATTCTAAAATAAAAAATACTCTATCAAATTCTGTCAGTTTTTTTTTATAATCGAAACAAACCACACGAAATGAAACGGTACACCATTGAGCTCTCCAGTAATTATTTCCAAGTGGTTTCAATTGTTTTTTTTTTATGCAAACATAGCTTACGTGTACTTTTTTACTCTACTGGAGTGATATTAATAACTATTTATTTAAAAAAACACTAAATATTAAAAAAAAATATCCCAAAAATATCCTTTTAAACCAAAAATGCGATAACGGTTATGAGGCAAAACTACTTAGATACAACCTCAAAATCAGCATTGACTGCCGCGCTATAATGTCGTTGTGCCAAGATCCATTACTTGGAGGTCATAGCTTTAGATCAAAATTTCTCCCGATTGAAATAGGATACTCGTATATTTTTTAGACATAAGAGATTACTGCAGATGCTTTAAGGAAGCGTCCTTTAAATTTATTGCTCCTATTACAGGCCCTGTATATCAAATATAGCACAAATTTACCAGTCTGCCTTGCCTCGTACTGAAAACCACCTTCATGTTCTTAAGAGTGCCCTGTACGTTCAGTTCTCCATACAAACGTATTTACGCTCTCATTTCAAAACGCCGTGCTAGAATAACATAAAACTTTGTATACAAAATGAGATCTAGGTCGGAAATTAGTTTCTGTTGCTTGAAATTATAATGGAGAAAAAATACAACGATTACTAAGGTTTTCATACAAGCCGTAAAAAACTGAAAAAGCCGCTGTATTTTTTTTTCTTTTACTTTTATTCTAGTAACAGAAACTAATTTCCGACCTAGATTTGCCGAAACTCATTGTGTATACAAAGTTTCATGTTATTCTAGCATGGCGTTTTAAAATGAGAGCATAAATACGTTTGTATGGAGAACCGGGCGTACTGCCACGTACTGCGCCCTCTTAACCTAAATTGCCAATTCAAAATCAACTACTCCTCTTCAAAGTCTATGCTAGACCCCGCCAAGACCGACTTAAAGCTAACGGAACCCGATCTCACATGAAACTCGTCGTTTCCTCGCCGCCATTACTGTTGCTTATTATATATTGCATTTGCTAATGCTCAAGAAATGCGAAACACATTTACCATTATTGCTTTCGTCTCCTCGTTACGATGGTACTCATTGTTTGGGGAGACCTTTGATGTATTATTACGGGGGTTTCATTAGACATAAAATTGTTTTGCAGGATATTGTTTATTGTGACGGTGAAATGACCTCGATGCTTTTATGAAGTAGCTTATGTATGTGCTATGTGCTATCGATCTCACTGCGTAGTAAAAAAAAACTTAACTCCTTGTGTTTTCGCTCACATTTTTCACCTGATAATAATAATAATAATCGTATAGCATTTATTTTCAAACCGTGAGATCTTCGAGAAGACAAGTACGGTTGCCAGTTTTGTTGCACTTTTAGCACCACCCAGGGATCACGTGTAGGGTATCGGTCGGTACTCCCTACGGACGTGGTGCGACTTCGACCCCCCTTTGTCAAGTGAGTGGGCAACTTGACTGTTAGACGTTCTCAATCCGCCCGAAGGCCTTGGCTTCACGACTGCTGTCGTAGACAGCAACCGGGATCAACGGCTTAACGTGCCTTTCAAAACACGGGAGCGCTCAGTTAGTAACCACTCAAAGCGGTCACCCATCCAAGAACTGACCTGCACCCACGTTGCTTAACCTCTCATACGCACGCGGTTCGCGGGCACCGTAGGGCCACGATCGCTCCTTATAGTAACTAATGATGAGGTCGAGGGTGTTTCATGCGTAACTAGATAGTGCCTATTCACTCTCGTCTTGAAAAAATCTAAGTTATAAGTATGTGAGAAAAGGTTATCTGGAAGAGAACTCCGCTCCTTACCTGTCCTCGCAAGAAAACTAGAAGCAAAGCGATTCATTCGAATCCGTGGTATGTCAACAATATAAAGGTGGAACCTATGACCGCGCCTTGTGTCCCACAATGGCAAAATGGCGAGGGAGGGATTAATTCGTGTCATCCTAGCGCACACTCTCCGAAATGTATCCTATAGAACACCGACATGCAGACAACTTTCCTACGATGTTCAAGGCTTTGCACCTTACCTTTGATCAAGTCAAAGTCACCAATGAACTTGGCACGCTTATCAATCGATTTCAAGGCGGCCAGGTGATACTTAGCAGATCCATCCCAGAGGTGGCAACAGTACTCCATATACCTAAAAAAACTGACATCTGACGTATGCATATACAACCCGTCTGAAATATCTGCGAATCTGGCTGGGAACAATTTGTTCGCAGCCAAGTTCGTAGATATTTCCGGCGGCTTGTAGGCAACTCACATATTGGGATAATGTAGACTAATAGAGGGGCCATTTTAAGATTGGTTTCTCTATTGTCTTTCATCCCGATCGATGTCGTAGTTGATTAAAGAAGGGTGGTATAAGAATTCCTGGCTTTTCCCGCGACTTCGTCTGCTTGGCATACATTTATAAAATATCGTATATCCATACAAACTCCCCCCCCCCCCCTTTCGCCACCTTAAGGGATGATTTTCGGGATAAAAGCTCCCTAAAACCTTTCCCTGCACTCAAACTATGTCTATACCAAATTTCATCTAAATCGGTTCAGCGGTTTAAGCGTGAAGAGGTAACAGACAGCCTTCGCATTTATAATATTAGTGTGGATCGATTAGTATGGATTCGACAGTTATCGAATTGCGACATCAGATCTCTATATGTCTCCAAAAGGAGACCTATTATTTAATAAACTAAGACGTCAGGATAAAAATCGCGAAGTGATCGATATTGCAATGCGTCTTGGCACGTAGCATGGTTTAATAGTAGATATGGTGAAGGGAAGAGAAGAGGTACAAGTCATAGGTAGGCAGATTATGATACAGTTGAAGGTTTTCTATGGTTTTAAGTGAACATTCCATCAAGTAATAATCGAGTCAGTAAATATTCACGTCATTTCTTCACCAATTGACCTTCATTCAAGATTTTTTGCTTTGTGATTTCCATGTTTTCGGTCCAACGAATATTCGACCCAGTAATCGTTATGGCTTCCCATAGACAATTTTGTGATTTACTTAAACATTTTGAGACAGTATGGGCTAGGAATTAATAAATGAAATAAATTTGTGTACTTTTTTAAATTGAAATATTTTTTGATCTTCATAAAATCCATTAAGAAAATATGCCTTAACATTTTTTTCCCAGAAAGCATTTTATAAATATACTTGTCACCCACAAACCACATAATTACAACAGCACGTGTACTCAAACAAGGCGCTAGCAGGTAACAAATTACAGAAACCTCACATTCAAAAAGTCATAATTACCGACATATCCCTAAAAAGATACGCTTTTTTAAACATCTCATTGAGCAAGTCAGGCGTTGAACGGCAACTGAGTGGCGTCTGAGAGCCGACAATTGCTCAGACTAATTATACCTTTGAGACTGGGAATGAAGTAAAGACAAAAAGAGTGGTTGAACTGGGTCTTATTGACTCGTCAGTTACATAGGCAAGTGGTAACTTGTCGTGATACAAGTTGGACATGCACGACAGTTTATGTGCATGCAAATGGAAAAAATATATAAACATGACATAAGAATTATAAGTGTTAGTTATTGTACCGATTTAATAAAATTTATATGCGTGCCAGAATCGGATACATGTTTGACTACATTAGGGAGTTTTATAGATCGATAAACGAAATAAATGAAATGTATTTTGCAAGTACGCCGTAATGGCACCTTTACAAGTCAAGATCTATTAAATTTTCTGAAAGATATGACCACTACCGAGAAGAAACGCCAAATCAAACTCGACAGTCAGACATTTTCTCACAAAAAAATAAGCATATTATAATGAAAATTAGTACTGTTTAACCTACTAATGAACTAAGAACTAATCTGAATATCAATACAAAAAAACCGGCCAAGAGCGTGTCGGGCCACGCTCAGTGTAGGGTTCCGTAGTTTTCCGACCGTCACATTTTTTTTTTTTTTGAAAATATTACAAAAACTATTCAACCTATCAAGTTCAAAATAATTTTCCTACAAAGTTTTTATAAAGTTCTACTTTTGAGATTTTTTTCATATTTTTAAAACTTATGGTTCAAAAGTTAGAGGGGGGGGGGACACTTTTTTTTACTTCTGGAGCGATTATTTCCGAAAATATTAACATTATCAAAAAATGATTTTAGTAAACCCCTATTTATTTTTAAATACCTATCTAACAATATATCACACATTAGGGTTAAAATGAAAAAAAAAATCACTCCCCACTTTACGTATAGGGGAGGTACCCTAATAAAATATTTTTTTCCACTTTTTATTTTACCACTTTGTCGGCGTAATTGATATACATATTAGTACCAAATTTCAGCTTTCTAGTGCTAACGGTCACTGAGATTATCCGCGGACGGACGGACAGACGGACGGACAGACATGGCGAAACTATAAGGGTTCCTAGTTGACTACGGAACCCTAAAAACGACAGTGCGTAGTTAAACAAGAAAACATATCGAATGTGATACTCAATTTGCGGTAGACGAAGAAAATAATGGAAATTACTTCCACTAGACTATAAATATATTCGTTTGATATGCTTTCTAGAAATAAATAGAAAAAACGCTAATTGATTACTTATTTTAGATACTCAGTAAAAATAAATAAAATAATAATCGTATGGAAAATACGAAAGTTATTTCATTATTGCACAAAAATGAGAATGGCCAACTCCAAACCGCGTCTTGACACCCCGTCCGCATGCAAATGTCTTCGGTTCCAGCTTTGTTCCCCATTGTTTTCCCACTATTGCTCTTTCATTCGTGTTCGCCCATTCCTACCCGTTTTGTGGACCCGTTACTTGCAAACTTTTTTGTGCTCCATCGATTCCCCAAGTTACCAAGTGCACGATACAAAAGTTCCGACCGAGCGGTGAATTTTAATATGAGCGAAGTTGGTTGCAATTCGTTACGATTCCGAATAGTCGTAAACAGTAAGTTTGTAGTTTGTGCCATCCGTATTTCTAAGTTTAAACTAGTTTTCATTGATAATTCATTATTTTCTTCTTGTTTAGTTTAAGGGTAAAGCCAAACGAGCGTAACTTTGTAAGTTGTGAGTCACTTAATTTCTGCCGCAGCCTTACGTGTGAAATTTCGGTGATAGCCACAAGTATTCCGAACATAATTTCGAACACTATTTTCTAAGTTCATCATCATCAGCCTATATTACGTCCCACTGCTGGGCACAGACCCCATCTTATAAATGCGTGGGAACGGGAACTAGTCCCCACGCTAGCCCAGTGCAGGTTCCGGAGTTTACATGCAACTTTGAATTTTGTCTTGATTTATTTATTTTGAATGGTTGTATACACATATTGGCGAGTGGAAACCCCGTACCGGAAGGCGTAGCGTGGGCAGACCCTCCACAAGGTGGACTGATGACCTCGTAAGGGTCGTGCGTGTCTGCTGGATGCGGGTGGCGCAAGACCGGTCATTTTGGAACTCTTTGGGGGAGGCCTATGTCCAGCAGTTGACGTCCTTCGGCTGACATAATGATGGTGATGATAGCACACATACGAGTACAATTTTACTGAAAATAAGAGATAAGTACTGCTTGTTGTATACTTAATTTCTTTTTTACTTTTTCCGTCATAAATCGAAATTTTTCCACCATAAGTAACCGAAAAATCTGCTTTGGAATGTGCAATTCAAGCTCATTCATATGACACCGCACTTAACATAGTCACTAGGTTTTAAACTTTAAACCCCCTTGTTTCGGAAATTTTTAACATAAAATATTCTCAATAACTATTTCTAATTGATGAAGTATTAAGCAATATATTATGACAGACAGACAGGTTGGTACGAAACCCTAAACAAACTGTCAGGCTTTTTTCCCCTTTCGTTTCCTGATAATATTCAGTAACATCTATACAAAGACGTCAAATTACGACATTCCAGGCAGCCTACAA
This sequence comes from Notocelia uddmanniana, assembly GCA_905163555.1. Lineage (NCBI taxonomy): Eukaryota > Metazoa > Arthropoda > Insecta > Lepidoptera > Tortricidae > Notocelia > Notocelia uddmanniana. The sequence goes on along the minus strand of LR991056.1, from coordinate 33,060,184 downwards.
AGACAGAATTTCGTCTATTTACAATCCGTACCTGCGGAAATCACGCAATATGTAACTAAACGTCAGTCGCAGCCTAAACCAACACTCCTTTAGCACAAAGGAAGTCAATCAGACTTGACATTTCGCATTTCAAAATGATATCTATATTTAGCGTATGCTTACTAAATTTAACCCAATCGAGGCTAGCAAACTAACATGTAATATGCCGTAGATAAGCTGCATTTTTCCGCGATGGAGCGAAATCTTCAATGGATTTAACGAATCAGTCGTAATTTCAATGCAATACGTAAGATTGAATAAATAGAGCTTCATAAGTCAATTTGTGTTGAAATATTGCTCAATATTATGCTATGACTGTATTGTTTTCAGGCGATTATTTTTACATGTATAGCTTGGTGCGTGGAAGCGCAAACTCATATTTATTTGGTATTTTTCGAAGAGTAGTGGACCCCCAGCACGTGTGCACAGTGACGGATTTCGTCCATCACTCCACTTGAGTGGATAGGTACTCAAGTGGAGCATAATTTCGCTCAAGTTGCAATGCGAGCTCCCTACTAACGAGGTTTCAAGCACTCGCAACCATTTTGTTTTATACGCTTATGAGACAGGTCTATAATATTACACGGGATCTACACAGTAAGGTTCTTGAATGGCAACCTGGCATCAGAAAAGGCAGCGTGGCGCCCAACCAACGATCTTGTCTATTATTTTGGGTGAGTCAAGTTAAGGGAATTGCAGAAATTGTGTTATAAAATGTAGTGTTTTGTATTGTTGTCTTTCATATTTGTTTAAATGTACGCTTTACTAACCCTGCTCTTTTAAGTACTTACTAACCTACTATGGATATAATATGTCCGAAATAAAGATTTATTATTATCTTTATTTTTCTTATAACTTAAGCCTAAGCTACCGGTGGTTAGGGCGACAGAGAGAGGAACCTCCGGACTATCCGCGCCGTGTCCAGGAGTACCGCCTTCTGTATCTGACCCTTGACCCAACCATCTAGCGAGAGTCTCTTGAGATGTTGGTCGAGACTCTTCGCAATTAGACCGTACGCAGAGACGACTATCGGGACAATAATCGTTGAATCAACATTCCACATGGCGGTTACCTCATGTGCCAAGTCTAGGTACTTGCTGACTTTGTCCCTCTCAGCTTTCACGAGGTTCTCGTCATGGGGGATGGTGATATCAACGAGTACTGCCTGGCGCTTCAATCGATCTGTCAGCACGATATCAGGCTTGTTGGCTACAATAGTCCTGTCCGTGATGACAGATCGATCCCAATAGAGCGTTGCACGACCATTTTCGAGAACTGGCGCAGGTGTGTACTTATAATACGGCACTTCGAAGTCCACAAGACCGTGTAAAAGAGCAAGCTGCTGGTGAATAATCCTGGCCACCAAGTTATGTACTCGCCGTTAGCAAGATGACTACAACCAGAAATAATATGCCTGAGTGACTCTCCGGGACGGCGGCTTGCCCTACAAATGTCGACCGTACCGTCCTTCAGGATATATTTCCGGTAGTTGTTCGTCATGATAACCTCGTCCGCAATTGCACAGACAAAACCTTCAGTTTCCCCAAAAAGATCCCCAAAACGTAGCCAGTTCACCGATGCGAGCAGGTCTACGTCGGGCTCCGTAAGGGCCTTATTATTATTATTATTATCGCGAGAAAGCAGTTGGAAGACCGGTCCCTGTGGAGATCCTTGGTGGAGAACTTTGTCTAGCAGTGGATGTCTTTCGGCTAGTACGATGATGATAAATAAACTAGCTGTGCCCATGACTCCGCCCGAGTTAAACTTTTTAAGTCCCCATTTGCCAAATTGCATAATAATTATCAACATGTTGCGAACTTAGCGTTATTACAACTCCAGATCTCCTTTTTTTTATGACATAGGAGGCAAACGAGCAGACGAATTGCGTGATGGTAAGCGATTAGCGCCGCCCATGGACACTCGCATCGCAACACCAGAATGGTCGTAAGTACGTTGCGGGCCTTTAAGATGGGAGTACGCTCTTTCCTTGAAGGTTTGAGTCGCGGTCGTGAAATTATAACTTGTTTTTGCTTACCACTAAACAAATTTAAAAATCGTTCACTAAACCTTGCATAAATAACACTAAATAAACAACATTATTGACCGTTTGAACTAAGTCTGTTAAGAAGTCAATAAACCAACAGATCAGAAACGCTGAACCTGACTTAGCTGTTATTGCTTCCGGTTCATTCAGACAGGAAACGAAGAAAAATATCGTTCTCGCTATAAGTAAGATTGATAGATGGCAGCCGTGGCGAATAAACAAGGGATGCACAGTTAAAACATAATATCAAACACGCTATATCTTATTTTCTGGAAGTATAGTGCATCTGTTATATATAAAATGTCGCCAAATGTTTTAAAATTAAGTACTTACCGATAATTGACTTCTAATATTTCGTTTTAAAACTATTCGTTTTGTGTTACGACTAGTAACTAAATGAATACTTGTATCATATCATTTATTTCCATTGATCGTCATACACAATAAACATGACAAATATATTCACTAAAGGCTACGTAAATTGACAATTAAATTTAAATAGGTACTAATGAAATACACAATATTTTATAAAAAAAATCCAATACGTAAGTCAAACACAGTATACTTATATAAATAATGGCCCCTGCAAAAATTCGGTAACCGAGTAAAAGGCCTTTTGGACCAGAAAACACTACTATTTATCTTAGCAATATTTATTGCCAAATGGCTTAGTAAATTGTGGTAAATTGAGATAGGCAAATTATTCTAAGAGGTTTTTGATCATTTTATAGGTAAAATACGGCTAATTTGTTTAGTTCATCGTATGCATAATGTCTTAGGCAAGACGATGGTATAAATAACACAATTTTTTTTTAGATAGCGCCAATTTCTTTAAGACGGCAGTATACTAATGTTATAAATGCTAAAGTAATATATGTCTGTATGCTACTTTTTCTCGCCTAAACCAACGAATTCAGACCAAATTTGGAATGTAGGGAATAATAGGGTAGTTTTTATGTTATTGTTATTTAATGAAGTTGATTTGTTTTTACCATCTAGACGCTGTATGTAAGTATCACGTAGTCATTTATTTTTCGAAATTTCGATTATCATTTTGTCACGATTAAATTTATGTACGTATTTTATGTAATATAGAGGTAGTATAGCGTTCTGTGAGTCACCGATTAGGTGTCTGACAGCTCAGCCAGTGTCCGGTTCACTGTCGCGGGGACACACATTTTATGTGTACGTTTTCTTGTGTTTTAATCTGTGTGTCTTCTGTGTATGTGAATAAATGTTTCTTTCTTTCTTACTTCATGCATGGTGACTGTCTTTAAGTGAGTATGTGACTGATAGGAAAGAAATGATATAACTCTTGACCTTGTCAGTGTACGCGTGTGTAAAAACGTCCTCTCAAATTTTATTAGCATCAAATAAGCCTCTTCTTACATACACGTGCAGTGTGGAGTTACGCAGGTAATGAGAATACCACGCGACGAATAGGATAATTTCAGATATACGACTCGCATCGACTTCCCGAGCAATTCGGTTTATCCTTTTCTCATTACAATTATGTACTTGCCACATATTAAAATGTACAGCATAGTGTTACTCTAAGGATAGTAAACCATCAATTTATCACAATAAATTGCAAATTATTAAAAATCATAATCATAAAAAGATATGAGACTACAAAAATTCGAAATTCTACTATTTCTTTTTATAGAATCCTTATGGAAAAAAAAACCGAAGAATAATTCAATTACACTATGTACCTAAACGCAGAGTTTGTAGTCTTGGGACTTGCTAGTAATAGTCCCACACGTTCAGGGATATTTGGGACTTTTCATACAAGCCACTTAGTTTCACCATCCACCCCTTCTGCGAATGCTACATGGGAACCACTTTGGTGAAGGCTTCTGCGCCCAACATTACAGTATATTTTTCCTTGGATGAGCTATAGTATTCCATACAATTACACATACGTATAATTCCACCGCTTCCTTTCTTTGTAAGCCATTAGGGCACCTTTCACACGAAACAACAAACGGGTAAGTCGACGGGGGTTAGTGCGTCGTTACCTTTTACGCAAATTGCGGTGGTCGGCAGAGGTCAGCGTTTGCACGGCAAAAACGCAGGTATATACTTCCAAGGCGAAATAATATTTTCTTCTGCATTTAATATGATCACTGAACTAATACGTAATTAATAGCTTTGACATGTAATATTTGTAATATTATGAATAAATGAGTATGAGTATAAGACTTGATTTCATCATAAATAAAGAAAGGAATAATAAAATATAAGAAATATAAACAATACAAGAAAAATAAGCAATAAATTATAAACAGATAGTCCAGGAGAATAGCAAGAAGAGAGAGAAGTTTCTAATAATATGCGCATACCTACCGCGAATTATTAAGAAACAACTTGGAAAAGTTGGAAAACCCCCTACATTTTCATTTCAAAGCTCAATATCCCAAAAACGGCTGAACAGATTTTCATAAAACATGACTAAGAATACTCGGGATAAAAATTATCTATGGCACAAACAAAAACTAAACGAAAATCGGTTCATCCGTTTGGGAGCTACGATACCACACCCAAATACACGGATACACAGACAGACACGTTAAACTTATAACACCCCTCTTTTTGCGTCGGGGGTTCAAAAGTTACCAATTACCACTTGCTTAGCTGTCTCTCCATGATTTTTGAATTGCGTGCATTTTATTTTTCTATTTTCGGACATGATTTTTCCATTTGACGACTGAAAACATTGACAGTATATACGAAGTGTCCAGTTTAAGGCCAGAGTAGAAAAAAATAATTGAAAAACCCTCATATAATTGCGAGTATATACTCGCCTATATACTCGAGTACAAACTTGTAAAAAAAAGCAAGCAAGGCAAGAAAAAAAGTCACAAGTTTCTCGGATTTGGGTTTTAGATATTTTTTTTTTAATAATCTGGACTTTCTTGGACCCGGGTATGTCCTTAAACTACCACCAAGACCACCGGGGAATGGGCAGCAGCATTCCTAGAGTACGGTGGAGATACTGCGATCGCCAACCCGCATGCCAAGCGTGGCGATTATGGCATTTACCCCCCATGAAATTGGGGGAGGCCTATGTCCAGCAGTGGACGTCCTAGGGCTGATATGGTGGTGGTGGTGGTCTTTCTTTTGTAAAGTCAGAATTATATATCAACATCAAAGTAAAAAAAAAAAAACGTCAGTATTCTTATTTTTTAAGTATAAAAAATTGAGAAATAATAAACATGTACACAGAAAAACTGAATGTGCGACTAAAATACTAAGGTTACCTTCCAAATTATTCTCTCACGAGTATTCGTACAGCTAGTGTTTCAGTCAGTACGCTTTAGATTTTTGTAGGGTAGGTTACGTTAGTTTATGTTCCGAGCTTTTATTACTACCCTAAAAAAATTTTTTTTTTTTATAACACTATGACTTGGCCGGTGTTACGTAAGCACCTCGACTTTATAAGAGAAGAGCCACAAAGCTATGACTGTATATTAAGATTCGTTAGGTAAAAATAGCGTAGTTAGCATCTGTACTTTTCTATGCACATTAAATATTACATTTTTTACTATGTAACCACTTTAAATCGAACAGTTGAAATATTACTAAATACATCTTAATAATGACTGTGATTTATTTATTATATCGTGTTATTGAAAAAAAATACAATATGAGGAAAAATACTGGTAAACGCCAAAAAACGAGCAAGATTGACAATTAGATAATTTTTTAATTTTAATAGAAAAATATCTAGTAAGATATAAATTAATATTCCCAGGCAAATATTTATTACTAAACAAACTACTCATATTAGAGTACTGACAGGTATATTAAAAGTTACCATTTTTGTTAAATTTATTCAAATCTACACAGTACACAATTCAATTTCACGAATTAGATTAATACTCTAAAGCACATAACCGCTGAAAATAAAAGTATATTTAAATTAATGTATTTACATTAACCAAACAATGACGAACCACACTGAACATAAATTGGTGATAACTCCATTAAAAACATCGTATAACTGGCCATTGGAGATTTAAGTATTATCTAGCTTTAAACACTAGCTGAAATTAATTATTTTCTTCTTTAATTCAACGTTATGCATCACGAAACGCAAGAAATTTAAATCATGCCTCACTCAAACGATTTACTTTAAACTTATTTGTAATTACTCTAACAACGATATTTATAAAAAGTTTTGGCATTTGTTCATAGGCTGAGCTTTTCAATATAGCATTAAAAATTTGACGATATAATAGACGTTCACATTTTATGACTGACACAATAACATTACTAAAACGTCCTTCTAAGAGCTGAGTTTTGGCCAAAGCTAGCCAACAGCTGGGAACAACACAGCGAAGTTTTTCTCTTGAAAATCATCCCTTAAGAGTTTCCGACAGCGATAGGTTAGCCTACGTCTGAAAGGATTAAATAGCAACTATCCGAAGATGATTAACGAGTTCTAAATGGACGAATTCACGAGAAAAATCTACCCTAATAAAGAAAATACTGATGTGATTAAATAGTTGTTTATTAACACGAACCCTGACACGGTATCACTATACTGACAACAACCCTTCACGTGGATGCAAGTTCGCAACTCCAGAACCGCTCGTCATCCCACTCCACTTACAAAATGAGCTACACGACATAATGACGTCACATAACATTATACCGCATGATAAATGAAGGAGCTCTTAGCACCGTATTTTGCTGCGCTGTTGTAACTCAATCGGCCATGACAATTTTGTTTGGTAAAAGCGTGGATAAAGAGCCCGAGGTGTACTTTGCTTGGGAGTGTATTTGTAAGGTTTTTATCAACGTGACGCGAATTGGTTTCCTTTTCAACCTTCAACGCAGTGAAAAGTCAACATATGTTTAATACCACTGATTTTGTAGCTTATTATTAACATTTACAATGAGTTAGATACTATTTAATTTGCATCCACGTTCCACAGTTTTTTTTAAATTATAAATGGAATTGCTCTTGGCCAGCATCTAGCCAGGGGGCAAAGATTATTTTGGTTATCAGTTCAATGTATGGCACTATAGATATAATTCAATCCAGGGGTTCAAAGTTCAAGCCCAAGGAACACTAACTATGTGAAGCAGCATTTTTCCGCCTTGTGGCGAAAATCAGTCGTAGACACAAAGGAGTATTCTGATCAACAGAACGGATGACGTCATTGTGATATCTCAGATGTGAATCTGTCTAGATTCCTATTTGCTGGCCTTGAATGGGTTTAGTAACAAATGGATTTATCTTTCAATGCTCTTGCGGGCGGGCTCGGGATTTCAGTGGTTCTGTCTTCAAGAAGGATTTTCTTTAAAATTTAGTTTTTATAAAAAGGTTCTTTACGTGTGGTTCACTTAAATGATCGAAATTCTTTTTTGACGACGAAATTAAGTATCGATTTTTATTAAGTAGTTCTATATTTTCAGTGTCTTTAACTTCTAATTAAGGTCGTATTCAGACCTGTGATAACCTCGTCAAATTCATGGACTTATCTACTGACAATTTTTAACGGGAATAGAGTTGCATTTTTTGATTTAGTTTTGAAGCAAAGAATATTTGACTCAATTTCTAATTGGTTCTCATTTCAACGCTTTCATTATAGTGGGCCTTAGAGAGCTAGTCGTCCCCGTTGTGTTGATTAAATATACGCCTTTGTGTCTATTGCATAGAGGCCTGGCAGTAATAAGCTCAAAAGTAAACCAAGCATTAAAACTATCTGTAGGTATTTAAAATAAAATAAACTCATCGCAGCAATAACTAAAACTAGAGGTAATTCGTAACATTCCATGACGTAGTTTAATAACATAGGTACGTTACAATTTAAATAATTAAAATATACACCGCTTTGGAACTAAGATCGCCTATTATCGTTAGCCCCATATTTATAATACGAGCATTTTGCTAACGTTTCCCATTTCAACTTTTAACTCACTTATCTGGACCAACTCCCTTTAGCGGTCCCGTTTGAAAACTACACGGTTCCATCGAAATATTTCAACGCAAAACGCGAAACATTTTCATATTTCGTACACAAAGAAATGGATGGATATACATCATACCAAACGATAGACCCTATCAATGCATTTTTGATTGCACGCCAAACTGTAAAATTGTAGTTAAACGAAGCAGAATAAATAGAAACACATAAAAAATCTAGTTATATCACAATAAAACATTGAAATCATAGTCACAAAGTCCTCGACGCGGTAAAATAATGAAAATGTTTTCTTACCGGCGCAGATTTATGAATACAGTTAAATACATTCGTGTCGAGCGAAAATAACAGCGACATTATCGAATGAACTCTTTTTATTCGCAACACGATTCAATATTCCGTCTAGAAATCGCTATCGGTTTAAAAACGAACGCTAAAACGGATCGCATAAATTTGCATGACAAACGCCGCAACGGGGGACATTACTTTTTTTAAGAAAAATATGACGACCTTCCCTCGACGGAGTTTCCAGGTCTATTTCCATAAATAATAAATAACGATCGAGGACGAAGCAAAAAGCATTCTCGATATTTATTTTGTACGCGAATTTGATCCACTTATCGGCCTCAATCGAGGGTCGTCAGCTGAGCGGCCGCGTATTGTTCGATTAGTTCGTGTCAGTTTACTTTGGATGCTTCTTCTGCTTTGTTGATGATATTTCATTATGGTTATTGAAAGATTTATTATTTATTTAATCATTTATTTATAAAAGACACATTTAAGGTTACAATATGGTAGTGTACTGCCAAACTGCGTAACAGTTTGTTGGCAGTGCATTTGCTCTTGATACACCACCACCATGTCAGCCCTAGGACGTCCACTGCTGGACATGAACTTAATGACCAAATACTTGAATAATGCACCTTATGTACCTACCTACCTAAATTAATTTTATTTGATTTTATTGTAACTATTGACTTTCAAGCAATTCCAAAATAACATTATAATTAATTAAACCAAATTATTATTACCACCAACCAAATTATTTTATGGCCTGATCGAGGAGCTCAGCAGCGCACATGTCGGATGCCATATAGAAGATGTATGTGTTAATAATCTAAGTTATGCTGATGACATGGTGCTGCTGTGCCCCTCGATGGGAGCACTTATAAGATTGATAAAGATATGTGAACGCTACGCAGAGACCCATGGACTTAGGTATAATGCATCTAAAAGTGAGGTCCTACAATTTAAAGCAGGTAACAAATCCTATAAGATGCAGACTGTTACTCTTTGTGGGACTCCTTTGAAGAGAGCTGATAAGTTTAAATACCTAGGTCACTGGGTCACTGAAACAATGACTGATGATGTGGACATCGAGCGGGAGCGCCGGGCGCTGTGCGTCCGCTGTAACATGTTGGCCCGCAGATTCGCACGTGCTAGTAAAGAAGTGAAATTAACTCTGTTTAAAGCATTTTGTCAAACTACACGAGCGGTCTGTGGACTAGCTTTACCAAGCGGGCGTATAGCGCTCTGCGCGTCCAGTATAATGACGCTTTCAGGATGCTGTTTGGGCTTCCGCGGTATTGTAGTGCTTCGGCTATGTTCGCTGATGCTCAGACAGACTGCTTTTACGCTATTATGAGAAAACGGATTACCTCGCTCCTCAACCGCAGCCGCGGCAGCTCAAACGGCATCTTGAGTACGCTAGCCCACCGCTGGGATTCGCCGCTGGTGTGGCGGCATGCGCAGCTGCACGCGCCTGTCGCCGCTCCAACGCGCCGCTTTTAATTCTTTCATTTTATAAATACTAAACCTTAGCATAAGTTATTACTGTAACTACTAACAAAATATGGATCAAGTTGTCCGAAATAAACATTTTTGAATTTGAATTTTGAATTTGAATTTGTATTATTATTGTAGTTTTACTTATAAAAAAAACACCTTGACATTTAATATATAACATTATTAAATTATCATTTTTATAAATTTACATTGCATAAATGTCGATAAAAATGTAGATTTAATTGTTGTGTAAAAAATTAGTCACCGGTGTAAATAGATTATAAAAAGTACTCGTTCTTTTCAAAAGAACGACTACTTAGTATTTATAAACGTTTTCTTAAAAGTACTCGTTAATAAGTAAAGAAAAAAGAAGATCGCTACATCATCATCCTCCTAGCGTTATTCCCAGTACAGTTGCATCCTGAAGGATGCCTGGGGTCCGCTACCTAACCCCTAATGAGTGGGCAACTTGACTGTTAGAGGTTCTCAAGCCGCCCGGAGGCCTCTAACTTGGCTTAACGACTGCTATCATAGACAGCAACCGGGATCAACGGCTTAACGTGCCTTCCAAAGCACGGGAGCGCTCAGTTAGTAACCACTCAAAGCGGTCACCCATCCAAGGACTGACCTCGCCCGACATTGCTTAACCTCGCATACCGCACGCGGTACGCGGGCGCCGCTGGGCCACGAACGCTCCTGAAAGAAGATCGCTACAAACAGTAGAAAATAGAAGAGTGAAAACGACACGATTCCTTTAAGCACTATTATGGAGGGCAATGTAGAAGGCAAGAGAGGAAGAAGAAGACCGAAAATAAGCTACATGAAACAAATAAAAGAGAAAATAAAAGTCGTGTCGTACAAGGAAACCAAGGAAATGGTTCTGGATAGGATAAGGTGGAGAGAACTGCATGCTTCATCGGTGATAACCTATAATCATGAATCATGAACAAATATACAGAATGACCCAGGAGAAGTGAGCAAGATCAACACTACGGATTCAGTACATCATAAGCTACTGCTTCATGCCACTATTAGTGAAATTAACGTTCATCTATCTTTGGTGTTGAAAACAAAACGTTTTAAATTATTTACGAAATTCATGGTCACTCTACAATCAGAATACTTCAGTCAAGTCAAACGTGTCAAATTGAATGTCACCTGAGTCCGATTACTTTTGAAATATCGTATCTCACTCAATGTGACAATTTACTTTCTTCCTAATCAAAGTGCTGTCATAACAGTTAGAGGTTTAATCTTTATAAACAAGTTTTTGTAGGGTTTTATTTAATTTGTAGGGTTTTATTTTTTATTTGACCATGATTGTAGAGAATTAAACTTTAACTTAACAAAAATTAAATACAGGAAAAAGGTATGGGTGTTTCATAAAAATACAATGGTGAACGATTCATTGCCATTTTCTATGTATGTAGTGTTGGTCCTGCTCACGTCTCCTGAATCACCCTGTATACCTTATCATTGATAAGAATATATTTGTTCATGATTGTTCGTGTATTGTGTACCTACCTATTGCAGGTTAATAATGTGTATCCACATCTTTTCGTCCAATATCCCGCGGTGTCTCTAGACGAAAGTCTTTGACCAGTGTGTGTTGCCAGTGATGACATATGGCACTGAAACGTGGTCGCTTACTATGGGCCTCATAAGAAGGCTCAAAGTCACCCAAAGAGCAATGGAGAGGGCTATGCTGGGAGTGTCTCTGCGTGATCGCATCAGAAATGAGGCCATCCGCAGCAGAACCAAAGTGACCGATATAGCCCTTCGAATCGCTAAACTTAAGTGGCAGTGGGCGGGGCACATAGCACGCAGAACCGATGGCCGTTGGGCCGGGTGTCCGCTGGATGCGGGTGGCGCAGGACCGGTCATTGTGGAAGTCTTTGGGGGAGGTCTATGTCCAGCAGTGGACGTCATTCGGCTGAAATGATGATGATGATGATAATGTGTATCCAATCAATAGTGCTTTATAGGGGTAACTATTGTTGACACTTGTGTTTTGTGCTCCGATCTGTGAATACTTATTATATTTTGTGTTATAAAGCACAACTAAATTTCGAACAGAATAACTTAGGGGTACATTAATATATTATGACTATTTTGTTAGCTTCAATTGCAGTAATAGTACATTACGATACAAGTGCAGAGAGCAGGAAATTCGCAACGAGTGGTGATAAATTGAAACACGACCGAAGGGAGTGTTTTAAATCGACACGAGTTACGAATTACCTGTTCGCACGTGTATCGTACAGCGTTTTATAGTACATATGGCTCTTTAAAGTTTCGACATATGCACGTAATCTGCTGATAACCGCACTCGTGCGGTAATCTAGCACCATATGTACTGTAAAATAATTTATAAGCAGCCAACAGCCAACCTAAGTCCTATCGAACTCAGTGTGGATTAAAAACTTTATGTGACAAACTTTATACAAACAACAGCTATGTAAGTAAAATATTACATTTTCAAAGACGTATCTACCTGTGTACAAATAAGACTAGCAGATATAAAAAATAGTGAAGTAAATGTAGTAATACATTAAACTGCTGTTTTCCGTACTAGCTAAAGCATTGTTGCAGTAAAGCCCAGAGGGGTAATCCGGAGTTTGGAATCGGACACTAAACAGGCATCCCCTTACCGGGCAAATGAAATAACAATTACATAGGAAACGTATCGTTATTTGCTGTCGAGTTTAATTAATAACGAGGGCGAGCTATATGCTAATTATTTTGTGCCAGTTATTCAGTAGAAATAGACACGAGTGAATTCAATATCATCATCGCTATTGCCAACTGAGCTACCGCGGGTATTGCTCGTGGCGACGTGTCTTTCAATCAGTTCACTCTTCTAAATTAAGCCTGCAGCACGTGTTAATGATACAAATATTAACACATTTATTTAATTTAATCGTATGGCATTTATTTACGAACCATGAGATCTTCGAGACGACAAGTACGGTTGCCAGTTTTTGTTGCACTTTTAGCACCACCCAGGGGTCATGTGTCGTGTAACGGTGGGTACTCCCTACGGACGTGGTGCAACTTCGACCCCCCTTTGTCAAGAGAATGGGCAACTTGACTGTTAGAAGTTCTCAAGCCGCCAGAAGGCCTCTAACTTGGCTTAACGACTGTTGTCGTAAACAGCAGCCGGGATCAACGTCTTAACGTGCCTTCCAAAGCACGAGAGCGCTCAGTTAGTAACCACTCAAAGCGGTCACCCATCCAAGAACTAACCTGCACCCACATTGCTTAACCTCGCATACCGCACGCGGTACGCGGGTGCCGCTGGGCCACGAGCGCTATATTAACACATGAACCACGTACACGACCACGTACCGGAAGGCGCAGCGTGGGTAGGCCCCCACAAGGTGGACTGATGACCTGGTAAAGGTCGCGGGAGTCCGTTGTATGCGGGTGGCGTAGGATTGGTTACTGTGGCAATCCTTGGGGGAGGCCTCTATGTCCAGCAGTGGATGTCCTTCGGCTGACATGATGACCAGCTAGCTATAGTTACTTCCAAAGCGCGGTCCTTCGTTATATGTTAAAAGACTTAAGAATGTACGTAGGTAATATTCAGATATTTGCCCATACAATCTCACACCATCCCAACGGTTGGATCGAATATATTATGTAATGTCATACTATAATGTTCATTATTAAGAGTCGTTTCGAGGGCGCTAGCCCAAAGGAGAATGGGCAAATTAGTATGGGCGGTGTCCCATTGGTGTATACAGTTGAGACATATATCATTTGAAAGCTCTTAATGGTAGCTTTAATTTCTTGTATGGCGCCAAAGACCGGTCGCGGGCAGGGAAGATGCTATTCTTCATTTTATGACTGCACTGTGGTGATAACTGGAATAAAATATTCTCATACTAATTGGCCCCGTGTGCATAGACAGTGGCGCCAATATTTTAGTAAATCATTAATAGGGCTTTAAAAAGTACGGGGAATAACGTCACAGCTTTTTTTTGTGCTTTTGTTGAGCTTTAATTGACAATGAATTGCAATGTAGGTAACTAGGTACTTGTATTAGACTTTTTTTGTTGTTTTTTTTCGTTGCTTCGTACATCACACAGTCCGCCTCCGCTCCGATATCCCAAGCGAACACCACGTGGTTTTTTCGTGCGACGCCCCGAACTGCAACGCAACGCGCTCGGTGCGTTTCATCCTTAAAAACTGTTTCGAATGGTATCTTAAATAATTATTATACTTAGATGGTGCACTCTTAGATTCCATACAATAAAATGAAAATGGCTATAAGTATGTTTATAATGGTAGAAGACTAAGTACCCTCAATTCCTCATGGAATCATGGAAAAACCTTGCTTGCTTGACAAACAAAACGAAGAGAACTAATCGCCAAACGTGAACTACGCGTCGTTGAAGAGTTTCGTTCTGATCATCATCAGCAGTTCCACTTCATCAAATGTCACTTTTATGAATGAAAATGGTTGATTAGTTCATGAAAATACTAAAATCACTATTTGTGTGCCTTTCACATTTGAGGAGTTTCCTCGATTCCTAATGGATCCCATCATCAGAACTCGAGCATGACAAAAATCAATCGTGAAAATAGAACTTGCTTAACAAACACAGCTAGAAGGACAAATCGCGAAACGTGAACTCTTCGTCGTTGAAGAGTTCTGTTCTGATCATCATCAGCAGTTCCAGTTCATCAAATGTCACATTTTTGTATGATTATGCTGGATTTGTTGATAAAAACACAAAATTCACTATATGTTTGCCTTTAAGATTTGAGGAGTTCCCTCAATTCCTAATGGATCCCATCATCCAAAACGGGCATGACAAAATTAATCAGAACTTGCTTAACAAACACATCTAGGAGGACAAATCACCAAACGTGAACTTTTCATCGTTGAAGAGTTCTGTTCTGATCATCATCAGCAGTTCCACTTCATCCAATGTCACATTTTTGATGCAAATGCTTGACTTGTTGATAAAAACAGCTTGACTTGTTGATAAAAACACAAAAATCACTATATGTTTGTCTTAAAGATTTGAGGAGTTCCTTTAATTCCTCATGGATCCCATCATCAGAACTGCATTTTGACAAAAAACGGGACCAACTTGGATATATATACTTACAATCAAAAAAAGAATTTTCCAAATCGGTTAAGAAATGACGGGGTTATGGACTAACAAACATTAAAAAAAAAAACATACAACCGAATTGATAACCTCCTCCTTTGAAATCTTGAAGTCGGTTAAAAAATAGTCAAGTACTTATTTTTTTTTATGACATAGGAGGCAAACGAGCAGACGAATCGCCTGATGGTAAGCGATTAGCGCCGCTCATGGACACTCGCAACACCAGAGGGGTTGTAAGTGCGTTGCCGGCCTTTAAGATGGGAGTACGCTCTTTTCTTGAAGGTTTGAAGGTCGAATCGGTCCGGAAATACCGCAGGCGAAAGTTCATTCCACAGTTTAGCTGTGCGAGGCAAGAAATTTCTAAAGAAACGCACAGTTGAGGACTGCCAACCATCTAAGTGGTGAGGATGGAAATTTTGTCGCGTTGGGCGATGGCGGAAGGAAGCGGCAGGGATTAATCCGAACAATTCCTCGGAGCACTCCCCGTAATACATGCGGTAGAAAATGCAGAGCGAGGCTACATTTCTACGCAGCGCCAAGGAGTCAAGCCATTCCGAAACCCGCTGGCAGCCGTCAATTCGAGTCGCTCTCCGTCGGATGCGGTCCAGAGGGAGAAGCTGGTACTGTGGTGCCCCTGCCCAAAGATGAGAACAGTATTCCATATGTTGGCGGACCTGTGCCTTATAAAGCTGCCAACCAATTATGCTACTTAACCAATTATGTCGTACAACATGTGTCCAGTGGACATATTTTATAGCAGGTTTATTAGAACGTAAATGAAGCCTCAGCTGTTGTAGTTTGTTATTATCCTTTACATAAATCTGAAAGTTTCCTACAACCTCTTTAATATCGGTACAAATCAGTCACGCGATGAGTGCGCGGGTTTTATTGCTGAGCACTCTAAACGGAAGCATCGCTTGATCGATCCTTCACTAGTAAAGAAAATGTAGGTAGTATGTTGAGCGTTTTAAACGAACGCCATATTTTTACGAAAGATGCGATATTCAAATTTAGTGCGAACTATACTCTGTTTAAAAATATCAGCGGATCGTATCGAGGACAAAAACGTAACAGTACATTACGATACAAGGCTTGTAAAACAAAGAAAGGACGATTTGAGGCCCGAGCCGCAGACGAGGGTCATAAATATGCAAGAGAGGGCTTTCTGTTTTACGACCCGTGTTTTGTACACAATTTTACGTCACTACTTGGCCATAAAGTGGGTTTTTCCAGACGCGCAGCGTGCGGAAAAACGCGCTTTTTAGTACCACTATATCAGCCAAAGGACGTCCACGGCTGGACATAGGCCTCCCACAAATTCAAGGGGGGTATATGCCATTATCGCCACGCTTGGCATGCGGGTTGGCGATCGCAGTATCTCCACCGCACTTCAGGGATGCTGCTGCCCATCCCCCGGTGGTCTTGGTCGTAGTTTTAGGACATACCCGGGTCATGCTTGGATTTTTAGTAAGGTGTGGTGTAATAGTACATTACGATACAAGTGCAGAAAATAGGAAATTCGCAACAAGTGGTGATAAATTCAAACACGACCGAAGGGAGTGTTGTAAATTGACACAAGTTGCGAATTACCTATTCGCACGTGTATCGTACAACGGTTTACAGTACATATGGCTCTTCAAAGTTTCGACATATGCACGTAATCTGCTGATTACCACACTCGTGCGGTAAAGTAGCACCATATGTACTGTAAATTATATTAAGTGGATGCTTTTTAAGTGGCCTACCTATTTATTTATGTCACTAAATAGTAATAACCATCATTGTCAAATAGACCACAAACAACATTATAGTTTTTAGGGTTCCGTACCCAAAGAGGAAAAACGAGACCCTATTACTAAGACTTCGCTGTCTGCCCGTACAATCTGTCTGTCACCAAGCTACCGAAGAACAGGGCTTGAATAACCGGTATTTTTCGGACCCGGTAAATTGTGACTTTGATCCAGGAACCGGTATTAGACATGATACCGGTACCTTGGTAACGGTACCATGTCTAATAGTGAATTAAAGTGAAGAAAACACAAAAACCATTGCTTGTAACGCGTAAAAACAAAGTAGCGCCCAGGCACTCCCTAATGCGTAGTTCTTAATTAAGAGTGGGAGAAATAAAAAGCATTTTAATGGACTGTGGTTTCAAGTAAACAAAATTAAACTCGGTCCTTCGAACAAAAAAGGAATTAAAACTAGTAATATTTAATGCGGGTTTAAAAGTGCAAAACATTTTAAATTTAACTTAAGCAACTTGAAAATAATTAATGATGCAAAGCAGCAAAAAGTCACTTACAAAAATAAATAATTTATAGTCATGATTTATTCTGTAAAGTTAGCAATATTCTGACAATACACTTTAGTTTTAAAGATGGAAGAGTTAATTAGCATCATAAAGCCCGTGGCTGGAAGGAATTGAAAAAAGGAAACTGAAGTTTAATCCATTAAACAATGTTAATGTAAGCCATTCAAAACCCTTGATTATTCAAGGAACTATTTATCGGGCGCTGTTGAAGCTTTATGTGAACAACTATTTTCATTGTGAACTAGTTTTTTCGCGACTGGTTCTCAACTGTTAGTTTTTATCGTTTAGAGAAACTTGTTATTTATATCGCAATGTTCAAGGTCGAACTATATTTTTGCCTTAAACAATGTGAGATAACCTATCGCATACCGATTTTATTTCACGCGTAGCATATTGGAATTCGAAATGGATATTCGGGTTGACCCTCTGAGCGTTCCTATACAAACAACACTACGAACAATGGTCGTTGGAAGGGCGTAGGTTTTATTTACTGTGTAGAGCAAACTAGAATTGTGTAAGCAAATAGCTGGGTATTGTAAGGCACATAGCGTAGGTATTTTTTTAGTTTCGGTGTTGGTGTTTTCGTACAAAATACTTCAGGTTCTGTTTCAGGTTCAGTTTCTTGTTGCTAAATGTCTCAAAATTTGGCAGTTTTGTCCATTGGCTTATGATATTGGTACAGTCTGTGATCGTAAGTAGGTGCAACCAAGCCTTAGGCTGGGTTGCACCAAATCGTTTGTCATCGTACACTGTGTTCGCAAAAAAAAAGAAAAAAAAAGAAAAAGTAGTTCATTCTTCAAATTAGGCATATTACATTCACCTATGTCACGTCAATAAACTAAATTAAAATCTCAATGCATGGAAATTTTGACAAGTTTCTATGGGATGACAGCTGCCGGCGCCATATTTAACGTTGATCAGTCTGTAATCGTAAGTCTGTGCAACCCAGCCTGAGACAAAGAAGTGAGCACTGCGTAAAAAAATAGTCAGCTGTAATATGATACTGTAATTTTACATAGAAGGTATATTGTCTTAAAAAAAATATACCTTGCGAATTTTTTCCACCGGTTCTTCTCGTGGTAGAGGTTTATTTTTCCGAAGCGGTGGTAGTTTTTTCACATGCATAATAATATCCCTAAATTGAAGAATAAATAACTTTGACTCTGACTTTTTGTCACTTTTTAAACTTATAGAGTAAATACTAGAGTCAAAAACTGATCGATAGCCTTGTTTAGCCAATTGTACTATACGAGGGTGGTTTGAGAAGTAACTTGGTTTGATATGAAAAAAGAAATTTTGAGCGATTGTATATATTTTATTTTTCGACATAGTCCCCTCGAAGCTCGACGCACTTGCCCCAACGTTTCTGCAACTTCTCGATGCCTTCACGAAAATGCATTTCTTCGAGGTCCTCGAAATACGCGTTTACCTCCTGTATCACATCTTCGTTGGAGTTAAACTTTTTCCCCGATAAAAAGATTTTGAGTTTGGGGAATAGGTGATAGTCCGACGGGGCCAAATCCGGGGAATAAGCGGGGTGAGGAAGGAGTTCAAACCGTAATTCCGACAATTTTTGTGCAGCGACACGACTTGAATGCACCGGTGCGTTGTCATGGTGAAACATTACTTTCTTTCTTGCCAAACCTGGCCGTTTCTCGGCTATCGCCGCATGCAATTGGTCCAACAGTGATGCATAGTATGCCCCAGTAATGGTTTTTCCCTTCGCAAGGTAATCAATTAAGAGAATCCCCTTTGCATCCCAAAAAACGGATGCCATCACTTTTCCAGCTGATGGAATGACCTTGGCTTTCTTTGGAGTTGGCTCACCACGACCAACCCATTGTCTGGACTGTTGTTTCGTCTCCGGAATATAGTGATGAATCCAGGTTTCATCCATTGTCACAAAACGGCGAATAAAGTCTGTTGGATTTCTTTCAAAGACCTGGAGATTATCCGCAGATGTTCGCATACGAACACGCATTTGTTCTGGAGTGAGCAGCCGCGGCATCCACCTTGCACACAGCTTTTTCATGTGCAGTTCGTTGTGCAAAATAAAATGCACCCGCTCAGAAGAGATGTTTGTGGCTTCAGCTAATTCGCGTACCTTCAATCTTCTGTCGGTTAAAACCAAATCATGGATTTTATCGACTATTTCGGGTACAACCGCCGTTTTTGGGGCTCCAGGACGAGGTGCATCATCAATGCTTGTCCTGCCTCGCTTGAACTCATTCACCCAAAGTCGAACTGTCTCATAGGAAGGACACGAGCTACCCAATGTAGGTAAAATCCTTTCATGGATTTCTTTTGCAGTTTTACCTTCCAAAAAAAAGAACTGAATTACACCACGAATTCCTATTTTCTCCATTTTGCCGCGCTACTCCGATCACTTTTGTTTAAACTACTGTCAAATCTAAAATTCCCGCCAAAAATGACATTTGGCCACAGATAAATTATCTTGATTAAATAATCTTTGTGAATAGTTACATAGATTACACTAACGCCATCTATCGGTATCCGAAACAAGTTACTTATCTAACCACCCTCGTACTTCTCAGCTATACTCTTTTCTACGCGCGCCAAAAAGTGCTAAAAATAGTGAGCTAGTAATATCATGTGCTACCAATATTATATCAACATGAGTAAAGATGGAGCTAAGTTGGCTTTCAAATCTATGAAATTAGAAAAACAATCAGATGCGTGACAAAAGAGACCCGGGTATGTCCTAAAACTACGACGAAGACCACCGGGGGATGGGCAACAGCATCCCTGGAGAGATTATGGCATTTTACCCCATGAAATTGGGGGAGGCCTATGTTCAACAGTGGACGTCCTTCGGCTGATATGGTGATGGTGGTGGCGTGACAAAAACCTGTCTATGATTGCAACGTTCTTACAAGACTAAGGCAAATAAATGAGCACAGCGTTACCTCTTTATATTTCTCAATTTACCTCCACGCTTGAGGTTAAAAAATAAAATCAAGACCCAAGTATCGAAATAAGAATTGAGCATTCTTGTTTCAGTTTAGATCAGAGAAACAATCCTTTGTACTTAGTTCAAACCATATATCTCAAAGTCAGTCTTCCATTTTTCCTAATCTTAGCACAGCGTTACAAAGAACGCGTAATCGTCCTAGGCACACACTAAATTACATGTAACCTGAAACGTCACGTTTTTAAAAAGATATAACATCTTTCAAAGGACAATGGTCAAATGTCATTTACAATCTGACCGGAGCCGGGTGAAGGGTTTAATTACCCGATGAGAAGTGATTCCCGTCAGAGCGTCGGCATCCATTACACATGCAAATTGGCCAACCACTGTGAATGATTCAACTACAGTACCTCTTTCAACACCTAACCTGTGTTGCGTTTCTTAAGAGGGCGCAGTACGCTCGGTCTGGCTCGGCTCTTCGTACAAACGTATTTACCCTCTCATTTTAAAACGCCATGCTAGAATAACATGAAAATTTGTATACACAATGGGATCCGGCATATCTAGGTCGGACCATAGTTTCTGTTGCTAGAAATTGTAAAAGAAAAAAAATACAGCGGCTTTTTGAGTTTTTTACGGCTTGTATGAAAACGTTAATAATCGCTGTATTTTTTCTCCATTATAATTTCAAGCAACAGAAACTATGGTCCGACCTAGATATGCCGGATCCCATTGTGTATACAAAGTTTCATGTTATTATAGCCTGGCGTTTTAAAATGAGAACATAAATACGTTTGTATGGAGAACCGAACGTACTGCGCAGTCTTAAATTATTTGTTCGTCGTCACGGAAATACTAGTTAATGGAGCGTAATCTAAATACTTATCAGTGACATCCTTAAGATATTTGTATACGCATCTAACGCGAGATTTTTTACTTTATTAAGTACCGATGTTTCGAGACGAGTTACACCGGTCTTGTTCGCGGTAGAAACTAAAGTCCCGGCAAGTTGTAAACGGAGATATGGATACACAGTATTTTTCTCAAATATGCAATGAAATATTGATGTTATGTTCCTTATAACAGGCTGCGAAGTATGACGTTTCAGGTGCGGCTAGGACAAGAGGTCGTTAATGGAATTTCATACAAATTTTGCAGGCCTAGGCCGGCAAAGTCCTCTTTTTTAATTTCCATTCCACATAAATTGTGGCATAGGCACCATGACATTCTGCCACTAAAAATAAAACTTTGATTTTTTTGTTGTTTATTTCATTGCATGTTTGAGAAAAGCACTATACATACCTCGGCGGGAAATATGGGGTTGCCCGCCTCAGACCTATCCGACCTCGCTGCGCTCGGCCGTCTATATATGTCTTCGGCCGGCAACCCCTTACGTCCCGGCCTCTGTAGTAATATACTATTACTACTCCACCGACGTTTATAAAAATGTGAAGGTTGGAAAAAGGAAAGAAAGGTTGGAAGGAAAAAGTTGTTGTTGACGTAGATAATTAGTAGCATAATGAGCGCGTAGAAATCTCTTTTCAGTGGCGCGGTGCTGGGCGGAGGCAATTATGCATTTTTGATCTTTCCGCAACTGACAATTCATTTTTTAAGCAGCCTTTTTTCCGATTAAATCAAATAGAGGATAAAAAGTTAAGTAAAACTACATTTTTGACGGCCTGTTTAGCCTAGTTGGTAGTGACTCTGCCCCCGAAGCTAGAGGTCCCGGGTTCGAATCCCGGCCAGGGCATTTATTTGTGCATTTTTCACGGATATTTGTTCTTGGGTCTTGGATGTTTTCTATGTATTTAAGTATGTATTTATCTATATAAGTATGAATGTCGTCGTCTAGTACCCATAGTACAAGCTTTGCTTAGTTTGGGACTAGGTCGATTTGTGTAAGATTGTCCCCCAATATTTATTATTATTATTTATTAATAATTTCATATAAATAAATCAATTTCAAAAGTTCCTCATTCTAAAAGAGAGTAAGTGACAATTAAGGCTTCACAGCGTAACAAATCATACAGAAGAACTGTTACTTTGGCAGATTTACTAAAGAAAGTGAACTGCTGTTCTTTTTGCGCGCTGTGACTGTCACAATTTCATAGTAGTGACGTCATTACTACGATATACGCTTTCTTCACATTTTCGTGAATATTTAGAAAACTAATAGCTATAAAATTAAAAAAATATAAATCTTGGGTTTTCTGGTTACCAAATTAACGATATGACTTAAGAGTGCGCAGTACGTTCGGTTCTCCATACAAACGTATTTATGCTTGAAATTATGATGGAGAAAAAATACAGTGATTATTAAGGTTTTCATACAAGCCGTAAAAAACTCAAAAAGCCGCTGTATTTTTTTTCTTTTACAATTTCTAGCTATAGAAACTATGATCCGACCTAGATATGCCGGATCCCATTGTGTATACAAATTTTCATGTTATTCTAGCATGGCGTTTTAAAATGAGAGCATAAATACGTTTGTATGGAGAACCGATCCACACCGATCGTACTGCGCCCTCTTAAGATTTCATACTACTTAAAAATTTGAATGTTGTCAACTGTAGATTACTGCCTCATAAAGTAACTTGTATTTCATCTGTGCTGATATGTTACACACGCCGGCTCCGCTCTACCGCGCTACCGAATACGCGGTTTTTTGGTGCAACGTGTTCCGGACCTCGTGCGTGTTACCACAAAACCGGCTCCGGCCCGCAACGACACTGCGCCACGCTATATGCGTTGCAAGCTAAAGAGTTCCACGCTCACTGGCCATTTGTTTAGTGTCCGGGTACTGGGGTACCCGGGTACCGGGCTATCCGCGTACCCGGGTAATTCGGGTAACTAATTTGCGTGTTTACCCAGTGGCGGTGCAGTGCAAGTTTCAATAGTGGAATGTAGCGAATTCCCGCGACGCCCAGCCAAGTATTCGAGAATTTAATCAAACTTACTTTATCTACCGTAATCCAGTTCGTAGTGTCATTAAAATAATTATTTAGCACTTTATTGCTGTTTGAGTTTAATTATATTTTACTCAAAGGATGTAAGTCATCATCATCATCCTCCTAGCGTTATTCCCAGTACAGTTGCATCCTGAAGAATGCCTGGGGTCCGTGCCTGATCCCAAGAATTGGCGTAGGCACTAGTTTTTACGGAAGCGACTGACATCTGACCTTCCAACCCGAGGGGGAAACCGACCTTATTGGGAATAGGCTTGTCAAGTGAGTGGGCAACTTGATTGTTAGAAGTTCTCAAGCCGCCCTGAGGCCTCTAACTTGGCTTAACGATTGATATCATAGACAGTAACCGGGATCAACGGCTTAACGTGCCTTCCAAAGCACGGGAGCGCTCAGTTAGTAACCACTCAAAGCGGACACCCATCCAAGGACTGACCTCGCCCGACATTGCTTAACGTCGCATACCGCACGCAGTACGCGGATGCCACTGGGCCACGAGCGCTCCAACTCAAAGGATGTAACTATATAAGAATAAATAGTGAATATTTATTTTACTCATTTATTTACTTAATACACACACATGTCCGACTTACATTGGGCACCAAACGCCAGGACATGAAAAAAATACAAAGCAACAGTAAGACAATTAAAAAAACAATTGAGGCAAACACAGCAAATCTTACAAAACGATAAAAACTAAAAAAATTGTAATGGGTTAATAAATAATAATAATCATGTAGTTATATTAAGTTACGTAACTATATTGGCTTATTTATACCTAGCTTAGTCTGAAACCAGTATCCAATTGTTTATATAACTTGATGTATAAGGTAAATATTGTGTTCTTGGTTAATAAGCCGGGTCACCATAGAGCTGTTAAGAATGAGCTGTGTTGGAAAGATATTTTCATCAAATATGCACTTTATGCTACACAGTAACACGCGTGAAATTGCAAGCATTTGCAGAGTATCGTAACTTAGCGCCAGGTGGGTCATTTGTTGTTTGTCGATGTAGTATTAAGGCGAAGATAACCATGAACATTTTGAATGACTCCCTGGTATAGGTTAGTTATAGGTCGATAAACTATGTTAAAATTGGCAATGGCAAATGATTCCATATTAACAAAAAACTTTGAAGATTTAGTTTTATATATTTAGATTATATTTCCGAAAGAGTGGTCACAATTTAAAAGCGGTAACAAATTAGTATTTATTGTTGCTTCTATCTTGGTTTTTCATCGGCCTGTTTAACCTACTTGGTAGTGCACTGCTACAAAGCTATAGGACCCGGGATCGAATCCCGGTAAGGGCATTTATTTGTGTAGTAAGTAAAAGCATAATGTACCTGAGACTTCGATGTCTTCTATGTATATATATGCTTAGTTTGGGACTAGTTCAGTTTGTTTAAGTTAATCCACAATTTTTAAATCAAAATCAAATATTTATTCTGCAAATAGGCCACAAGGGCACTTTTACAAGTCAAAGCGTGAATTTATACAATAAAAAAAAACTGACAATCTTACTTAATAATAATGATTAAAAAAATATACTGATTAACAATTATATAAAAATAAAAAAATATACTGATTAACAATTATATAATATTGAATACGATCTGTCCGAATAAACAAAAAGTACATAAAATTAATTTAATATCTCAGAGATGTATATGGTCTCTGAGCGTCCAAATACGATTAATAACAATTATTTAAAAGTCCTTAGAAATGTAAATGATCTCTAAGCGCTAAAATTAAAATAAGTAAACTTAATATTGTTAGAGATGTATAAGGTCTCTAAGCGTCAATAACAATAAAACTAATCCAGAACAGGATTATGTCTCTCGTCAATCTACATACAATAAAATAACACTAGTATTAAGGTATTTACTTTGCCCTTGCAAGCATGAACAGACCGGACTCCACAAACAGCACCCGATCACGAGTATGACGCGTGTCTCAGCCATCGCCTCCCTCGACCATCTGTTAGGGAAGGTGGCGACCCGATCAACGACGCCGCCGTAAGCAAAGCCCTTTAAGCGAGCATGACATATTCAGGCTGCCGGACATTAATAATATCAAAGATTAAAATGACTCTTCGGCGAGAAACAGCATCATGTTTCATAAAATGCAACGACAGAGCTATTTGTACAAGGAAATATGCTAAGTGAAGCATATGTATATTAAAACTAACAGGATTTAACTATCACTGGCTTAAAACCATTTTTGTCATTTAAGAAATCGTTGACAGTATAATAGGCCTGGCTTAACAAATAACGTTTAATATGAGACTTAAATTTACTGAATGGAAAATTAACTATATCGATGGGTATTTTATTATAAAATCGTATACAGTTCCCCACAAACGACGTGCTAACCTTCCGGAGACGACTGGCCTTCACTGCAATCTTGTGTTTACTTCTAGTGTTGTAGTCGTGGATATCACTGTTAAGTTTGAATTCTTGAATATTTTTTCGAACATACAAAATATTTTCAAGAATGTATTGACATGCCACAGTAAGAATATTTGCCTCCTTAAATTTTTCTCTGAGAGATTCTCTTGCCTTAAGTTTGTAGATGGAGCGTACAGCTCGTTTCTGTAGCACGAAGACGGTCTGGATGTCAGCCGCTTTTCCCCACAACAGGATTCCATAGGACATAACACTATGAAAGTAACTGTAATATACCAGCCTGGCTGTCTCAACGTCAGTTAACTGTCTAATCCGTCTTACTGCATAGGCCGCAGAACTAAGTTTGCCGGCCAGAGTGGCAATATGCGCATGCCATTGCAGTTTTGAATCTAAGGTGACACCTAAAAACACTGTTCTATCTACAAATTCCATTTCATCAGACTTTAATTTGATCTTAGAATTGTTTGCCTGCTTGACATTAGGCATAGTGAATTTGATACACTTTGTTTTCTTGGAATTTAAAAGCAAATTATTTGCTGTAAACCAGTTCACAACAGTACCTAGTGCCTCATTAATACCGTCAAAGTTTTTGTCTTTGCGGCCTACCTTGAAGATAAGCGACGTATCATCTGCGAATAGCACTATATCATGTTTATCTTTTACAAGGTTTGGTAAATCATTAATATAAACTAGAAACAGAAATGGGCCCAGAATTGATCCTTGAGGAACTCCAAGAGCAACCGTTGTCCCTGCAGATTGAGTCCCGTTGATGACTACCCGTTGAGTTCTCTCCGACAGATACGATGTAACAAGGTCAAGGGAACCGTTTCTTATCCCATAATGGCTTAACTTTCTAATTAAATTCTCGTGATTAACGCAATCGAATGCCTTTGATAGATCACAGAACACTCCAATAGCATCTTGAGCCTCTTCCCAGGCATCAAAAATATGTTTAATTGGTACCACACCGGCATCAGTGGTAGAGCGACCTCTAGTGAACCCGAACTGATTGCTATTGAGTAGTTTATTGCGATTAAAATGGGACATCAGCTGATTATGAATAAGTTTCTCAAAAACTTTGCTTAATGCCGGTAGTATTGAGATTGGTCTGAAGTTGGTAGGGTCAGTTTTTGATCCTGATTTAAACAACGGGATGATTTTACTGTGTTTCATCAGGTTAGGAAAAACTCCAGTTTCAATACATTTATTGAAAATATCAGCTAAGAAAGGTGCGATTGATTCTACAATGGAATGTAATACTTTTACTGAAAGGCCCCAAAGATCTTCAGTCTTTTTTAAGTTTAATGATTTAAATGCTTTAATTATAATATGGGGGGTCACGTCAGTGAAGCTAAAGATTTCTGTACATTCTGTTACATTTTCTTTCAATAGCGATTCAGCGACATCTGGTGATGAATTCAAAGATTTCGTGGTCTCGACGGGTACATTAGTAAAAAACCGCTCAAAATGATCTGCTACTTCGTGGTCAGAACTCACTAGAGTGTCATCGACTCGCAGGCTGAAGTGCGCATCTTTTAACTTACTTTTCCCAGTTTCATTGTTGATCACTTGCCATACAGTTTTAATCTTATCACTGGAGTTCTGGATCTTTTTTGACAAGTAATCGGCTTTAGCAGCGACACACATTAACTTAAAAGATTTTGAATAGTTCTTAACATACTCAAGAAATTCCGGCCTTTTATCAGTAGTTCTTGAATCATACAAGTCATAAAGTCGGCGCCTCTTCTCGTGAATGTCTGGCGTGGCCCAGTCGCTAAATTTAGTCTTGAACTTGCTTTGAATATTCTTCAAATTAAAACAGACATCGAATTCCGTTTTGATACAATTAAACAATCGAGTACACAAACGGTCAGGGCTTTCCTGAGTGAGTGGAAGATAACATAATCGTTTCATTATATTACGATTGAATAAATCTAAGCTCTTTTCAGAAATAAGTCTGCACATAGTGTGTCGTGGAACTTTATCAGTTTTCCCGCTGAAGGCGACTTGTTGTCCACAGTGGTCAGAACTTAAGTTGTTTATAACAAATTTACTAATCGCATCCTTGTTACTGAAAATGTTATCTATACATGTCGCGCTGGTTGCTGTAATGCGAGTTGGCTCACAAAACAAGTTCACCAGGTTAAAAGATTTAAAAGTATTCACTAGACTCACACTCATGGGCGATTTCTCAAGTAAGTTAACGTTAAAATCACCGCAAACAATAACGCATTTTGTACTCTTAAAAATACTGCTGAGCACTTCTTCCATCACTGTCTCAAATAGACTGTAATCCGCCGATGGGGGCCTGTATACGCATATAATTATAAATTGGTCTAACTCCACACAAGAGAGTTCTATGTGACGCTCGACAGACATGTCAACAATATCTTTACGCTCTTTAAATTTCAAATTATGTTTCACCATAATCAAGGATCCTCCACGCCTACATGACTTTCTAGAGTATGAACTTACTATACTATGATTGCTAAAATTAAACATAAATTCATGATCTTTAAGCCAGTGCTCCGTTATACATAGAATATGAATATTTGAACATTGTATGAACAAATCAATTTCAAGTTCCTTACTAGTAAATCCCTGTATATTTTGATGAACCATATTAATACTAGTGTTACATCTATCAACGGGTTCGGGGCCGGTGGTAACACGCGTTGTCTTATCGGTCAGTTTAAATTACTCGCCGGCACCGACCCCGTTTCGAAGCCCACGCTACTAAAACGTAACACAGGAACCGCCTTAACATTATCAAACGTCGTGCTAGTCACGACGGGGTCTACAATATTATATGCTAACAATTTAGCACACTCACGTAAGTACCTTTTCGGTATATATGGACGCTTTTCAGTCAAAACTAAATTCTTAACAAATTATATTTCGTCGCTTCATTCTTCGATATAAATATACAACAATGTAGTACTTTTATTCTACTGGCAACCTCGCACACAATTTAAAAGACACTGTTTTGACCGGTTCTTGACAAACCCTGTCGGTGGCGCCCTCCTGCTAACTCCGGAGCGCACCTCAGTTGATATCGTCATTCTTTTATTGTGCGCGGCAACAAACGCACAGGCTCTTTGAACAGAATTTTACTAAATTGTTAAAAAAGTTAAAATGTCGCGAAGAGGTTCCGATGAACAGGGACCACCAAAGAAAAGGCGACGTGTAATTATTTATTCTGATTCTGAGGATTCCGAACAATCAGGTATGTACATTTTCTTACTATTCAAGATATCACTCAGTGGCCATTTATATAATTGTTTTATGCTTGGGGGTTGACCGTGAGTCAACACGAGAGCTCTTATTTACCGGGGGGTTGTCCGTGAGACAACACGATGGTATTATCTAACCTGGGGGTTGTCCGTGAGACAACACGATGGTGCTTTGTTCCTTGACCGCAAGGTTAACCGAGACTTAACTTGGAGGCAAGGTGACACATGTAATATTCGAGTTTGGTTATAATAATTAGTTTCATCAGTTTCGGCCGTGAGCACAAACTGATAAAAATTTTCTTTTCTTTTTGTCTATATACCCTCAAAAATAAGTAATACTTAAATATTGTTGTAGATAATGAACAACAACAAATTAACGAAGACAACGTGGATGGCAATAGCCAACCACCGCCGACGAGCAATGGCCCGGATGATTCACCCGGAACAGAGGGACAACCAATGGATTCTACGCCTCAACAGACCGAGACCTCGCTCGAGGAACCTCTCGCTGAACTAGATGCGGAGTTTTTAGCGGCGTTAGGTGATCCGGCGGATGACATACCCACATATGGAGAAAAAATTCAGCAGGACCTGGCCCAGCGTTGGTTGCCCCTGCTAGGCAAAGGTATGCCAAAAGATAAAAAGGAAACCCTTGTAAAAGAACACACCATCCCAGAGAACTGTAAGTTCCTACGAGCCCCCACTTTGAATGCTGAAATTTCAGCAGCAATTTCCGACACAGCTAGGGCTCGAGACAAGAAGCTTGAGTCGAATCAGAACCAACTTGGACTAGGAATTTCAGCAGTGGGTAAAGGATTATCTTTACTCCTCACCAATGATGACAAGCATAAAAAGATCCAGGCTATAAAATTCATTGCAGATGGCTGCAGAATTTTATCTGACCTGCATTATAATGAGACACAGGCGAGAGTGAAACTCATAACTCCCGGCTTAGACAAAGCCTTTCTGCATGTCATACAGGATGTAAAGAGGGACGAGACTCTTTTCGGTGAAAAGCTTTCCGAAAAAATAAAAGCATCCAAGACCATCGAGAAACAAGGTCTCCAGATCAAGAAAACTCCAGCTCCTCAAAAGATCACTGCAACAGGAACTGCGCAATCCCAGCCGTCGACCTCTCGTCCGCGCGGCCAGGGAAACTGGTCGAGCGCCTCTCGCTATCAGTTTTCGAGAAGGGGGGGGCGCGGGACGGCATACAAGTACGGGACAACACCCCGCAGGCCAGCGTGGTCAACCACGATGACCACCAACAAACCTCCACCGGCGGCCGGCGGCAGACCACGTGCTGCTCCCCACCAGTAAATGAGGTACACGTACACGCCGGCAGGTTGCAGGCATTTTATAAATGTTGGACATTAATCACAAAAAATGCCATAGTATTAAAATGGATTCGAGAAGGGCTTCCGATTCCTTTACATAATAATGTAAAACAATATACTGTACCGACAAATTCTTTTTCTCAAGATGAATTGGAAGATATGAAACTAGCTATAAAAAATTTATTAGTTTTGGGCGCGATAGCTAAATGTGAACCTTTACCTGAACAATTTATCTCGAAAATATTTCTGACCCCGAAATCAAATGGTGGTAAGAGATTTATTTTAAATCTTAAACCACTAAATAAATTTGTTACAAAAACACATTTTAAAATGGAGGATTATCGTACAGCTATAAAGTTAATTCCAAAAAATGGGTTCATGGCTACAATAGACCTAAAAGAGTCCTACTTACTTGTGCCTATTAAGCCTTCAGACCGGAAATACCTAAGGTTTATTTTTAATGATGATAATTCAGCTGAAGACATTTTATATGAATTTAACGCTATGCCATATGGTTTATCTATCGCGCCTAGAAGCTTCACTAAGATCATGAAGGAAGTAGTATCCTATCTACGCCACCAAGGGTTTATGAATGTCGTTTATTTAGACGATATTTTGTGTATAGGACATGATTACAATGAATGTGTTCGCAATGTCACTGAAACCATACGCCTACTTGAATGCCTAGGCTTCATTATCAACTTTGACAAAAGTTCGATTCAACCACAACAATGTTGTAGGTACTTAGGGTTTATTTTTAACTCCTTGGAAATGACACTATCTATTCCAACGGAAAAACGCAACATTATAGCAAGCTTAACAAAAAAATTTAAATCATTAAAGGTTTGTAAAATACGTGATTTAGCCCAATTTCTGGGCACATTGACTGCCGCATGTCCCGCCATACAGTACGGCTGGATGTACACCAAACGTTTAGAACGATTAAAGTTCTTGGCATTACAAGAACATTCATCTTATAACGCTAAGATGATATTGCCACCCGAAACTTTATCGGACTTGGATTGGTGGATTAATATTATCGAAACTACATTTAAGCCAATCGGTGAATTAAGTTTCGATCTTGAGATATTTACTGACGCCAGCCGTACTGGATGGGGCGCATTCTGCGAAAATCAACGTATACACGGGGGATGGAAAACGGAGGAAACAATGTTTCATATTAACTATTTAGAATTGCTCGCAGTGTTTTTAGGCTTAAAATGTTTTGCTCGAGACAAACGTGAGTGTGCTATATTGTTGCGTATAGATAATACCACGGCTGTAAGCTACGTTAATAGAATGGGTGGAATACAATTCCCCCATTTAAACGATGTCACTAGAAACATATGGCAATGGTGCGAGAAGCGAAACATCTGGCTTTTTGCTTCATACATTAGTACAAAAGAGAACAAAGAAGCAGATGAAGAGTCCAGAAGAATAAATCCTGATATCAAATGGGAAATAACGAATAGAGGTTTCCAAAAAATCACTCAGCAATTGGGTAAACCAGATATCGATCTCTTCGCTTCCCGCACCAACGCTAAATGTGAAAATTATGTTTCATGGAAACAAGATCCCGACGCGTTAACGGTAGATGCCTTTACGCTTTGTTGGTCTTCCTGGTTTTTTTACGCGTTTCCACCCTTTCCTCTTATTCTGAGGAGTTTACGTAAAATAATCACCGATAAAGCGGAGGGAATATTTGTATTTCCTTACTGGCCGTCGCAGCCATGGTTTCCGTTGATAACCCGTTTACTTAATTCTGAGATTATTTTTCTCGATTCCGATAATGATGTTCAATATCGTTCTTATAGGGGTCAACAGACGTTTACCCTGGCTGCGGCGACGCTCTCCGGCTCGCGTTCACCAGACGCGGGTCTCCACCAGCAGCTTTAAATCTTATGGTAGCATCCCTAGCGAAGAACACTCTGTCACAATATAACGTGACATATAAATTATGGTGGAAGTTTTGCTCAGATAGCACTCTTAACCCCCTCGAAGGTTCAGTCTCCGATGTTTTATCATTTCTATCAGAGAGATTTAATATTGGAGAGTCATACGGTTCATTAAACTCCCATAGGTCTGCACTCTCCTTGCTTCTAGGAAGTGGTATTTGCGTTAACGACCAAACCAAGAGACTTCTCAGAGGCGTATTTAAATCTAGACCCACCGCACCTAAATATTGTGAAACTTGGGACCCTCAGATTGTACTAAATTACATATCTAAGTGGTACCCTAACATTAATCTCTCATTAGAAAAAATTACCAAGAAGACGGCGGCTCTATTAGCGTTATGCACAGCTCACAGAGTGCAGACCTTCTCGCTGATCAAGCTCAATAATATAAAAATCGGTACCAGTGGAGTTAAGATTGCTATCTCAGATATCATCAAAACATCTGCGGCAGGTAAAGAACAGCCTGTTCTAGTTTTACCTTATTTTAATGAAAATCGCAACATCTGCCCGGCTACAGTCATCCAAGATTACATCGAAAAGACTAGAGAAATCAGAAATAGTTCACAAAATCTTTTTCTAACTTTTAAACGACCACACAAACCTGCTACTTCACAATCCATCAGTCGATGGATCAAACAAGTCTTAGGTGAGGCGGGGGTGGACGTGTCAGTGTACGGCGCTCATAGCACGCGTCACGCTTCCACGTCCGCTGCACATGCCTACGGCGTCTCAATCGACTCCATCAGGAAGACAGCCGGGTGGACTAGCATGTCACAGACCTTTGCAAAGTTTTACCGTCGTCCACTAACGGACGATGGGGCCTTTGCAAGATCGGTCTGTTTTCCCAAAGATGATTAAAAAATGATTTTCTATATTTGTTTGTACAATTTAATTGTTACGGAGAAGAATAATAAACACATCTTATTTCTAACATATGTCGTTTATTTGCTAAAATACATATGGACATTTTACAAAACTTTCAACTCTAAACATCTACATTGTTGTATATTTATATCGAAGAATGAAGCGACGAAATATAATAGAAGATCAAACGAGCTTCGCAAGCGAGGTTCGATCGATATTATATGAGTACGCTTCATTCGAAGATATAAGTTCCCACCCACCCTGACCCAGTGCGAAAGTTTTGTATCTCTAAAAGAATGACGATATCAACTGAGGTGCGCTCCGGAGTTAGCAGGAGGGCGCCACCGACAGGGTTTGTCAAGAACCGGTCAAAACAGTGTCTTTTAAATTGTGTGCGAGGTTGCCAGTAGAATAAAAGTACTACATTGTTGTATATTTATATCTTCGAATGAAGCGTACTCATATAATATCGATCGAACCTCGCTTGCGAAGCTCGTTTGATCTTCTATTTGTTCGTATCGAAATACGAAATCGTACAGCTGTATAGAGACAACCTATACAAAATGGAATTTAAATAATGTAAGTTTATATATTGCTTTGCCGACAAAGTATCCGAAAAAGGCAACGCACATATTATGATTTTACCTATACCTCGCTGGTCTATTTCAGTGAGGGTCTCCGATAGTCTAATAATGTCTCGCTCGGTACAGTCTAAAATATCACCGACGAACACCACTAGCGTAGAGTCGCAGTCGAAGTGGTCAGCGGCGATGCACGAGGCCAGACGATCGACGGAGGCTCTCGGGAGACAGTTGTTGGTCACCCTCTGAGTCAAGCGGCCCGCTAGCAGCGCGCCGAGGCCGACGCCCGCCCGGTCCGAGTACACGACGGTGCGGTTTATTCAATATCTACGAGGGGTGATCCATAAGTTTTGATAATCGGTATGAAACACCCCGTTAATGATATTATTTTAATGTGGGCTGTACCATGACACTAATCAACATTAAATTAGAGTAAAAATATATAAACATTATTCATTTGTTTTTCTGTAATTGCTGAACAAAAAAAAATCCGAATTGAAAAAATAAGAAGATGGCGGATATAAGAGTTGGTTTTGTAATTATTTGGAGCGGTGTTGAAAAAGTCCTGATACACTAATGAAGAATATTGTAATTGAAAATAAAACCTTGGTTTATCATTATGATTTAAAGGATAAGCAAGTTATCTGTGCCTTGGTTTTTTTTTATCTCCAGCTCTGTCACCAATATTAGGGAGTATTTTTCGACTTCTTCCTGGACTATTGAGGCCTACCAATAAAAACTGCGAAATTAGCTTTCACTAATTGAGCTCAAATATTGTTGGAGAGTTGTATAACATTATTCTATCAGAGTTGTGTTAAATATTATAAATAAGCTAAAGAAAAAAAAAAACACGAATTTTCGGGAGAAATTGTACTTCAGAGCCTTCTAATTGACAAAGGTGCTGCTCTTCAAGTAAAGATCAGAACTGATAACCGTTCCTATTGTTATTTAGCCCTAACTTCCGACTATTACTTCTCATTCACTTATGTTCAAAACCAACTACATGAAAATTAAGAGCTGGTGATGACTTAGTGAAGGTATAAAATTTGACCTCAAAAAGTAAAATTATATTTATTGGGGTAAAATAAAACAATTGAATGACGTTAATAAGTATTTGAAAATATAGAAAGTGTGCATATTGTGTTAAAAATATAACGATTTACATATCTCCCATATTTAATACTGATTATCAAAACTTATGGATCACCCCTCGTATATGGAAACTGACAGTTTTTTCAAGGTATATATATCCTCGAGAGACAAAAATTATGACAAAAACAATGATCTATCACAAACAAATTAACAAATTAGCATTAACCCGGCTAATATTTTCAAATCCCTACTTACAAACTTTATTTGTTTATGTTTTATGTTGTGTATAAACTCTGCACCACCTACATACATACCTATTTATTATTTCCTTTTTTCCGCTACTCAAAGGTTGTCTGGAAAAGTTCGCTCTTTGGCAATAAGACCGCCTGTTATCTCCCTTTACCTACACATTACTGTTTTCTTTCTGTTTGTTACGTTTTATTTGTATAAGGCGTGCAGTAAAGACCATTTGTATTGTATTGTATTGTAACCCGGGATTCGAACCCAGAACCGCTAGCTCTCGTAGGCAAGGTCACTACCAACTAGGTTAAAATGGTCATCATATTGATCACAAACTAGACAAATAAGGTAAAACCCGGATCACTTCAGCTTGATTTAGCGTACCCACTCACGGAGAAATGAGGCTCGTGTACCCGGTTATCCGGCACTCGTAAAAATCCGGGTAACGTGGAACTACCGGGATATTAATATTATCTTAGCAACATGCCTAACCCAATAACGTGGCGTATGCTTTGATGTTGCATTTATGAGTTTGTTTGGGCCGTCTTGTGATGAAATTGTTTTATGAATTAATTTGTATACTGTAATAGAACCGCTATGCGCTTGAAATATAGATACAGTCGGTATACGAAAACCTTTGTTAGATTATATTAAATTCATTCTATACTAGGTGGAACACGATGGACTTTTCTGTAAACAGGGAATAGGTCTGAACAGCTCTGGTACTATGGCTTTGCCAAATAAACTATGTAATATTCGTAACCGTTTTCGAGTTATAGCAATTAAAAACACAGCATATTTTCAACCCTATCTTATCTTATTCATATTTTGAAGTGACATAACTTGACATAAGTCACTTCAAAATATGAATACTTAAATGCTAATATTGAAACAATAGGGTTGGTACTAATTTTAAAATGCATTCTTTTAATTATATTTTTTTCTTTGCAATAAAAGTATCTAATGATTATTATACTTTTAGGAAAGTCCGTGGTATTGTTCTTCCCTGTATAATATGAAATAGTAAACAACATGAGAACACTATTTTTAACTGCAGGTCTAGTATACCTTGCAGTCGGTTTATAATGTGTTTTACATTGGTTTTTACCCAACATTCTACTCTTTAACTCGAAAATCATCGATTTTTTTTTTCGTAACTACCTATTTGGAAATAAAAGATTATTTACATAAAAATATTGGATGGATTATCCAGAGAGAAATCGAGATCTCCCAGGAGAAATAAATGCAATCGTAAAAAAAACGTCACGTTTCAACTGCCAATAAGCCAAAACGCCACTTATTTCATCCACTAGCCGCAGGCGTCAGGCTCCCCTCAAAATATTAAACGTCACAATTTAAAGCTGCTTGTTATTCAACCCAGGGCAACACCACCGATAATTATTACTTAAACGAAACAGAAACGACTTAAGCGCCTGTAAACGACGACGACTTACGACATTGCTGAACTGAGGTGGGAATTATTGCGCGCTGCATTGTATTGAAAGCCAATGTCGTTTGTACACTGCGGCATTGCAGCTACCGCTGACAAACTTGATGTGCCATCAGCTCGCACCTTATCCGGCTGTGATAAGGACCAAATTGGCTTGCCAGAAGCTATAGTTAATACCACTAGTAGAATAGCAATACCGTGACCACGCATACATTACATTATAATACATTTAAAACAGCCGGCGTCGATTTATTAATTCGACGTGATTATAGCGAGATTATCTCGTAGATAACTTGATGGTGATATAAACATTATTCTGAAATTAACTTATTGCCATTGAATGCTTTTCTGCAGTTTCATCGATTTTATTTTTACGAGTCAACGCGTCATACGATGGCAACCATCTCACGAATCAAAAGTGTGTCAATTGATGTCAATAGTTAAAAACCGGCCAAGTGCGTGTCGGACCACGCACAATAAGGGTTCCGTACCGACACCTCCTAATCTACATTTAAAACCACTATACAATACATTTAATCACAAAAGGTCGTATCTTTATAGGAAACTTACGACACTTACGCCCTTTTGTTTTGGCAAGATAGTTTTTTAGCAATAACTCAAAAACCGTTGAAAATATCTTGTTCAAACTAAAAGTCGTTGAAAGGAATGTTCTTCATCATGTTTTTTTTCACAATTTTAAACTTCATAGTTTCAGTTAGGGCATTGGTTTCTGTGGTAAGCAGAGACATTTGTTCCTGAGACTTGGACGTTTTCTATGTATTTAAGTATATATCTATTAAATATATCGTCGTCTAGTACCTATAACACAAGCCTTATTGAGCTTACTGTGGTGTGGGACTAGTTCGATTTGTGTAAAAAATGACCCCTAATATTTATTATTATATTATTATTATTATAGTTTGGCAATTAGACGGGGGGGGGGGGGGGGAGGGCACAATTTTTACGACTTTGACAGCTAATATCTCACCAACGGTTGGCTTAAATGTTTTTTTTAATATTAAGCTCTATGTCATTTTTGAAGGCCTATCCATAAATACCCGACACGCCTATATACATTGAAAAAAAATATATATTTGACCCCCCTGTTACATGTATGGGGTGCCCCCCAGTTTTATATTGTTTTCGTAATTTCACATCATATTTCTAAAGCGGTTCATAACATACACCTTCACACCAAATTTTATAATTGTAGTGGTCATATTCTCCGAGTAAATCGGCTGTGACGGATAGGCAGACAGACAGACATGACGAATCTTATGGATTTGGATCCGTTTTTGACATTTGGCTACGGGACCCTAAAAATGCTAACACACGTCATACGTTAGTCAACGATAAACCAACGCTTAATTGTTCACCAGGTAACGCCAGGTAGCCCTTCAATCGCCAGCACATTAGCTTAATGGCGTCCAATTTTCCCGCATAGATTTAACGAAGTAATTGTCACCGGCGATAGGGTAATGTAAGAGCAGAGAGGTAATTCCGACGCCGTTTAATTACCTCGGACTGGGCACGTGTTCACGTATAGCTACATTTATCTACACTCACAAGAATGATTGGGCCTCAAATTTGGTTCATCGGTTTTGCATTATAATAAAAATTGAAGCTTGGAGTAGGCAAAGAGACTGTTTAATAATAAAGAATCTTTTGGTATTCAGGTGTTACTATACTTATAAATACATAACCCTAAAATTTTACAGTAAAAAGTCTGTATTTGCATGTTCATCGCAAAAAAGCATTAGACTGGATCGCGTTTCAAATTTTACATGCAAAAATAGTCTCTTTTTATGTTATAAGAGATTATACATTATTTATAGCTTTCGACGCAATTTCATTAATCAAATGTGACGTGTCAAACTGAGCAACGAATCGATATTATATTTTGCATAAAGATAGTTTAGGTAAAAAGAAGAGAGCCTTTTATATTTACCAAAAATGTTAAATTTTCGAGGCATAGGTACTCGTAAATATGCAAAAAATCTACCGTATCGAAGCGTTGATGAAAGCAGATAACACAACTTCATTCATTACACAGAAATCAAGCACAATGAAAATCTAGTTGTAGCGGACTGTGGTTCAGATCGAAATCGAAGTGCTCATTATGCTTTTATATTAATTAAATCGTTAAATTACAATCATAACATTTATAGAAGTAAAGAAATGTTGATTCAGGAAGGTTATCGTTGTTTTTAATCAGATAAGTGATTTAGTAACAAAAACGGGTAGTTCCACTATCTATAAATGTAATCTTGCTGCCCATGGGTGCTGGGAGCACAAATGGCGGAGACAACTATTCGGTAAGGTCAATGAGGTGGAATCTTATTTAGTGCGGGAGACCAAATGAGGTGGAACGTCTATTCCTTCTAGATTATTTACCAATTTAATATGTTTTAGGTTGTGCCTCAACTTTTAAATTATGATGAACATTGCAAATTAAAGGGAAAAATTGAAAAATATAATGCTCCGAGCAGGATTCGAACCTGCGACATCTGGCATACGCGGCCAATCGCTCTAGACTCTGAGCTATCGGAACAACCAAGCTCGTCCAAGAAATCCTTCAATAGTTCCCTCTTACAACGCCTTAGGGAGGCGTACAGCCAAGTCAATATTTTTTCAAGCCAGTAATTTTTCAATTTTTCCCTTTAATTTGATATTTTTGTTAGCAGTGCTTTAGTACAAAATTAAAATTAATATATGATGGACATTCTTAACATTTTGTAAAAATTTGACTATTTTGGGAATAGGTCGAGTAAATTTCTTCCTATTTAAATCCATGTTGTGTGCCACTAAGCATAGACCTAACCTTTTTTCCGCTACTCACCTTGATCTTGTACATGTTCCAAACAAAAACACATTGTATAAATAAAAACAATTTTATTTTGATTGCAAGAAAACCAATATTATGCTAAATCAGATTCAAATCCCAATCGAAACGATATCGGAGGACATTCCACAAACAGAAAACAACACGAACCGGCTCGGTGTATGATTGTTGATCAAATCTGAAACATCAATAAGCCACGATGTTTTCCGTATGCAAATAATTCAGGAACACCGATAGGCAAGGGCGAAAGGTTTAGCCGAAGTTTTTATATAGACCAAACCTTTGGGAAAAAATGCGAAAGGGTCGCACAGAATTTTCGATGATTAGTCTTTAGCAGAAAAGCTACACGAACGCTATACTTAAATGATATTTTGTTATGGGTTTTAAAAACGTGTACGAAGTAAGTTACACGGGAATGCATAAAATATAATTTGTCTTTATATTTCAAAATATTGCCATATAGGAAAACATTTTTTGTATTTTCCGAATCATGGGTATGCGTACGTCGTAGTTCGAGGCTGCTTCATACATAGACGAGGCCGAGGGACCGTGCCGCCATCTATGGTATGAGCAACAAACAAACGGGTACTCAGTGTGCCTATCGTTATAATACTTATAACTAACTAACTAGGCTGGCATGACGACCCAAAATAGAGTGCACGCCACCTTTCTCGGAAGAGGCGAGGTGAGGATCCTTAAAAATGCCGAAATAAAAAAGCTAAAGTAAAGTAAAAAGTAAAAGTAGTTTATTCTTCAAATAAGGCATATTACATGAACCTATGAACGTCAATAAACTACCACCGGTTCGGAAAAATATACCTCTGCCACGAGAAGAACCGGCGTAAGAAACTCGGCGAGGTGTAATTTTTTCAAAACAATATAAAATACTGGGGAGTATTTGTCTTCTAGCAAAAGTCATATTTAACTTTCATCAGAGCATTTGTATAAATCAGTATTTTGATCAGTGCAAGCTAAATCCCATAAGTAAAAAAAACATACATTTAAAATTTAGCAAGTCCATTCTCACAGTCGCATGTAAATTTGGCTTTGCATAATCGCTGGCTTAATTCTGACCGCACCGAATGGATTCTCGTCAAAATATGCCACAGGCGAGCGACGTGACACCGTGAAATGTAGCTATTTGGAGCTATGACTAAGGCAACTAAAACTACAGACACGTACAAAATTCGTGCCTATACTTATCATAGAATTGTTATACAGTCACTTTAAGGCGACTTCCTGACTTGGCGCAGCGGGATCAATAATTAGTATTTTTTTTCATTAATATGAGTTTATTGTTCAGAGAGATTTTCTCACCTGACCGGTGCTGTC
This sequence comes from Notocelia uddmanniana, assembly GCA_905163555.1. Taxonomy (NCBI): domain Eukaryota; kingdom Metazoa; phylum Arthropoda; class Insecta; order Lepidoptera; family Tortricidae; genus Notocelia; species Notocelia uddmanniana. The sequence continues at coordinate 33,019,719 of LR991056.1, read as the reverse complement.
AGTATAACATTTGCGCAGTAGTAATATCATGCGCAGGAGCGGGTTAGTACTGACACTGACAGTTTTCTCATTTCGTACCGTCTCCACACCGACAGGTCAGGAAGTCGCCTTACTAGGCTACAGCTTTATTTGTTGGTGTGAAATCAGTAAGCATTTGTTTACTGCTTCGGTACTGTATCAATACCGGCGCGTAATACATGCAATACGTTAGTATTATAATTCTGTTTAATTAGTAACTGACAGTATACTGAAAAGTGAAGAAATCTAGATGGCACCAGTAAGATCTCTGTAAAGTAGAAAATTCCGCATACAGTTCCCGTCCTTCCAAGTCGGAAACTAACATAACTTTAACAGTAAAAAGGATAGTGAAAATGCTCGCTGAAAAATAAATTACAGGTGAAAAAGTTACTGACGACTATTGGTATCCCCAACGTTATTACAATAGTATAAAGAATAACCAAAAATATTAGAGTAATTTCATACTTTGTACAGAAATTAAGTTGTTACGACATGAAATCTTAGTCGAAATTAGACGAATGAGAAAGCCGAACGCCGAGAATTCACTGAATCACTACTCAAGTCAAGTATCGACCCGGTGAGGATCAGGTACGGTCGTCGACTCAAACTCAGTTGAAAAGACTTATCTCAAATACGAAACCCTGTCTCTTAGAACCTTCCTTTAACAAGGGGTGAAACTAGTTATTTTATCTCAAGCCTTTGTGGCCTTTGAGGCTCGAAGAATTTGTACCAAGATTTATGGAGTTGTAGTGCTTTGCCTTATGGCTTTGTCCGTGATCGGCTTTCCTTACCAACTTTTATTTCTTGTGAGATAACAGAATTGTTAGTTTTTTTAGGGTCTCAATATATCTTTTCGGTTTCGATCTTTTTGGAGGCGTTTTTCTTTTACTGTAGTGTTATTCTAGTAGTATGTACAAGGCTTTTCCTCATCCTAGGCGAACCAATGTGCCAGACCTCCGATTACATGTTGTTATTTCCGACTTCTGGTATCAAGATACACTGACTCTGACTGTCTGGTGAATGGCAGGGTAAACATAGTAAATAGTATAGCTGTACATTGATGTGGCGATTTAAATATTGTGGGCATTTTTACTGCTACGTAAGAAACCAGCGGGGTAGTTTCGCAACGGTTTTAACGGTTCGTAACCTCATTTCTATTGTACGTTCGAAAATGTACGTGTTTACCTAGCTGGTTAAAGGGAACAAAATATATAGTATCTTCGCGGTGTCTGATTCTCTTTTACTGACATTTTTTTTATTGAGGGATTGACATTGAAAGCCGAAATTGCAAGAAGAGCTATATTAATATAACCTAGTTCAATAAGATTGTTTACACCACACCTTGCCAAAAAGCGCGTTTTTCCGCACGCTGCGCGTCCGGAAAAACCCACTTTTTGGCCAAGTGGTGACGTAAAATTGTGTACAAAACACGGGTCGTAAAACGGAAAGCCCTCTCTCGCACATTTATGACCCTTGCCTGCGGCTCGGGCCTCAAACATTTGCGATATCGGCCTTTCTTTGTTTTACAACCCTTGTATCGTAAATAGCTATTATAAATTAAATAACAAATAATATAATTCTAATAAGAAACCGTTCATTTTCCAGGTGATGAAAAAAGGAAAAGGGCAAAACTTTTACAATATCACTCTTACATCTATCAGATTATATATTTTAGTTTAACCATTGTTCAGAAATCTATTTGTTAACTGAAATAAAAACATTTTGCATTGGAATTTTGATTTAATGTGTACAAAATATTAGCTTAAATTTTTACTAATTTCCATAATTCACCTTTAGAATGTAATGTCAAAAGTACAACGACACAGACCATAAATCATTAATTTTAATTAAAACTTCATTACAATATTCCGAAAATTACTTAAATCTGGATCCAAGCAGACATGTGTCAAGAATTAAATGAATAGCTAATTCTGAATAAGACCATATTTAAAATTTAAATTTACACATATTCAAAATTTGTGAAAGTTGTTTTGCTCACATTATAAAGGGAAGTAGTTTTAGTAGAATACTCTTAGAATTATCAAAAGTATTCAGATTTCAAGACGGGCATACATTTAAAAATAGGTGTGATTTAAAGTGATTCAAACTTTGCACGAAATTATTTAATTATTTAACCATCTGTAGAAATGTGATAATGTAATAAATATTTGATATATAACAATCTTTTATCGAAAACAGTCTTTTGACAAATGGCAGGGCAGTGAGTTCGGCTTTTCAGCCGATTGAGAAAAAAAGTTGAGCAACCAGCTCTTCTTTACATTTGTTATATCTATTGAAAAGATAGGAAAACCTTGTAGATAATCGTGTAGGGACGGAGCTGGACAAAATCGGATCTCAATATTGCTAAATATGATCCAATTAAAAATCTGATACTGAATCTTATGGGAGTCGAAAACATCTTGTTTAACAACGTTTAATTGTTAGCTTGAACTGTTCATTATGTAAGTTGTCGTTCAGTTTACCAATTTTGAGTTACATGCCAATATGACCGACTAAGCTGACATTTGGCATATTTGTGTAGAGTAGATATGGTGACAATGCAATATTATGGTGCCGAGCTGATCTCATGATGGAGACAGAACATGGATGAAGGCAGTAGCAACTACACAATTTAACCCGTCGTGTTTGGGCTATTTGGAACTCTCCCAAAGAATAGGCGATGAAGTTTAAAAAACCGGCCAAGTGCTAGTCGGACTCGCGCACGAAGGTTTCCGTACCAGCACAGGTCCTAATCTACATTTAAAACCACTATACAATACATTTAATCAAAAAGGTCGTATCTTTATAGGAAACTTATGGCACTTCAGTCCTTTTGTTTGGGAAAGACAGTTGGTCAGCAATAACTCAAAAACAGTTAAACCAATCTTGTTCAAACCAAGTATCGTTGAAAGAATTTATTAATTTACATCATCTTGATTTTTTTCAGAATTTTAAATTTCATAGTTTGGAAATTAGAGGGGGAGGGGCAAACTTTTTACCACTTTGACAGCTAATATCTCGCCAACGTTTGACTGAAATAGAAAAGTTTTCTAGGAACCCCTATGTCATTTTTGAAGGCCTATCTATAGATGATTACGCCTATGTGCATTAAAAAAAATTTTTTTTGACCACCCTGTTACATGTATGGGGTGCCCCCCAGTTTAATATTTTTTCAAAATTTCACATCATATTTCTATAGCGGTTCATAGCATACACCTTCTTACCAAAGTCTCCGAGTAAATCGGCTGTGACATACGGACGGACAGACAGACAGACATGACGAATCTATAAGGGTTCCGTTTTTTGCCATTTGGCTTCTTCTTCCTCGTTTCCTCATGACTGAGGGTCGCGACAGCAATCGCCGGTAGCTTTCTTCACCAAAACTCTCCATGTAGTCCTATCCTCAGCTTTTCGGATAGATACCTGAATGTTAATTTGGCAGGCTTCCTTCACGGCGTCGGTCCATCGGGTGGGTGATCTTCCACGGCTCCTTTTTCCTTCCACATGTCCAACAACAATAAGTTTCTCCAGATCACGTCGGGCGGGCGGGTCTGGCTCACGTCGGGCCACGTGTCCGAAGTACTGGAGGAGCCGCTGCATGCAGATAGTTGACAGACGGGTCTTGATGTTGAGTGCCTTTAAGATGGAAGCGTTGGTCCTATGCTCCGTCCAGGAGATGCCCAGCATTTTACGCCAACACCACATCTCAAAAGCGTCAATCCTGTTTCGAGTGCGTGCTTTTAGCGTCCAAGTCTCCAAAGCATACAGGAAAATAGAGAAAATAAGGGTCCTCATGAGTTTAACTTTTGTTTTCCTTCCGATGCCTCTGTTCCTCCAAATTTTCTCTAAACGCATCATAGCCGACTTAGCAGTCTGACCTTTTCTGACTACTTCCTTTTCACAATCCCCGTCATTAGTGATCAGATCAGTGACCCTAGGTAAACAAACTCTTTCACTGTGTCTTGGTCAGTTAATTCACCTGTCCTATCTAGGGTGCCTGGCCGGTCGACAAACATCAACTTGGTCTTCGATAAGTTTATTTGAAGGCCATACTCGTCACTCATGCTGTGTACCCTTTGCAGAAGATCGGCAAGTTCACTTTCCGTTGCGCCAATAATGGTGGTGTCATCTGCAAAGCGTAGATTGTTGATAAGATGTCCGCCAATTCGTTTGCCCCCATTCCAGTCTTCCCAGCCATTTGGCTACGGAACCCTAAAAACAATAAACTTTCAACCAGATTTTATTTTGGCGGAATGACGACTAACGACGGAGAGAGTATTTTTCATTTAATTTAAAATTTAATTAAAAAAAAAAATCAGCCAACTACCAAAATTAGGCGCTACTAGCGGACAAGCTATAAATTATAATCAGTGTAACGTTTTGCGAACAAATTAGGCACAGCGCTATGCACACCGGATTTGCCTGGCGCAGTTTCACGAGCGAGTAAATAGTGAAAGCAATAGACCGCGTTACCACACAAAGGGCAAAGTAGGCACAGGCACAATAGTGAACTGCTGGAGCCGACAAAGACTTAGTCATGTGCAAGATCCAAATTACTACAAATCTCTTAGGTTAAGAGTGCGCAGTACGTTCGGTTCTCCATACAAACGTATTTACACTCTCATTTAAAACGCCATGCTAGAATAACATGAAACTTTGTATACACAATGGGATCCGGCATATCTAGGTCGGAAATTAGCTTCGGTTGCTTGAAATTATAATGTAGAAAAAAATACAACGATTATTAAGGTTTTCATACAAGCCGTAAAAACTCAAAAAACCGCTGTATTTTTTTTTTCTTTTACAATTTATAGCAACAGAAACTCATTTCCCACCTAGATATGCCGGATCCCATTATGTATACAAAGTTTCATATTATTCTAGCATGGAGTTTTAAAATGAGAGCATAAATACGTTTGTATGGAGAACCTACGTTGTATGGAGAAAATACAATAACTACCACTTAAAAAAGTTTAAAATCTCCAACATTTGCAATTCAAAGCTAAATATTTCAAAAACGGCTGAACAGATTTTCATGAAACATGGCTAAGAACACTCGGGATAAAGTTATCTATGAAAAAAAAACTTATAGAAAATCGATTCATCCGTTTGGGAGCTACGATACCACAAACAGATACGTAATTAATAGCTCTGACATGTAATATTTGTATTATTATGAATAAATGAGTACGAGTATGAGTATGATACACAGATACACAGACAGACACATTAAACTTATAACTTCCCTCTTTTTGCGTCGGGGGTTAAAAAGGAACACGGTGGCTTCGTACTAAAGACCCTGGCAGCATTCCCTCGCTGGGTGGCTATACTTCGGAACTGTGCGAACAAGCTGCCAGCTTTTCCGTCACCTGTGGTGTCGACGAGCCATTTGCAAAGGTCTTAAAAAAGTTGCTAAGCATTTGGAGCCCACGGCCCAGGTCTTGACACCGAAAGCCAGAAAATTGTATTGCGAGCCGAGACTTGGTGTACTTTTTTATTCGGCCGCGTCCGCTACTGCACAAGCCAGTGAATCTTAATAATTAATTGTCGATAAATGACGTCTATTTATTTATTTAATCCTTTGGGAAACGATCAGGCAAATACAACACATGTATTTAATCATGACATAAGTTCATAATACTAACAGCTTCCACTACTAATTAATAACATATCTGTTGCTCAGATCGAAATAACGAACCAATAAAGTCATGCAAAATCCAAGACGAGACTAAAGTTTGTATCAAGTAAAGGGAAGGTATATCAACATTTTTAATATAGATAACTATTTACTCTTACCTACTTAAGTTTTTGTAGAGACAGATGATTTTTCACATCCCCCGATTAATTATGGCAACTTCTTTTATTTATAATTTGTGAAGCAATGTAGACTAACATTTAAAACCCGAAATCTAAGGCAAAGCAACCGAGCTATGTCTATGTGTTAGCCCATCACTAGTTGTTACGGGGGCATTATGGCGGTAAGAATGGCGGTAAGACAATCCTAAGCAGCGCTAAGGTGCTTTTGATGTTCCTATGTATCTCCAATCAAGACAAGGTATCTTGTCAACCGTAGGCTGTCTTCACATTGAAGCCACTGTTTATGTAATCGAGCGGTAAGGTACGCGATTTTTAGTCTGGATGTCGTGGGACCGAGCCTTGACGCATACCGCTGGGTTTAAAAAACTCATGTACGAAATTATACTGAAGCGTTCCTTGACTTCAACTACTTCAATTACTTTGGCTTAATTGGTAGTGACCCTACCTACGAAGCCGGAGGTCCCGGGTTTGAATCCCGGTCAGGGCATTATTTGTGCATTTACCACGAATATTGTTCCTGAGTCTTGGATGTCCTATGTATTTATCTAAATAAGTATGTATATCGTCGTCTAGTACCAATAGTACAAGGTTTGCTTAGTTTGGGACTAGGTCGATTTGTGTAAGATTGTCCTCCAATATATTTATAACCACGTGAAAACTGAGATTTGATTTCTGGGTGAGCTCGCTTCATCGTCGGCCTCATCTTTGTCCCCTGGCTAGATGTTGGCCAAGAGCAATCCCATTTTTAATAAAAAAATAAGGCAGGAACACGTCTTACGTATGCAAATATATAATTCTAAAGACAATTTAAATTGTAGCTCGGAAATAATGTAGCTCGGAAAGGGGCTAAGTTAAAGTGGGACTGGGCTGGTCATGTCTGCCGCATGCCGAGTGAGCTGTGGGCCAAGATCGCCACTGCCTGGCAGCCTGGCATCCAGAAGCGGAGACGAGACACACCTCGCTAGCGATGGCGGGTCGATTATGCAAGAGTAACTTACATACATGACATACACACATGTAATCTATGTAAGTACTTTATTAGACATAATAGCAGATCAAAAAAATAAACATGTCACACTAGACAAAAGTATAAAGGCCAACTAATCGCTATGAAGGATCCCTTCTAGTAAACCATCGAGGAATTGAGTGGGAAAGATATTATATGTATACTTGAGTGTCATACTCGTACAGACAGACGTGTTTGCAGACAGTTGGCAGAGCCTGCTTACTAAAATAAGTGCTTTATCTTGTAGATATAGTTAGTGCTACATTATATTTGTTTGTGTATTTGTAACTGTCATGTATTTATTGTTAAATCCTAACATTGCAGGCGCTTTGGTTCTTACTTTAAGCCTATTATGTAAATTATTAAATAAATAAATAAAATTAGACTTTGAGTTTGTTTGTCAAGGACATCAAAATAGTTTGTTTTAGATTAAGGCAAAATATTTGTCAAAATGTGTTTCGATCGCTTATAACTTTTTTTCTTATTTTCCCAAAATTGCGGTCAAAATATTATTTAATTTCAGCTGAAAATTCGTGCCAAATTGTTATTTTTATTACTCTTATCTGTATTTATTAAGGGTTATATCGAACACGTTCGATGGACCTTTTAACGTTATATATGGCGCAGCTGTCACCTCGCACCCATAACTTTCCATACAACCCAATTTTAACGGACGTTACTTACGAGTATACAGTTTCAAACAACTGAGGATCTACCGCGAAATGGAAACGTAGTTTCGTTTGTGTATTTCTCTCTCTGTGTCTGCACATTCGAGCGACAGAGAGGGAGATCCCCGAATGAACTTTGTTACCGTTTCGCGATATTCTCGTTACTTAGCAGTGAACAAGGCGCCTGTTTCAGTAGGATTTTTTGTTGTTTTGTAATTTATTTTTTATTTAATAATAATAATAATAATCTTTTATTTCGGACATCAGAATCCATATGTGTTAGTTACATATGTGTTAGTTATACTAGTTTTATTCGTTACAGTAATAATAATAGTAAATACATATTCCATAGCTTTGTTAGTAACATTTGTCCACTTATGTTTCTATTAATTAATTACATACAACTATTTTACATTAAACATGGGAGTCCTGTACCCCATATGAAACGTGTTCCAGTGCTTTATAACTGGGCAATCAACTTTCTCCAATATGCTGTTCAGGAGGCTGGTGGCACTTTCCCTCACTCGGCGCATCAGAGATGCTACCCGCTTTCGCAGTATTGAGCTAAAACCGTCGATAGTCGCCTCCATAAACATACCTGATGCGCTACAGTGTCGTGGTAGTCCCAACAGCATCCTGAATGCATTATTGTATTGTACACGAAGGGCGTTTAGCGACTTTTGGGAATACTTGGTCCACAGACTGCAAGTATAAAATGTCTGACAATACGCTCGGAATAATGTTATTTTGACTGGCCGCGAGCATTTAGCAAATCTCCGAACCAACATATTCGCCCTAACCGCCAACGCCCTTCGCTCCCGTTCTATATCTACGTTATCCGAGAGGTCGTCGGCGACCCAGTGGCCAAGGTACTTGAACTCGGTGACCCTTTTCAAGGCTACTCCATTAAGCATAACCGGTGGTACAGATCTTGGTTTTTTTATTTCCTGCTTTAAAAACCATTAGCTCACTTTTCTTTGCATTATACCTTAGCCCATGGGCCACCACATACCTCTCGCATAACCCTATTAATACCTCAAGAGCTCGAATCGAAGGGGTCAACAGTACCATATCGTCTGCGTAACTAATATTGTTAACTATTTTACCATCAATAGAGCAGCCATCGGCACTGCTGAGCCCCTCCAGCAATGAGTTGATATATAAATTAAATAGTCTTGGCGAGGTCAAGCCACCCTGTCTGACTCCGCACTCTAGACCAAATTCTTCCGAAAAAGAGTCAGCCCACCTTACACAATTCGACTGGTTACTGTACCAAAACTTCAGCAGGTTCACAATATCTTTTAGCGTTCCAGTTTCCCTTTCCATTTTCTCCCATAAAACCTTGTAAGACACCAGGTCGAATGCCTTCGACAAGTCCAAGAAACATGCATATACCGGCGTTTTCCTTGTCACATAGTACTGAACGGTATGCTTTAACCTAAGTATAGCTGTCTCTGTCGAAAGTCCGGGACGGAACCCGAACTGTGCTTCATTAAAGCTCATATGCTCATTTAAAACGCGGTCAATCATACCATCCAGCACCTTTGCAACAACTGTAGCCAGTGATATGGGTCTATAATTATTCTTGTCGGAGGCATCACCTGTCTTGTCCTTGATGATGGGTACGACTATCGTTTTGAGCATGACCGGTGGGAGGTAAGCATGCCCTATACACAGGTTGAAAAGCATGGCTAGTAGCCTAGGCAAGTGACAACCAGCGTGCTGCAGGTGCTCTATGCTGAGATCGTCATGGCCGGGTGATTTACCACTCTTCATGCACTTTATAACATTCGCAACATCACTCGCTTTAAATCTAGTGATTTCACCCATCGACTTGTCAATATCAACACCGAGCACCTGTTGCTGCCGTCCAAGTGGTGATTTCACAGAGAAGTGATTACGGAATACCTCAGCAATCAGGTTTGGTTTACATACTCCGTCAACATTAGCAGGGACCCCTGGCTTATAATCTAGTTTCTTAGTGTCACTCCAGAAGCGCTTGAAATCTTTAAATTTATGGTGAGTTGCAACGATGTCCATTTTTATTTGATTTTCATTATTCTGACACCATTTGAGCTTCGGCTTAAAACGCTTTCTAGACTCACACATTCTCCTAAAAGCTTCACCAGCAGCAGGCTTACCCTGAAGCAGCCACATCTGGAAACACAGCCGTGCTTTCCGGTGTAGCTCACTCACGTGCCTATTCCAGCCCACTACACGATTTTTATTAGCGGTTTTTCTTATCACAGAATTAATGCCACGTCGGTGGCAAACAAGCGTACGGCCCACCTGATGGTAAGCGGTCACCGCAGCCTATGGACGCCTGCAACTCCAGGGGTGTCACATGCGCGTTGCCGACCCTTTAAAAAAATCCAAAAGCTAATTATTATCATTATCATTCGAGCTTTATACCAGTACATTTGCATCCCGAAGGGTACCCGGTTACGAAAGCAACTGCCTGCTGACCCAAAACCCAAGGGGGAAACTAGAACTTTTGAGATTAGGCTTTTCAAGTGAGTGGGCAACTTGACTGTTAGAAGTTCTCAAGCCGCCCGAGGGCCTCTAACTTGTTAAGCCAAGCTGTCATAGACATCAGCAGCTCAACGTGCCTTTCAAAGCACCCATCCGAGAGTTGACCCCGGCTGGCGTTGCTTAAACTCGCATAATAGCGGTATGCGAGCGCTGCTGGGCCACGATTGCTGCTCCATTCAATCAACCAGCGACAAACAATTAAACACCCTACCCATTTACGAGTAGCATACCTATACAATCAAGTACATATTAGAAACATACACGTCAGAGGCAGTTTCAGAGTCAGGCCAATACAGGAAAAACTGACGGAGAGCCGACTACGATGAGCCACCACGCCATGTGATGAGGCGACCACCGGACCACATGACGAGGATGGTTTAAGAGATAAATGAGAACCATAGAGCATATCTGCGCACGTCTACAGATTCCCAATTCTACTGATTCCCATGTTTACATATTCCCAATTTTACAGATTCTCAAGTTTACATATGCCCAATTTTACAGATTCGCAAGTTTCCAGATTCCCAATTCTACAGATTCTCATGTGAACATATTACCAATTTTACAGATTCCCAATGCTACAGATTTGTAATTCTCAAAAAGTCCTACTATAGGTGATCTACAACGGCCCCAGATTTAGGTAGGTTAGGTTTGTTAGGTATCTTCAGATGCCGGAAGGACAAACTGCGCAGAAATAGGAGCCCCGCGGAGCGGGCTCCGTCAATCGGAACCTGTGGAATTGGAAATCTGCAGAATTGGGAATCTGTAGAATTGGAAATCTGCAGAATTCAGAATCTGTAGAATTGGAAATCTGCAGAGAAGCGAATCTGTAATGGAAATCTGTAGAATTGGGAACAAACCGCCTCCGCGGAAGGCCCAAACTAACATGGATGGGGCTTGTTCAAAGGAATCTTAAAGATGCGCAATTATCACCAGAGACGACCCAGGACAGACGCCCCTGGCGACGCTATACTAGGAGAGCCGACCCCAAGTAGATGATACAAGGCTAGGAAGAAGAAGAAGATACGATCAAGTAATCTATCGGCAACTTGGGGACCAGTGATACAGAATCTAAAATCTCGGGATAAATCTTCGGATTTGTGCGCGGATACTGTGAGTGTTGTGTGTCGTGCTCTAGACATAATGAGCGGGTAGAAAACCATTTCCAGATCTACCCTTCACATTTTTATAAAAAAAATGTGAGGTAGTTGAATGTTGTGTATCCACATCTCCGTTGACAACTTGCTGAGACGTCAGTCTGCTGCGACCATGACCGGTGCAACCCGTGTCGAAACGTCGGTAATTAATGTAAATAAATTAGTTTCGTGTTAGACCCGTGTAAGTATATTTTAAGAATCAAGTACATATACAAAAAGATTAACCAAAACATAACTTACCGCCACGATTGCCCTAAAAGAGACTTAAGCACAGGTTAAGTAACAAATTACAGCTTAAGCCCACGGCGTATAATTACGAACGATCACTAAATAACTTTATTGCGATCGCCCCGCCGTAATCAAGAATTGCAAAGTTTACGAAAAGCACTTAGAAACTGTAATTTGGGCCCACGTAATTAATATAACAAAATTGCTTAAACAAAACCCATTTGGCTGTAATCGAGTGATTACTCGTTGTTAAAAATTTACTCGGGTTAATTTGTGGAGGAGTTTGAATGCGGCTGAGTGTACTCAAGCAACTCCTGACTTGGCGAGAGAGGATCGGTGGTATTTTGTTTTTTCACGTGAGCATACTGATGTCGTAAAGATTTTCCCATTGGATCTGATTGTCCTTATTACAAATGAAATAAGTGTAGTGTATGACGTAAAACCCACCTTCGTATTGTGATATTTAGGAAAGCAACATAATATTTAATTGAATAAACAAAGAATATCAGATTACAAAGCAATGTCTACATACGTACAGGTCAACCAGATTGTTTAAATAAGCAAAATAAATATATTCTTATTGCTATTGAAGCACTATATAAATCCTACACTTTTAATAATAAACATTTAATTACTCTCTGAGTTTAGTCGTATCAATTCAACCTCTTAACTCCTCTTCATAAGCGCTGCGCAAATAAGCAGTAACAAAATCATGCGCGGAAGTAGGGCAGTAAGTTAAGTACTGTATCCACATCGTCCCGCTTCCACGCATAAGACGCTAGTCAGATTCGATTCCATTTAATTTTTTTAGCAGGCTTTTTTCCGGTGAAATCGTATAGAGGATAAAAAGTTATGTAAACTACATTTTTAAATTCTCGAAAATATTCCAAATTCATATAAATAAATCAATTTCAAAAGTTCCTCATTATCAAAGAGAGTAAGTGACATGTAGGGCGTCACAGCGTAACAAATCATACAGAAGAACAGTTACTTCGGCAGATTTACTAAAGAAAGTGAACTGCTGTTCTTTTTGTGCGCTGTGACTGTCACAATTTTATACTGAGTTGTATACAGTGTGGGAAGGCCCCAAGGTGAACTTTAGTGACGATCTGGTCAAGATCGCTGAAAGCCTATGGGTGAGGGCGGCGCAAGGCCGGTCATGAAAAAAATCCTTAGCGGATGCCTTTTTCCGGCAGTGGGCGTCTTTCTGCTGACGTGATGATGATGACGAATACATTCTGAAATTAGTTTTTTTAAATACAGTTAAGGAAAAAAGCAGCGGGGATTTATTTTCGTCACCAAATAGAATAACCATCAATGTGGAAAAAATATATGCTTTGGTATTTGATAATCACCGATAAAATCTTTTTTCATTTTAGTGATATTTAGCGTTAGTAACGGAATTAAAACTTAAGAAATTGAGTATAGTGCATCTAACTCAACACGCTGCTAACACAGAAGTATCCACTTCAATAGAAAATGTGTAATAAAGTGAAGAAAATGTTATAAGTAGTTAAACATAGTTAAGGATATATTATTCCTACATTTTAATTCATTCCTTTGTGTTACGAGAGTTACCCATATAAATTGTATGACTATTTTTCATAACACAGAGCACTGATTTAATTAAAATGTAGTAAGTCCTTAACTAAGTACATTTTTTTGCAATTTACCCATAAATATGTAAGTATATTTTCCATCCAAAGCAAAGTATAGAGCGTACTCCCATCTTAAAGGCCGGCAACGCACTTACAACTTACAACCCTTCTGGTGTTGCGAGTGTCCATGAGCGGCGCTAATCGCTTACCATCAGGCGATTCGTCTGCTCGTTTGCCTCCTATATCATAAAAATAGGTAGACTAGTAAACGTAGTCAAATTCAAAGATGTCCATTGATTTATAAAGCTATTTTACTACTAAATGGACCTTCATTTAACCAGGGTCTCCGAGGCCGGGTGACTAATAAGACGGAGAGATGTAAATTTATTTATCAAATAGATACAATCGAGAACATCATAAACCTTATTAGAACGAAGTAAGGTACATACTCGATAATGAAGCATATCTTCATTTGTAAGTACCTGGCACGAGTGAATAGGCATCTTCTAGGTGGGCTCGATTCATCGTCGGCCTCATCTTTGCCCTCTGGCTAGATGCTGGCTAATCCCATTTTTAATAAAAAAAACATGAATATCTAAGCTATTCAAAAAGGAAAAGTCTTGTTTAAGTTACTCCTTCTGAATAAGTAATGTTGAAAAGAAATGCACGTTTCCGACGTATCATTTTTTCAATTAATGAACTCGAATATTAATTATTTAAATTATTTCACTGTTCATTTGTCAAACGTCCAATGTCAACCAGTCAAGTGTGAACTTGACTCACGCTTCGGCGATTCCGTATTGTTTTAACAGGTTTTGATTAGTATTGGAGCTCTTATATATTGAAATTTAAACAATACGATACAAAGTTCTATCTATATGTGACTCTTAACAAAAGGGTCCCTTTTTAGGGTTCCGTAGCCAAAATGGCTAAAACGGAGCCCTTATAGATTCGTCGCGTCTGATCGTCCGTCCGTCCGTATGTCACAGCCGATTTACTCGGAGACTATGAGCACTACAATTACGAACTTTGGTAGGAAGGTGTATGCTATGAACCGCTATAGAAATATGATGTGAAATTACGAAAAAAATATTAAACTGGGGGGCACCCCATACATGTAACAGGGGGGTCAAACATTTTTTCAATGCACATAGGCGTGTTGGGTATCAATGAATAGGACTTCGAAAATGACATAGAGGTTTATGAAAAACTTTTCCATTTAAGTCAACCGTTGGTGAGATATTAGTTGTCAAAGACGTAAAAAGTGTGTCCCCACCCCCTCTAATTTCCAAACTATGAAGTTTAAAATTCTGAAAAAAATAAGATAATGTACATTAATAAGATTTTTGGTTTGAACAAGATAGGTTTAACGGTTTTTGAGTTATTCCTGAAAAACTGTCTTGACAAACAAAAGGGCGTAAGTGCCGTGATATCTCTTTGAAGATACGACCTTTTTTATTTACTGTATTGTATAGTGGTTTTAAATGTAGATTAGGAGGTGTCGGTATGGAACCCTTCACTGTGCGTGACCCGACACGCACTTGGCCGGTTTTTATTACTGTCAAAAAGGCTACTTTTAATTGTGTCAGTGATAATGATGCCTTATTGCAACTGCTAATGCGTACGTTTTTGCTTGAAAGACACTTAACTCTATAGACATCGTACGTTTTGTTATTGCAACCGCTATAACGTATATGTTTTTGCTTGAGATACACTTTACTATAGACAGCGTACGTTTCGTTATTGCGAGACGTTTAGGTAAATTCCGAGGAACCCAAAAGTTTAGGATTGAGGAATATTTCTACGCCCCAGGTCATAATTAAAAAAGTCAACTTTGAGAAATTCGATTTGAATCTTTCTCACAAGACAGCTGGGAGGCAAATCATTGTTATTGTTTAATTTCGTTTTGACTGCGCAGTTTTCTTGGCCCTTTGCTCATCGCAGTCCTGTAGATTGGTGATTATTATTCATTTTGCCGCTTATTTTTATTATAAACACAAACTTACTTTATTAAAATTTATGCAATTTTAAACAAGTTGGATTGGGCCGGTCACGTCTCTTGCATGCATCTTGATATGTGGGCTAGTATAGCTACAGAGTGGAAGCTGGAAGGCAAGCGCGGGCGGGGCAAGCCTAGGCGGAGATAGTGGGATGACTTAGATGCCTTCCTCGGCAATTGGCCGCAAGAGGCGCAGACACGGGAGTGTGGTATGGTGGTATAGATATAAGTATAGGTATAAGCTAAACGTGTATTAGAGGTAAGAGTTATCAGTATTAAAAAGATCGTCCCGTAACACGGTTGTTTCTATTACTCAGTAGGGCCCCCTGTCCCCCACTTCAGATGGCGACCCTGCCACTGGCGCGAGGACGCGCATCACGTTATAACAGCGCGATATAACGAGGTCACAAGGACAATGGAAATTAGAGACGGAGTGAAACAAAAACAAGTGCAAGATTTTTTTGACAGTGTCGGACTAAAACTTTTCGTGTTTTGCGTGCTGTAACTTATAATTATTCTATGGTGCATCTACAAATGGAGACATTAATTAACCGGACGAATAATGGGCTCATCCAACACTAAACAAGAGGAGAAGGAGGTGATAATTGCGCAAAACGCGGCAGGCAGCAATACAGCAACAGTAGACCTGTCGGACCCCTGTATGCCCCCTGCCCCCTACTTCAGAGGAGTCATGGAAATCAAGAGGCCTTTGCCCAGCAGTAGGAAACTCATATCGGCTAGGAAAATAAAATATACAAAACCGTTACACATAATCCAACAAAATTATTACGGCAGCCTTATAGCTGGGAAATTTCATTTACATGTCCCCTCTAACGGGTAGACTTAAAATGGGAACGAAACATGATGTCAATGTTAAACGCACAAGGTTTCGTAACAATACGGCAGGTTCCACGTGATTTTTGACTGAGTAAACTCCAAAAAACCTTAGCCTCTCATTTTTTATCAAACTCCCCTACTTAAAAATATCAATTTATAACCATTAAATATACGCTGAAACACGCTAACGCAATTCTAAATGCTGCAACCAAAGTCAACACTCATTTTTTGTTTTATCAAAACTATTATATTTAACAGGCAGTCAATAGCTTGCTTTATGTTTGTTACTCCTTGATGAAGAAGTAATCATTGCTACAAAAGCCTTTAAAACTAAATTATAAAGTTCATTCTGTTACAGTAAATGAAGAACTGTCGACTCAGTACCAAAATTGCAGGTAAAACGTTTTTTCAATAGCCCACAGCCAGCCCCCAAGAGTCGTCGTGCTGACAAAATTGCATTTTGATTGTTGCCAGTCTTACGAGTACGTGGCTGGTCGCGATCATTTGATATTATTGCGTTTTATTACAGTCATATTAAATTCCAGTTTCCACGAAAATGTCCGTTTCAATTTCATTCCACGCAAATTGGATTACTGGTGTGGAAGTCAGGTTTTATTGTTTTTTGGTTCTTTCTCGCTTGTGGAGTGTAGATAACACTAGATTTTATCAGATAATTTCATGATAAGGAATTACCGTGTAAATTTGCCTTAAATGTCAAAATTGTTATCATGATACTCATGATCGTCAAAACGAAGAAAACCGTGAGAATTGAAGTACCTAACGAATAAATCGAAGGGAAATGTAACTCGGTATTCATAGTGACTTTTAACCTAAGCCAGTTAAAACTCAATCTTATATCAATATTATCAGAATTGGTTAGGAAAACGCTTATACTATCTGTAATTTACTGTTAATGAGATATGTGGTTTATGTTTATCTTTTAGGTATATCATCCGTTTCGTCTATAAGATGAGGTCTGTTCCCAGCAGTGGGACGCATAGGGTGATGATGTGGATAGTGATGATTAGGTATGGCGTTACAAGAATTGGTGCCGTGACCAGTAATACGAGTATAATCATAAATACTGTATAGGTAGGAATCTACAGTGGTTTGATTCTGAAAAGGAGCAGAAAAGGGCTCGAAACGTTTCCCGAAAATACCTACTTAATTACCTAAATCAAGTAAAACATTACAAAATCTTAAAACTAGATGTAAATAACGGACGGTCTTATCGCTATAGTCTGATTTCTTCCAGACAACCTTTGGGTAGGTAAATTTGATTGAATCTTTTATTGTTTAGATTTATGTCGACGGAGCTCGATAGTCGCAGGTGAATCGATGAAATATGCAACGTTTTCTCTTACACATTCTATCCAGAAATATATTATGTTAATGTATGATAAAAGCCACTAACTTAACAACTTTGCTATAAGAAGTGTAAACATAATCAATTTAATTAAAAACGCCACCAAAGTTATGCAGTTTTTATTCTTCTTTGCTGCATTTTATTCCATTCTATAAAAGGAGGATAATTGCAAATGACTTCCCCGCGTATAAATACTTACATTAACTATAATGTTCTTGCACGCCTCAACAATTCAAGTCCTATTTAAACTCTTCGCATTTATTTATGCGACTCAAATGGACTCAAACGGCTTTGAAAGTATTTAAGTATTCTTTTTAACCACGAGGATTCCCCGTCCGTGGACATTTATAATGGATGACGTTCGTTTTTAAGTCACCTTAGATCTTCTTTGTTTTATGAACTGGATTATAAGTGTAAGAACGTGAATTATAACTTGGAACTGTTATATTTAGAATATGTGATTAAACTTGGTAATTTTTATACGGTGTTACAAAAATAACCCTAGAAAAGATTAAGAATAAGCTCACTTTTTTATCAATTGGAATTGGATTAAGTACAGTCAACAGCAAACGTAGATGATCATTTTAGGACTGTGTCGCACCAACGTAACAATACTGCGACAGCTGGGATGCGTCAAAGTAGTGAAAGTAACAAGGTACTTTACCTAATTCTACGACGAAATTACCGTTTTACGAAAAATATTGTTGAAAAGTCTATTTTTGAAATTACTTTCAAACAAATAATGACTGTTCAGAGTTCATTAAGTTCACCATAAAATTACTAAATTTAATATACTTTCAAGATTTATATGGGACTTTTTGTAATAAACTAAAAATCACTATTTAACTTTAAATGCATTAAGGCTGGGTTGCACCGACTTACGATCACAGACCGATCAACGTTAAATATGGCGCCGGCAGCTGTCATCCCATAGAAACTAGTCAAACTTTCCATACATACAGATTTTAACGAACACGTTACCACTTACGATTACAGGCGGTTTGGTGCAACCCAGCCTTAAAGTGTGTTTGCCGATTGGTTTTAATATTGAGTTCCGGTTATTTATTTAATCGTATGGCATTTATTTACGAACCGTGAGATCTTCGAGGAGACAAGTACGGTTGCTAGGTTTTGTTGCAATTTTAGCACCACCCAGGTAAACGGTTTTATTATATTCAATAAGGTATTTAAATCAGATATAAAGATAAATACAAATAATTTATTCTGTAAATGTGAGTAAATATATTATATACATAATGACGACCTGTTTAGCCTAGTTGGTAGTGACTTTGCCTCCGAAGCTAGAGGTCCCGGGTTCGAATCCCGGCCAGGGCATTTATTTGTGCATTTTTCACGGATATTTGTTCTTGGGTCTTGGATGTTTTCTATGTATTTAAGTATGTATTTATCTATATAAGTATGTATATCGTCGTCTAGTACCCATAGTACAAGCTTTGCTTAGTTTGGGACTAGGTCGATTTGTGTAAGATTGTCCCCCAATATTATTATTATTATTCATAGAAAATGTTTACTTCAATATTTGACCTAACCGGGATTCGAACCCAGGACAGTCAGCTTCATAGGCAGGATCACCACTAGTATAAACCAGTCATCAATCGTACTTAAATGAATATAATCAATTCAAATGTCTCTTGCAACAACACAATACGTTCTTTAACAATAAGTAGTAAAACTGTCCTTACAAAATACACTCCGAATTATCTTCAGTGAGGTATTCGAGTGTCCCGCATTCCTTGCCGGCGGCGGTGACATTGACTTCCAATCCTAAAACATTCGCAGTCCACTTACTCTCGAAGATAAACGACCCCGGAAGAGCCCCCATTTTTAAATCAAGAATATCCTTCTGTGTTAAAAAGCCACATAGCATACATACGGTTTGTATGGATTATGGACTTCTGTATTCCGCACAGTTGTAGTTACGGACATAATGTTCAGTAGACGCCGCATGTACCACGATTGGTATGAACACCCAAGGTATTCATTTTTGAGCAAAAATGTGACAGCACTTAGTAATGGGAAAACAGCTTGAACTAGTATCGTGATACACAATGTTATTATCGATAAAAAAAAATTGAAATTCTAATATCAACTACACACCTTTATACATTTCAAACTACAACACTACTCCTTTACTTACTGCTTTAGTACAAAATTATTTTACACATCCTTCTAGTCCGACAAATGAGCTACTTAAAAATCATTTCGATAGCGTATTAAAATAAAGTTAATAAAAAAATGAAAAATATTAGTTTGTGCCTCGAATTATGCATACGATCGTTAGCACTTCAGTAGTAGGTGTAATAAATAAATATTAGGGGATAAATAAATAAATATTAGGGGACATTTTTTACACAAATCGAACTAGTCCCACAGTAAGCTCAATAAGGCTTGTGTTATGGGTACTGGACGACGATATATTTAATAGATATATACTTAAATACATAGAAAACGTCCAAGTCTCAGGAACAAATGTCTCTGCTCACCACAGAAACAAATGCCCTTACCGGGAATCGAACCCGGGACCTCTAGCTTCGGAGGCAAAGACACTACCAACTAGGCTAAACAGGCCGACAATAAGTATTGAATAATTGTATAATAGGTCGTGGATCTTCCCTTCTACTTTGAGAGATTAGATAGACCTTTTTATGATGTTGCTGTTATATCGATTGGTAACATTAAAATGACTTTAGCTCCAGGCATGTTGTCTTAATCGCTTGCTAGTGGTTGCTCGATATCCCACATTCTTTCACCCGTAGACCAACTGACTAGCTTGCGAAATTTGAACAAAAATTCATATCGTCAAAATTAATTATTATTTCGGCATATCAAACGTCAATTTAATAGATAAATGAATACGAGTACCCAATCTTTTCTTGAAAGAACTGTAAACATAATTACTTGTGGTTTTAAAGAAATAGCACATTTTTAGTTGAAACTGGCATTATTTTCAGTTTTTTTTTTTCATAGTATTTATTGATCTCCAAGGAATTCGTTGGTTCAAATTTAAAATAAGATATCAATGTATAAGGTATATTTCCAGAATTATTTATTTATTAAATCTTTATTGCAGTAAAGAAACCTTATCGTACAAAAGGCGGACTTAATGCCATGTGGCATTCTCATTTAGTAATAATTATGAGCCTGCTCACTTATAAGCCTTAGTGTTTCTACAACTTTCATCTAATATCCTCTTAATTTACCAGTCGTAGTTAACAGCAACATTTACGTGGTCTATCCAGAAAATGGTCTGCGGCTGCAGTGCACCTGATGGTAATAAGGTCACGTGCTCCCGTCAGCAACGCCTTTGTTATTTATTGCATTTGCGAGGCTAAAGTTCAATTGAGCGTGGAGTGTCAACGACACAAAGTGGATGTGTTTGCGTGATCTAACTAGATATGGTCTGTGGTTGCAGTACACCTGATAGTAATAAGAGCACATGTTACCGTCACGGCGCGTCTTGCGAGCGCCAAATATTTGAGATGAATCCGCATGTTCCCGTCAGCAGCACCTTTTCATATTTATTGCAGGACTGGAGTTCAATCTTGTTCCATTTACTACGAATGTGCTTGGAAAATTATGGAACACCTGGGTCATAAGCGTCATCTACGGAAAACTCGACCAAAGCCCTCCTAAGATGCGTGGATTTTCAATAGAGAGGGTCAGCTATACCGCTCTCAGTGATTTAACATTTAAATCAAAAAGTTGTCCCAAAAAGTTGTAAGGGATGCTGTAATTGGAAACGACAAAGAGGACTTTATCTTGAAAAAATACTTATAATTTCAGAAAAATATAATTGGTATGCATATTTAAGTAGTACAAACTTGGTTGTAACTGGTAAATTAGACTGATGTATCTGATAACAAATAAAGAAAATATATTACTATCAAGTTGAATGATAGAGAATGCTTCATGGCATTAAGTTCACATTGTGCGCTGTAAGGTAATGTTTGGTGCAACAATTAATAAATAGACCAACATATTTTTTTAATGACCTCGTAAAATTTTTGTCAGTAATACTCTAAAAGGATAGACTCATTTAGAGTATTACTATCAATCCACTTTAATTGTTAATATCTCATTAAATTTAACGATGTGACCAACGCGAAATTCACCGCTTATGATCTCAGCCTTTTAAAATATTATATCAAAGAGGTAACTGGATTTCGGATAAGCCGTAAATTCTAAATTTGGCTCGGTGTGACCTACATACAGTGCAAAAGCCTTGAACTTAATAGGGGTAAAAAAGCGATCCAGATTTAATTTAGTAGAAAGCTAGGAGTTTATGAGCTCACATTTAGTGTAATATGATCAGCCGGGACACGAAGGGGTGGTTGGGGGTTGAGGAACACGATGAGCACGTTTCAATCTATCAGTTTGAGGCGTTTGGATCTCTATTCGAAAAGCTCCACATTACAATGGGGATTGTATTGGGGGACAATCTTACACAAATCGACCTAGGCCCAAACTAAGCAAAGCTTGTACTACGGGTACTAGACGACGATATACATAGTTATATAGATAAATACATACCTTAATACATAGAAAACATCTAAGACCCAAGAACAAATATCCGAGCTAAATGCACAAATAATGCCCTGGCCGGGATTCGAACCCGGGACCTCTAGCTAGTTGGTAGTGACCCTGCCTACGGAGGGCCCGGGTTTGAATCCCGGTCATGGCATTATTTGTCTTTGTTTCGCACGAATATTTGTTCCTAAGTCTTGGATGTTTTCTATGTATTTATCTATATAAGTATGTATGTATATCGTCGTCTAGTACCCATAGTACAAGCTTTGCTTAGTTTGGGACTAGATCGATTTGTGTAAGATTGTCCCCAATATTTATTTATTATTATTTTATTAAAGTTAATTGAACTTAAATTTATGTTAGTGTAAAGTTGTGTTAGTGTTATTTAAAAGTTTGGGGAGCTAGAGTCTTGATAAATCGTGTAATAGAAGATCTGGTGGCTAAACCCGGGGAGACAAAGGTTCACAGGTTCCGCTGGCTTAGACACCTTGAAAGGATGGGTGAAATCTCGAAGTGGAGAGATCAAATGGTGGTCGTTCGAGGTATTGCTGGAGTGACATGCTGGTCGAGTCGGATTTGCGCGAATTTCGAGAAAAGGGGCGGTCTTTCATGTCGAAGACCAAGATTCATTGTGGTTCGCTGAGCCAATAATGTTAGTTTATCTACCACTTTCTACATCTTGCTGTTTTGTCTCTGTTGCACGAGCTGAATAGACAGATATATGTAGAGGCGTGAGTATTTACATTGTTACCTCACTTGGCCTCTGTCCAAACAAGGTGCTCATTTTTTTTTTTCTATCAAGCTACTTAGCCATCTGTTTCCTCGAAACAATAACCTAATACGTTGTCAGGTTTTCACCGGAATATGTCTACAGCTGAGATGTGCACCCATTGATGCCATTCTCATCTTCTGTCTGTGAATCTTATCGCTAGATCTGGTATACTATTTCTCTAAGGCGAGAGTATCTTAGACTACCCACTCCTTGCAATTTAGCTGCTAACTGGTTGGTATGTTGGTCTAGAGGACTAAGGAACTAATGTAAAAAAAAAGTAAAAAAGTAAAAAAATATTTATTACCAAATCATATATTTTTTTACACGTTTAACAGTTATTATCGGCGACTCCCACACTAGGCTAAGCCTGTATCGTGGGAATCAGAGATATTTAGGGTTATCAATAAACATAGCGGCTTAATGCACATGCATTGTACAACTGTAAAATATTTGAAATTGATTAGTTATTATTTTAAGAAATTATAGTTAAAAACCTATGAAATTTTATGACAGTAGCTTACAAAGGTATAGGATATATATTTTTTATTTTGCAGTGATTTATTCAACAAACATGGTGTAAATTACTAATGAATTAAAAATAATAATAATAATATAAGTGTGTGTAAATGATTTGGTGTGAAGTGCGTGAGTGTTTTAGTGTGAAGTGTGTGAGTGTTTTGGTGTGAATTGTGTGAGTGTTTTGATGTGAATGTGGGACATGTGGCTGTAGAAGTTTTAGGAATGTTGGAATGATTAGGCCTTGAGAGAAACCGCTTTTAGGAAAGCTACTTTGAAAAACAAAGCTTCGACAACGATTCTATTAAGACAGCATTTTCTCAGATTCGTTATATGTCAGTGGCAGCAAAAACTTACGAATATGAGTTTTAGATGGTGCGACATCTTTAGCAATATCTCGGTACATCGCTAGCGTGCGTATACCGCAGAGTCATGTCTGTCGCTATCACTGTCGCGTGTCGCTGTTTGCGGGGGAGTGATTAAAGTGCCGAGTAATTATTATTTAGTTGGTAATCGGGCCGCCCGTAATGTCAGAGTGGGGTGTTTGTGACGGCGGGGTAAAGGGGTGAAGTTAAATTCTTACCGTCCGGGTAACTATAATTAACTATGTTGTGTTAGATGGTTAATACATATCTTAGAAGGTGTATTAGGCAAACTACAATTTTTAAATTAGACACGGTAATTAGGCACGGTATACGGTAAAAAAGTCATAAACATGAAAATTTGTTTTGTAGCAGACGGTAAAAGCAATATTGGAGTAAGTATAAAACGTAGAATGAACAAAACTCCGTATACTACATAAATCTTTAATAATTTATTATTGAAAACATAATAAAACGGGTCACTCAAACAACGAGTCAGTCAAGGCGAACAATGATCGTCATCATCATCAAAAATTTAAGAGCCTTGCTCTTGTAAGTGGAGTAACCGGTCCTCCATTCCATTCTTTTCTGTGCTACATCTTTGAGTTCCTGATACGACACAACATTAACTTTCTCCTTAGCCTTATCCATAAACGCACGTCTCGGTCTTCCCCTGCCTCTTCTTCCCTCTATTTTGCCCTCTATTATAGTTTTGATGTAATTGTCACGTCGTATCAGGTGCCCCAGCATATTCCCTCTTCTATTTTCTATCATCTTTAGCAGTAATCTTTTCTCTCCTATCAAGTCTAATACTTCTTCGTTTGTTTTTCTTTCCATCTAACTTATACCTTCCATCCTCCTCCACGGTTAACGTCCACGTCTCGCTTCCATACAATAATGCTCGTATGGCATTTATTTTTCAAACCGTGAGATCTTCGAGTACGTTTACCAACAGTACGGTTGCCAGTTTTGTTGCACTTTTAGCACCACGCAGGGTGCGTTTGCGTGTAGGGTAAAGGAGCGTACTTCCTACGGACGTGGTACAACTTCCCCTTTGTCAAGTGAGTGGGCAACTTGACGGTTAGAAGTTTTCAAGCCGCCCGAAGGCCTGTAACTTAGCTTAACGACTGCTGTCATAAACAACAGCCGGAATCAACGGCTTAACGTGCCTTCCAAAGCACGGGAGCGCTCAGTTAGTAACCACTCAAAGCGTTCACCCATCCAAGAATTGACCCGGGCTCACGTTGCTTAATCTCGCATACCGTGCACGCGCACGCCGCTGGGCCACGAGCGCCCCAGATAACGGGGAGATCTTTGACCATATTTTTGTTGGCGGGGTGCTGATCGGTAGGGTAGTGTACTCACACATTATCTGCAAAGATAGGCTATTTCACCATATCAGTCACCCATGAGTTCACATACGACGCCGTCACTAATCAGTTTGTCTATCCACCGTGGATTCCATCACACAGGAGAATAACGATAATAATGAATTGCATGCAAATCACATATTGCTTTTGTAGTATAAAAATATTTATGAAGTAATCGGTTTGACTAAATCACAACTTCAAATTTATACACAAGGACTTATCCTTAACTGGCAGCACGCCATCACTGGCACCACGCCCTCACTCTGGTGTAATCAACTAATTGCTATAAGATCCGACAATATTGCGAAACTTGGTATTTATCGCGGCATTACACGCGCAATAACCGTTTCAAACAATTAACTGCGACTTCATTTTTGTTACAACTTCAGTCTGCGAGCTTAGTTTCTAAGGACTTCCTAGTTTTCAGTTAACTGCGATTAAACTTACTTTACCAGGTAGGCAGAACGCTATGGTTCTTGAAATAAAACAGTTATTATACGCCCGGAGACGTCTGAACATATTCTACTGGACTGCAAGCAGGTAGGTAGCAATACAGGAAAAAAGCACATAGGAACTCCGAACACACTGCACGAAGCAGTAAACAGTATCAAAGCATTGGTAAATTTCATGCAGGAGCTATGTGGTTAGAGTAGTGCTACCTCTTTCACGCAAAATAGGCACGCTGGATGTCGACTTGCGGAAAATGCCCAGTAAAACTAACTAACTAACTAACGCCTGGTAATCGGGGCCCATTATCTAGCGGAAACTGTAATAAAACGAAATCAAAAAATATTAAGGAACAATTTTACAACAATCGAACTAGCTCCACAATAAAGCTCAATAAGGCTTTTGTAATAGGAACTAAACGAGGATATTAGTGATTAAAATATTTAGATACATATAGCAGGCATACAGGACCCAGAACAAATATTATATAATGGTTTCAAACCTAAGATCATCAGCTTCGTAGAGAGGGTCACTAATAATAATCGTATGGCATTTATTTTCGGACCGTGAGATCTTCAAGAAGATAAGTACGGCTGCGAGTTTTGTTGCACTTTTATCACCACCAAAAGGTCATGTGTAGGGTAACGGTTGATGCCCTACGGACGTGGTGCAACTTCGACCCCAACCGGCGCGGGTCATTAACCACTATGCCGCTCTTCAAACACCAAATGTATCACTGAGAAAGAAACATCCCTGAATACCGCATTTTATAATAACTTTTAATTCGTGTTTCATTCCATTGGCATTAAATGTCAATGTCGGACTTACGAGTATCTTTGTGGCCATACATATATATTATTGGCATTTCTCTTTTGTGAGATTAATAAGAAATATAACTGAGTGTAACAATACAATAAAAAAACTATCTATTAATCTATTACACATCTCAATATAATAATACATTACTGAACATAATCACAATACGTAGAGACAATCAACAGGCGGTCATATCGCTAAAGAACAATCTCGGAAATCAGATCTAAATTTTAATAAGATCGAGCAAGCAGCCCGGAAGGATCCCAAGCATCACCTATAGTTTGTAAAAACCGCATTTCCTAAAGCTCGTTGCTTTAAGAATCTTCAAGCAACAGACGTCCGACAGCATCCGTGGCATTCCAACTCCAGCAAACCGACTGGCATCTCACCACTTTAATCCTAAAAGACGTATCTCCCTATATGTTCACTATAACATACATCCTTCCGGGCTTCAAACGACGCCATTTCACCGTATTAATCCATAATGACGTAACTCCACACAGATATATGTAACATAGGTCTTTATGGGTTTAAGACGGCGGATTGTCCACATTCCTAAAGCTGACTGCGTCGCACCGAATTTTATTGCACGTCAACTAGTTTTTACGGTGAAAAGTGATATGGTTGGGATGTTGCATTTCAAACATAATATTGTGCTGATCTTGTAATGACAGTCATTTTGAGTCCATGTAGGATGGGTTTTCAAAAAACAAAAAGTATTTAAGTTTAAAGTGCTCAGAGATAGTAGGTATGTCTCTTACGTCATTTACTTCACCTCAACAAATAAAACATTTCGGATACAATTTATTATATGCTTCTACATTTTACAATGCTTCCCGCTTATTACATTTGGGCGAACAAGAGCGGTGATCACCGACGCGTTTGGCATTGCTTCTTTTTTATTTTTTATCTTGTTTGATTACCATCTCGCCAGATTGAAGCGTCGATGCAATTAAGGTTGTAACAACCATAACTAACAAGAAGATAGCTGTTCATTCGCGACATGATTACCCCTAAATTGTACCTATTCGGGGAACACAGACTGAGGTAAGGAGTTTCGTTCCTTAGTGATATGAATTATAAAGTTTGTGGAAAAACGCTTGGTCCTGGTAGCACCTTTACCGTATAGCGTCGGCATAAATTAATACGACTAATTGTCAGATGGATGAAGACGAGAGGAAATTTGTGTAATTCTTCCGCACACTCCCCGAACAGAAGATATTATTGAAAAAGTTGCCCTAGGGCAAGATTTGTAAGAATATCCTTTTCTTTCCCTCTTGTCCCCCTTATCCTCCGTTTGAGTTTTATTTTTAAATGTTTATTCTATAACTTGCTACACAACAGTTAACTTAATCTAATTAATTACTAGGTGCATATAGCTAAACCATACATACTTGCCAAAAAACTAGCCTCCCAGTTTGGCGAGTTAATTTTAAAATGTAACTATGTACACCTTTAATTGAAAATAAAAAAAAGAAGGTGATTAAATGCTGGTAAACTCACAACCTTGCGTCTTCTAGAAAAAACAAACGTGATCTATTACATCCGTTTATATCAAACCTCAAGCTCAAGTTTAAGCCGGAGTCAACTTTGACAAGCCATCACAAACTGCACGTACATTTTACTAGTCAGGGACCAAATTAAAACGAGTTCAGAGGCGTGCTTTGACTAATTTATAGAAGGTACAGCACAGCCGGATCTCGTGTGACGAACGAAAAATGTCTCCTCACGGATTCAACTGCAAAGCTTCTGCAGCTTTTATACTACTGATGTCTTAACCCAAAAGGCTGTATCGCAATGAAACTTAAACGGAGATACGCCGGTTCGCTCCAGCACTTCAGAATACGTCGTCTACATAATTAAAACTAAAGTTTGAACCCAGGTAAACGACAAAGTTGCATCGCAGACGCTAATTTCCAAGTTTCCTGCAAAAAGACTTGTCTAAACTAAAGAAATAAACCAGATGCATTTATTGCTTTTAAAAAAAACTTGAATTACGAGATGTCTGTTTTTATTACGGGCAAGTGCGTTTGGTTATGACTTGATCGTTTTATGGCGGGTGGTGTAAAAATTTTATGCCGTTTCGACTCTGATTTTCCAATTTTTCTCAGTTATAATGGCTGTGTTTGGGGGGTTTCTGAAATGATTTATTAGGAATGTTGAAGGAGCTGTTTTTCCTTTTCAGTCACACGATTGTATATCTAATCTTTTTACATTATACCACGTCGTTGGTAAATATGCGTATGGCTCGCCTGATGATAAGCGGTCCCCACAGCCTATACTTAATAGTCGACATCTATTGTTCAGCCTGTACCTAAGATCATCATCGTCATCATTAACCGCGAGCTAATGATGACGATGATGCTGCGCGCGAGGGCGGCCACCGCCAGGAAGGCAATTTACGCTTCCTCCAACATGATGCTCTCGGCGGTGAGAGAGTGGGACGCCAGCCCGCTACATGAGCGTTGGAGGGAGTATCATAGGCCGATCATTTTGGGATCGGGGTAACCTGCGATACTCGTATGGACTGATTTTTGTAATTTGTATTATATAATGTTATTTCATTTTTAATTTTAATATGTATTTATTTCATTATTTCAATTTTATAATAATATTAGTAATTGCAAATATGGACTTGTTCTGGAATAAATTATTTTCATTTAATTTAATTTCATTAACATCGTCAGCTTATATACGTCCCACTCACTGCTGGACACATAGAACCCTCACAGATCTATAAGAGGGAACAGGCATTACATTTCATTATAAGTACTACAACACTTTGAACACACACAAAAAACTGATATGGACACCAATAATAATATTTCATGTCAACGAACGTCACAAAGTTCAGCAAAATCGGCCAAATATCATATACGGCTCTTAGCGGTTCATTTACAGTAATAGTCTTGCCTTTAAAGGTCGTGTAAATACTCTGCAAAGCAGTGGCCACCTACAGACCACATGGACTGAGGTTCAAACGGAAAGAGTTCAAATAAGGACCTTAAACGTTTAGAGCCACCACCACCATATCAGCCCTAGGACGTCCACTGCTGGACATAGGCCTCCCCCAGTTTCATGGGGGGTAAATGCCATAATCGCCACGCTTGGCATGCGGGTTGGCGATCGCAGTATCTCCACCGCACTCTAGGAATGCTGCTGCCCATTCCCCGGTGGTCTTGGTCGTAGTTTAAGGACATACCCGGGCCCAAGGTCCGTTTAATGCGATTTTTTTAAAAATAAACAAAAACTCAGGACCTGTACGAGTGGAAATCAAGAGCGGAGGCTTTTGGACGCTCTATAGGCTTTTAATAATAATAATAATAAACAAAAACGGTAATAAATTATCACATACTATACCCGCATTAACTCATACACTACCCAAAATCTTTCTTAATTGACAGATTACGATGCTGGAGTAGAAAACAAAAAATTTAGCTCCAGGACTAAATTCGCAAGCATCCCTAATATCATTAAATTTTTACCTAACTCTTTAACAACATTTATACGTAAAAAACCAAAAGTAAGTTCTTTATTCTTCAATTTCTAGGCATATTAAATGCACCTATGAATGTCAATAAGCTACCACCGGTTCGGAAAAATTTACCTCTGCCACAAGAAGAAGCGGCGTAAGAAACGGCGAGGTGTCATTTTTACAAAACAATATACATCGTATATTATATTAAAAATATAAGGGTACAAACGCAGGTGTCTAGTTGCGAGTAGTCGAGATACACAAAACACATAACAGGGGCTCCGAATGGCAAAAACTAGGATTAAACTTTTACGAGCATTGTTCTGACAAACGCTATTATAACAGGGCTTTAAGCTTTGTTAATATGAAACAGAAGTTTAATGCTGGGATTCATTAGAGGCACAGGTTAATGTTGGTTATGTTTCCTTTGTGGCTTGAGTATAACATTGTTATGCTAAGTACGACTAAAATAATAAGTTGATAGGTATTCTACAACTGGTCATTTTAACCATTTAATGAACTGTCGCCTGCGGTATTTCCGGACCCATACGACCTTCAAACCTTCAAGAAAAGAGCTCACTCCCATCTTAAAGGCCGGCAACGCACTTACAACCCCTCTGGTGTTGCGGGTGTCCATGGGCTGCGCTAATCGCTTACCATCAGGCGATTCGTCTGC
Source organism: Notocelia uddmanniana (assembly GCA_905163555.1). NCBI lineage: Eukaryota > Metazoa > Arthropoda > Insecta > Lepidoptera > Tortricidae > Notocelia > Notocelia uddmanniana. The sequence continues at coordinate 32,989,511 of LR991056.1, read as the reverse complement.
TCGTTTGCTTTCTATGTCATAAAAAAAACCGAGAGATTCATAAAACTTGATTTTTTAAGAATCGAACAGTCCAGAATAGGTGCATGTAATATGCCTAATTTGAAGAATAAACTACTTTTACTCTTTTTTACTTTTTTAATATTAAGTATGTAAGTTCTTTTGTTGAGACTCTAGACGGCCAATGTGCTGGCTAACTAAGGCAAGCTAGGACAGTGGCCCCTATCTTGTCAAAGCGCCAATCTTTTTGAACTCATCTGCTCATAGTTGAGACTGATTGCAGAAGTACGTAGAAGAGCAAAAATAAGGTTTTGTTAACGGTATTATAGCGAAGAGTCTGAACAGAAGGCTGGTTCAAGAGTCAGGTTGAGAGAGCGATACTCCTGGACACAGCGCAGATAGCCAGCAGATTCTTCTCTCCGTTGCACTAATCAACGGTAACTAAAATAGGCTCCGACTCGCTGCAGGTGGCACCCTTAGATTTTCCTAATGATTTGTGATTATAGTTGTTATATCATACTTATTGCTATGTGATTCTATTGTAAAATCTTAGCCCTTCAAATGCAAAAAATAATCTCATTCCCAGTACTAGTACTAATAAGAGAGGAAAGACACAGCGCCAATGGAACGTGATCCCGGTTAACTTTGGAGCAGCCCAACTGGGGCAGGACCTCCACCTTACAGAAGACCGCAGCCATAATATCATCACTACTTGCTCCTTTGAGTATATGGTGTTGTGTTTCTGGTGGTGAGTAAGGTCGCCAGAACTCCCGAGGATGCGCTGTGTCGAGAATGAAGTTGAAGAACCTGCATTATGCCTCTAGCGGTCAACACAACGAATTCTCAAGTCAGTCCATTCTTCTGGAGTCACACGTGTCCATAGAAGACGGTGTCTACTTACCATCAGGCCGTAAGCTCGTTTGCTACCTTCGTTGTATGAAAATCAAAAATGTAACCGCAAGACAAATTAAGGAAGAAAAGCATACCTTAGTTAAGATTCAAACTAACTCAACAAAACATGCCCGTGTTTTCCAACCAGCGCGCTTGCCACTAAAAAACAGCACAATTTACGTCACTGAATAAACAACAGGAATGCTCATTACCCAACCGTTTAAAACAAAAAAGCCGTATGTATTTCAATCTGTTAACCTTATACGACTTTTATTCAGCTGTGTTGCTCCACTGCTCGCATTAGCACCTTGTATATCTGTACAGCTCTTGTAATGCCTAGCTGGCGTGCTAACTGGACATCAGCACTTGCAGTTGTATAGCAAATAAATGGGATAAATGGGGTGGGGCGTTGGTCAGGACATGGGAGTTTATTAAAACTAATTAATTCTTTTGAGAAATATATGTCAAAGGATCTGAAATATTTTTAATAGTTACTAATCAGTTTAGTTCTATTGTATCTGTTGACGGGAATGTATGAAAATATGTTTTATAAATTATCTACTTGAACAAATTGTGAATATTCCCTTTTTAGGGTTCCGTAGTCAACTAGGAACCCTTATAGTTTCGCCATGTCCGTCTGTCTGTACGAGGATTCACTCTGTAATTGTTAGTTCTAGAAAGCTGAAATTTGGTATGGATATATAAATCAATAATACTGAGAAAGTCGTAAAATAAAATCTAAAAATAAATAAACAGGGGTACCTCCTCTGCACGTAAAAAGGCGTAGAATTTTGTTTTTTCATTCAATCCTATGGTGTGGGGTTTTGTTAGATAGGTCTTTCAAAATGAATAGGGGTCTTCTTCAAACATTTTTTGATAAAGTGAATATTTTTGGAAATATTCACTCCAAAATAAAAAATGTGTCCCTCCCTCTAACTTTTGAACTATGGGTCCAAAAAAATCATGAAAGTAAAGCTTAATAAAGACTTTCACCGAAAACTATAGCGGACATGATCAGTTAAGCCGTTTTTGAGTTATCGTAGAAATTCTTCTTTTCTTTGTAAAAGATTCTTTTCTTAGTAAAAGACGTATGAAACGCTGCGAAGGTATTTCTCTGTTGCTAGTTATTGATTTTGTTAAAGTAAGTTTATTGGGCAACTACGGAATCCTACACGAAGCATGGCGCGACGATTCTACTCAAATTTTAATTCATTTTATTTTGATTTGAATACATTTAATAAATAATGTTAGTACTTTCCTTATGGTTTTTACAATGCTTACGAAACTCACGGTCTTGGATCCCGATAAGGGCATATATTTGTGTTATGAGAGGTGTTAATGAGATTATTGAACACTGTTTTTGAGCCTTGGATGTGTTCTATGTATTTAAGTATTTATATATTTAAATATATCATCGTCTAGTACGCATAACACAAGCCTTATATATCGAGCTTACTGGTATATAGTAGGTTATGCTAGCAAGGGACAGCGATTGAAACATGTAGTCAGCTGCAGAGAAACGTGATCCCTCCTGCATACAAACTTCTACGCAACGGAGGTAACGTTTCTCTGTAACTGATTGTACATATTTCGAGGCTCTGGTTTATTCACAGCGGAAAACCCTAGTAACCACCAATTATATAATAATATACAGCACTTACTAGATAATCTATGGAAGATTGTTCCCGTAATATGTTTATAAAAAAAACATTAACTTTATCAAAATTCCATTCATTTGTAACATTCTATCTCTCACACACACACACCCGTGGGTATACCTACCTAGGTAATAAATAAAAGCCAGCTTCAACCTCTGACTTAGCTTAATAAGAATAATAGGACTTGATATGCTCAATGACATTTTTTATGTTGAAATTCCAACAAGCTTTTTAAGAGGATCAAATGTCTTTAATGAGAGAACGTAACAAAAGGTAAAAGTAATGGAGAAACTTAGCTCGTCGCTAGTGACTGAAAAAAACAGCTTCGACTAATTGACGTGGCAACTAGATATTCGAACCAACCATTGTATAGAAAAATAAGTAAATAACTTTTAGTCGTTAAATACCACGTTGAATTCTCTGTTCAGTTTTGTGACGTCTTATTTTATTCCGCAAAAGTCTGGGAACCCTACAATATTATGTAACTAAAAATGCTACCAAAAAAACAACAGACAATAATAGGGTCATGGTAATGAGATTGGTTGAATCGTTCGTTAAATAACGTCTGAGTGTTTTGTAATAGTTAGTAGGTTACATTAAAAAAAAAAAAAACTAAATTGACCAATCACGTGTCGCCGTTAGTGAACTCTAATGAAATTGACACTAACCATATCTTATCGTGCAACGCAAACGCATGCACGCAGAAAAGTTATTTCGGTTTGTTTAATTGATTTCGATTGATTTGTTGAATAGTAAATACATAATTAATAAAATAAATATTATAGAACTAGTCCCATAGTAATCTCAATAAGGCGTGTGTTATGGGTACTAGACGACGGTATATTTAATAAACATAAGTGAATACATAGAAAACATCCAAGTCTCAGGAACAGCTTTAGCTCACCACAAAAACAAATGCTCTAACCGGGATTCGAGCCAGGGATCTCTAGCTTCGTAGGCAGTGCCACTACCAACTAGGTTAAACAGGCCGACAAACTACTTACACTACTAGTGACTAGAGTGACAACAACGTAATTTTGACAACTATTTAAATATAAAAAAAAAAACCGGCCAAGAGCGTGTCGGGCCACGCTCAGTGTAGGGTTCCGTAGTTTTCCGTCCGTCACATTTTTTTTTTTGAAAAAATTACAAAAACTATTCAACCTATCAAGTTCAAAATAATTTTCCTACAAAGTTTTTATAAAGTTCTACTTTTGAGATTTTTTTCATATTTTTAAAACTTATGGTTCAAAAGTTAGAGGGGGGGGACACATTTTTTTTTACTTCTGGAGCGATTTTTTCCGAAAATATTAGCATTATCAAAAAATGATTTCAGTAAACCCCTATTTATTTTGAAATACCTATCTAACAATATATCACACGTTAGGGTTAAGTTGAAAAAAAAAATCACTCCCCACTTTACGTATAGGGGAGGTACCCTAATAAAATATTTTTTTCCACTTTTTATTTTACCACTTTGTCGGCGTAATTGATAAACATATTAGTACCAAATTTCAGCTTTCTAGTGCTAACGGTCACTGAGATTATCCGCGGACGGACGGACAGACGGACGGACAGACATGGCGAAACTATAAGGGTTCCTAGTTGACTACGGAACCCTAAAAATGGGGTATTGAAGTTGTCATTTATTGAGACATTTGCGCTACCCAATTTTGGAGTGTAAAGGGAAAGACTGTTTACCGGCTGCAATATGTACGACGTCGCCCCGGGCGTCGTTGGACAATTCAATTGCATTAGGCCGATAGTTATCGCCCAACTGACTTTATTGGTCCTGCGTGGGTTTATTTATGTTAATTGCTATCTATTGAGTAGAATAAGGACACGCGTTTCGCATTCCTATTTGATGATTCTTCTGAACAGGCCGACGTAATGGCATTAGCATTTTTTACAAGCCAATTTGCTTTTGTTATTACTTAATACATTATAAACAGTCTTATTCAATCTGTAAGTATGATTTTGTTTGTCAAGCCACGAAACACAATTTGCATTGCACTGTAAAAAGAAACTCACATCATTGCACTTACTCGTTTCATTTAAGAATTCGCTTTGGCCGGACGGATTCGATATTTCTGCAAAACAAGCGAATAGAAATTGAACTAACTTCTGAATTGCTTCATTTCTTACTTAAGCTCCGAGCATTGAATCTGAAACTGTAAGCATTTCCCAGAGCCAGCTGTTTTGCAAAACAGAATCAATGCGAACGCTGCAAGCCCTGGGACACAACTTTCCAGATATCTTCGCAAAAAATAAAAAGCGAATAGAAAACTTCCGTATCACACCTACCTAGTTGAGAACTTTGCAATGTGCGGTGGAAGTTTTTTGCAAATTTTTCCACAGTGTTTATAAAACAACTAATGTTGGGAAGCAAATTGAAAGGAATCTAACTTGGCTTGTGGGGAAACTAAAATTTTGAAATAAAACTTGGTAAAATGGAGCGAAGTCCTCCGTAAGCCGAAAAGCCGTAAGTACTTTATATATCACATACGCTTTCGCCATTTTGGGGTAGTAATGGTAGTATTTAGGATGAAGAAGGTTTGGAAGCAATTCCACAGCCATTTGTAGCGTTTAGGAAGCACCCAGCAGGGAGACATTAATCTTTATCTCATATAATGTCAAGCGCACGGCGGGTGGGCTGGCGTGGCACAAACATGGTAGTTTCCAGTCACAATGAAATTGCGTAATGAATAGGTGTTTAAGTATACATCTTTTACGAAATGCTTTAAGGACATTATAAAAGTTTGAAACGTAAAACTAAATTTGATTCCTCCTTATGACTGGGTATCAAAATTTGCTAGAATAAATTATACTCTGTCAAATTGACAAAGAGTTAAAGCTTAATTGGGACCTATGTACTATATGTAGGAGGCCGGTTGTCAGGAGGTTATGTCTAATTACGAACCTAATTGATTAAATACCCAATTAAAGTAGTTCAGTAACTAGATTGAAAGTTATTTTTTCTTAATTCTATTTTTACGTCACTGTAAATAGACGGTACATTATCAGGAGTTTTATTTTCTCAAACATGCAATGAAATATTGATGTTATGTTCCTTATAATAGGCTGCGAAGTATGACGTTCAGGTGCGGCTAGGACAATAGGTCGTTAATGGAATTTCATACAAATCTTGCAGGCCTAGGCCGGCAAAGTCCTCTTTTTTAATTCCATTCCACATAAATTTGTGGCACAGGCATCATGACATTCTGCCAGTATGCGTATTAAAAATAAAATTTTGTTTTTTTTTGTTGTTTATTTCATTGCATGTTTGAGAAAAGCACTATACACATACCTTGGCGGGAAATTTGGGGTTGCCCGCCTTAGACCTATTCGGCCGGCAACCCCTTTCGTCCCGGCCTCTGAAGTAATGTACTATTATTATACACGCCTTTAATATGCATCAAAATGCAAACATTACGAGTACGCTTACGAGTCGGTAAAGTCGGTACTCGTAACCTAGAATAACGAACAAATAACAAACATCAGCCAGCAAAATTATTAAATCATACATACATAATAATCAAGCCCGCATTTCATTGGTATAACCAAAATCTTAAAGCCAATTAGTACGCTCCTTACATACTTATTTCGCTATGAGCACATCTGTACATCATTTCCTAGTAAATGATCGTCGGCCGCAGTTACTTTTTAAAATTCATTTAAAAATAATAACATTACTATGCGATAGAGCCTGGTTGTCCGATAACAATCGTGTCCGTCTCTCATCACTCTCATCACCAGGAAGCAACCGCTATACTTATAAAAAGCAGTACTTCTGTATTCACTTAACAATAACATTACATACTTATTGCCTTTTAGCGTAGTGCGACAAAATTAGTCTTCCATTTCCTTCAGTACGAGACCGTAGCTCTGAGGCGATCGCTCAATGCCAGTACATTATAAGCTCAAGCTTGTTGTTTTTAAAATAAATGACCAAACTGTTTCTTATAAGAATAGAATAGAATCTTTATTAGAAGGAAAATGTTAAGAGAAGAACTCGGGATCTCTAGCTTAGGCAGTGTCACCACCAACGAGAAACAGATCTTAAAAAAATATATCGAAAATATTCAATTGTTCTTGAATACGTCCAAGATACAGGCTCAGCCTAGTTTAGAGTGGATTTTATATGCTAATTTCTTCCAGTGATATAAACTTTTTGTTTTTAGTTCATCATTCATTGCAATTGTATAACTCCATCCTTATATTATGAAATACATTTCCACTGTAACTACTAAAAGCATGATTAACAACACGGCCATACGAGCATATTTCGCTAGAAAACCAAATTATATGCACGCGTCACTTTCATGTACTTTCTAAATTAAAATGCATTAATAATGTCGGCTATTTTCATTCAAAATCATAGGTTTCGATGCATGCTAGAGAAGTAGGTATACTTACCTAAAATTATTAGAGTTGGCCGGGTTGTGCCAAAGTAAACCGGCCAGAATGCGACTTTATCTCCAAGCTAAAAGATTGGTAATCCTGTAACAATTTTATGAAAAGCTGGACATATTAATTTCAACCGTATGTAGTGAGTTATGGTTTGCTTTGATCGGCCGCACGGAGCTCAAGAGGGTTTTTTATGGCTTTTAAACTCTTTTGACGAAATCGGTCGGTACGTGTATTATTAGACTTACTATATTTAGCGGATTACGTACTTATATTATTATAGGATTACGGATTATGTCCTAAAACTACGACCAAGACCACCGGGGGATGGGCAGCAGCATCCCTGGAGTGCGGTGGAGATACTGCGATCGCCAACCCGCATGCCAAGCGTGGCGATTATGGCATTTACCCCCCATAAAATTGGGGGAGGCCTATGTCCAACAGTGGCCGTCCATTGGCTGATATGGTGGTGGTGGTACTTATATGTAAATAGAAAGAACTGTATGGTTATGTAGGTGTTTTAAACATAATCACATCTCAGATTGTATGTAGATAGGTACAGCAGCGTGTAATGTTTCCCTTGTAACTCGCAAAAATGTAACCGAGAGATAGGGTGTAGGCTGAAAACCAGCGCTGCGCAGCTGACCCAGCTCGCAGCATATGCTGAGACCTGAGCCCGTTGTCGCAGAATAATTTTTAAATATGTCCAGAAGCTGTGTGGTACAGTCGTGTATTTTTTGATGTGACAATAAATTATTTTGAATTTTTTATTTTTATTTTATGTGAAAGAAAAAATCTAATCCTCTACCTGCCAGAGTCTTATTGAGTCTAAATATTTTACGAAAAAAAGGAGAAACCCTCTGTTTTATAATTTAGAGTTTTCCACTATGTTCTTTACAAAGTACATAGGATCTCTATTAGGTTGACCTTTCCAGAGTACACTTAGCGCTATTTATCAATCAAAATAAAAAATAAATAAGCACGAATTTTGCACACTGTTGAGACACGAATATTTCTATAAATATTGATCGTTAAAAAATCTGAAGCTTATTGAAACATAACATTGCAAAAATAAATGATGTCTTGTTTTATTCACATATCACATTAGACCGGTATTATCAGCACTTCGAAGCTCTACAAAAAATATGAAACCGCGAGCATATTTCGTAGGAATGCATTTTCGAATCAGCGGATAAATTCGATTTACGGAAATAAAACTAAAGAAACTGTGTCTTAAACTATGAAAATTATATGCAGTGACGACCTGTTTAGTCTAGTTGGTAGTGACTCTGCCTCCGGAGGTATGTCTGGGTCTTGGATGTTTTCTATGTATTTAAGTATGTATTTATCTATATAAGTATGTATATCGTCGTCTAGTACCCATAGTACAAGCTTTGCTTAGTTTGGGACTAGGTCGATATGTGTAAGATTGTCCCCCAATATTATTATATTTATATATAGTGTGTGTTCCATGCGTACTTATACTATAAGTTTTGAGTACCTTTATAATATAAGCCCTAATGAACAGTGAAAGTCATTAATAAGTGACATAAATATCAAAACGCACTTATACCGTCGCCATCGTACGATCGGCAGTAGCTGATATCATATCAACATGTTTAAATTAAAATTACAATTGAAATAAAACTCAATTCCATGTACACTGTTTACCCCATTTATAAATAAAAGCGTGAAATAAGAATCATGGTCAGCGCCATTACACAGCCTAAACTGTAAACATACATTTAACGACCCTGGACGCGATAACGATGAAAAAGTGTCGCAACATCGTTAGTACAAATATGGCACTATCTACATCAGGGCTGTTATTCACAACAGTTCACCTCGCCTCAGGAGAAAAACCAGGGAGAGATCAAGCCTTGTGTTATTTTTATCCCACTATGTTCGGCACAACGCCATCTGATAGTAAGCGGTCGCCACAGTCTATTGACGCCTGCAACTTCAAGAGTCATTTTTGCGGCGCCAATCGATCCTTTAAAATGTGTGTATACACTAATTTCTTGAAGTGCTCCAAACTGAAGTCACCGGGAAGACCTCGGCATGTGTGTGTTATACCGTTTGCATAGCCGAGTTTTTTTTTTAATTCTTCAAATTAGGCATAATTACATGCACCTATGAACGTCAATAAACTACCACCGGTTCGGAAAACTAAACCTCTGCCACGAGAAGAACCGGCGTTAGAAACTCGGCGAGGTGTAATTTTTTCAAAACAATATACATTGTATAGTTAAATTTGCGCTCTGATGAGCTGTTTGATATGATGCCTACAGCCACATCCACCACACCGTTGGCCATCGACAGGGCGTTCATCCTCACACCTTAGAACCTAATCAGTTTAGCACGACACGGTTCCTAATAAATTTCCTCCTGCGAACGCTCCGGCAGCCGTTTTCACTAGGGACTACCAGTAGGACGATACACAGCGAACGACAGGAATCGACGTGCAGCCGACCAGAAGTCAAAGGAATTCGATTATTAGATTATTAGATTTCATATTTGAATGGGCCTCTGCCGCTGCAGTTTAGATGTGTCTAGCTTATGTATAGAAGGTTAGAATTCCCATGACTCTGGTGTGGTGCCCATCGGCCCTGAACATTCGGTGTAAATCACACCTATGAGATTCTTCAAGAAAAAGGTTTGCATATTTTAAAGGATCGGTAACACGCAAGCGAGCCTTTCGGGGTTGCAGGCGTCCATGTGCTGTAGCAGGGGGTTACTGTAGTAAACGCATGCCACCAGGCGGGTCGTTAGCACGCTTCTCAGCGTAGTAAATAAAACCTGTGTTACTTAGATATCCGATAAAAGGTTCTTACGGTTCCCAGCATTAATATATACTAAAGGTGAAATTTGAGGAACAAATTGTGAATAGCAGCATTTTGGGTGAATGTAAATGTGTGCAATATACACGTTACATGACTATGTCACCAAATTAGTAATCATGCTTTAATGGTAGTGAAATTTATTACAAAGCAGATTTTACGTTAGGTATTATTAGTGGTGTAATGGTGTGGATCGCTCGTGGCCCAGCGGCGCTTGCGTACCGCGTGCAGTATGCGAGGTTAAGCAACGTGGGGGCGGGTCAGTTTTTGGATGGGTGACCGCTTTGAATGGTTACTAACTGAGCACTCCCGTGCTTTGGAAGGCACGTTAAGCCGTTGATCCCGGCTATCTACCACAGCAGTCGATAAGAAGGCATCTAGGTCTTCGGGTGGCTTGAGAACTTTTAACAGCCAAGTTGCCCACTCACTTGATAAGGGGGGTCGAAATTGCTTCACGTCCGGAAGGGGGTACTGTAACTGTTACCCTACACGTGACCCCTGGGTGTTTACTTATGTATCTATACCGTCGCCTAGTACAAAGTACAATCTTTTCTGAAAAGGTGTTCACTCATATTTTTACTCCGAAATTGACGGCCTGTTTAGCCTAGTTGGTAGTGACACTGCCTCCGAAGCTAGAGGTCCCGGGTTCGAATCCCGGCCAGGGCATTATTTGTGCATTTAGCACGGATATTTGTTCCTGGGTCTTGGATGTTTTCTATGTGTTTATCTATATAAGTATGTATATCGTCGTTTAGTATCCATAGTACAAGCTTTGCTTAGATTGGGACTAGTTCGATTTGTGTAAGATTGTCCCCTAATATTTATTTATATATTAAATCGGTTAATTTTGTCATACAAAGTTTCAGTGTTTTAGACAAAACCATATTCCTTAACTGGGTAATGAGCAACACCACTAACCAGGAACTTTAATATGGTATTAAATCTGTTTTCAAACATCACATAATACCCCGGAAACTATTTCCAAATGAAAAACTATCAGGCACCGAGCTAGTTTGCCAGTTCAGGCAAATTCGAGTTTTCTGTCGTTTTGCTGGCACAAAACCAAATGCTTTCTATTTCAGTCATATTTCAAGCTACACTGTTACTGTATAATCAACCTTAATATAGTCACACAAGGTTCAGATTACACAAAATAACAAACAGACTTATGACATTGAGAAACCGTATCGTGATACAAAACCACGCATTAGAACTCGAGTAGGATGAGTCCAGGTGATATTCACCAGTTGTCTCGCCTTACCTCACCGCTCACCGCCATTTTATCCTGACACCGAGATTGAGAATAACAACGTGTAACCAGAGGTCTGACACACTGGCTCTCTTCACAGAATCATTGTAAATAGCAGCAATGTAATGAGATTTGCGACACTGGTTGGTAGTTAGCTAATATTTTCCGTTATACCAGTTGGCTTTTGTTTTGAGAAATTGGGAGATAAATACTGAGCGATAATACCCTGGTTAGTGGCAAGGCTTATGGGCAAGGATGTAACTTTGGCATTTACTGATTTAAGAATAAAACATACTTTAAGGTGGGTTTAAATGTCCATTTTGTCTTTAATTTAAGCTGAATATAGAATTCTTCGGATACCTTGAACTGTTAAACTAAACAGAAGATGATACTCGAATGGTTTAATGATGGTCTTAATAATTTTATAAACTTCACCAAAATGATGTCGACGACTATAAATTGGTAGAAGATTTGTATGAAAATATATAAATGTACGAGGGATATTCCGTACATCACTTCCGATAAAACTCTTTGCCACTGATCTTTGAACGCACGACAGCCGAATTCTAGAACCACCAAGCAACCCATAGCTTACACTTATCTGCGTTGCGTTCAATTGTACTTGTTTATGAAATAAAAGAAAGCATTTATTATTTTGCAGCACACTAAGTTAACACGTACAACATAATAGAAATAACTGTCTTTATACCTCACGCCTTGTCTTATAAATAGACACAATTTCAACAAGACTAGGCTGCAAGGTGTTATGTGTTGTTCTTCATTATAAATTAAAGACACTTGTAAGTCTTCTGATTAGTTTATTAAATTCAATAAAGTACAAAGTATTGTCTGTTCAGCCATTGACTTTTTTAATAGACCTCCTATCTCTAGCAGGGCTGCCAGTAACAAAATAAGATAAAGATTGACATACACCATAACATCCTTTTCCTTAAGTAATCTATTCATATCGTATAGGTTTTTTAATTCTCCTACCTGACCTAGATACATAGGTTTCCATATCTTGATTATAATTTTCATCATCATAATTTTCAACATTAGAAATATTAGAATCATCATCAATTGTATCTGAGTCAGTGTCCTCACAAGTATCCTCTAACTGTTTATATGACCCTACAGTTTTATATGACGCTTCACTTGAAGATGAATCGAATAACAAGACCAATGCTTCAGACCCCGGATCAAAATCATTTACCAACAAATCTGACACTTGTCCTTCTTTTGATAGCAAATTGGGCAATGAGTCTAGCACTTCTCTTTCCCTTAATAGTAAATTTGACTCTTCCTCTACCAATGAATTTGACAATGACGCCACACAGGCCACACTCTGTTCATCTTGATTTTTGACTGAATCACAGTTAGGTTTAAGTATATGTAACTCCCTGTACATTTTTGACAATGGCATTGAATATGTTAGAGACTGACTGACTGTTGACTTTTCACTTATATTATGACTAACATTTGACCGACTTGGTTCTCTATTATTCTCTACAGACTTGACATACAACAGATGCCTACGATTCCTCCTAAACACTTTGCCATCGCTTGATCGTATTAGATATGACCTAGGACAACCTGCAAATGTTTTTATTACAACTGCTGACTCCCAATTACTAGATGGCATCTTTTTAAACATTATGTGATCTTTTTCCTGTAATAAACATAGATTTTTTGCACCTTGATCATAATATTTTTTATAAGATTGTTTATGTCTGTTTACACTCTCATTTTGTTCATGAAATCTCACAACTTTAGGCTTTAATAATTTTTTTGACATAGGTAAGTTAGATCTTAATTTTCTTGACATCAATAGTTCTGCTGGAGATTTCATGTACTCTTTCTCGTTACAACGATAATGCAAAAGTGCCATGAATGGATCTTTATTTTCATCATCAGACTTTTGCAAAATTCTCTTGACAATTTTAACTGCCGATTCAGCTTGACCATTGGATTGAGGATAATTTGGACTTGATGTAACATGCTCTATGTCCCATTCTTTACAAAAATCTTTAAATTCATATGAATCAAACGGAGGACCGTTATCGGTGTATAATTGCAAAGGACTGCCATGTCGTGAGAGAATAGATTTACAATGCAACACTACATTTTTTGCAGTGGAGTTATGATTTAATAGAGCTAATTCAATATACTTTGAGTAATAATCAATCATAACTAAATATTTATTGTTTTTAAACTGTAATAGGTCTGCACCTACTTTCTCCCATGGCAGAGACGGATTTTCAGACAAAATTAATGTTTCTTTTGCATTTGCTGTTCTATATCTTAAACATATCTGACAATTTTCAACTAATTGTTCAATTTCTTTATACATACATGGCCAAAATACAACATCTCTCACTAATAATTTGCTTCTGTTTATACCAAGATGGCCTACATGAATGCTATTTAACATTTCTTTGCGCAATGATGTTGGCACAACTAAACTGTTGCCTTTAAAAACAATATTGTTAACAACATGTATTTCTGATCTATAATTCCAATACACTCTGACTGCTTCATCAGTTTTACTTTTATGGTCAGGCCAGCCATCATAAAAGTATTCAGTAAGTATTTGTAAACTTCTATCATTTTTTGTCTCTTTTTTAATTTGTTCTAATTTTGTTTGGGAAATAGCAAGCGATTCGGTAAACATATTGGCATGTATGGTTAATTCTTTATCTATAAAATGCTCTTCAGACTCAGGTAAGGCTGCTCTAGACAAAGTATCTGGTATGTATAGTTTTGTGCCCGGAATATAGACAACATCTAGATCATACATCTTTAAAGTTATCATCATTCTCTGTAATCTATTAGGTACTTGGCTAAGCGCTTTTTTAAATAATGTAACCAATGGCTTATGGTCCGTCTCTACTTTGACTTTGTGACCATAAATATAATAGTGGTATTTTTGACAGCCAAATAAGATTGCAAACAATTCTTTTTCAATCTGTGCATATCTTTGTTGGCAGTCAGTCAAAGTTTTGGAAGCATAAGCTATTGGTTGACCTGACTGTAATAGCACAGCACCTACGGCGGACTGTGAAGAATCTACACTTAATGTTAATGGCTTACTGTTATCATAGTGACGTAAGACTGGAGCTGTAGTAATTAATTGTTTTAGCCTTTCAAATGCTCTGTCATGATTCTCGTCCCATGACCATTCTGACTCTTTCTTAAGCAGATTTCTCAATGACTCTGTTTCAGATGACATATTTTTAATATAACTACTTAAATAGTTTATGACACCCAAAAATCTTTGCAAGCTTTTCTTACAGTTTGGTTTAGTCATTTCACATATTGCCTTAATTCTATTATAATCAGGACACATTCCTTGAGCACTAAATATGTGACCTAAAAAATTTATTTTCTCTTGTCCAAAAATACATTTGTCCTTGTTAAATTTTAATTGAATCGACTCTGCTCTTTCTAAAACCTTTTTTAGTGCCTCATTATGAGATTTTTCATCATGTCCATATATCAACAAGTCATCAACATAAATTATTACATTAGGAATATCTGAGAAATAGTCAGTCAGTATCTTACTAAAAATTTCAGTAGAACAATTCAGGCCATATGGTAGCCTTAAGTACTTATACCTGCCATAGGGAGTATTGAATGTACAGAGATCAGAACTACTAGAATCAAGTTGTAGCATCCAGAATCCTGAATAGGCATCTAAATGTGAAAACATTTTTGCGCCATTTAGTTTACATCTTACATCTTCAATTGAGGGTAATGGGTAATGAGGTCTTTGTATGGCTTCATTCAAGTTCCTAGGATCCATACAAATTCTCAATTTATTATTAGGTTTTTTTACAATAACCACAGAACTAACCCAATCCGTTGGTTTAGACACGGGTTCTATCACCTTAAGTCTTGTCATTCTTTCCAATTCTTCTTTTAATCTCTGTTGAAGTGAAAAAGGAACTTTCCTTGGGGCATCTATTTTAGGTTGTATATCAGATCTCACAGTCAGGTGACACCTGTTCGGAAGACATCCCAGACCCTGAAAAACATTGCTGTAATTAGCCAATAATGACTTTAATTCAGTTGCCCGCTCATTAGTAACTACTGTATTACTATACATTCGTTTGACAATACCTAGTTCTGTACATGTATTTGCTCCTAAGACAGGTTGACAGTCTATGTTTGTGACTATAAATTTTATGTCATATTCACAATTATTTATTTGACATTTTAGAGTACAACTACCTTTAACGGGAATTCTATTGCCATCATAAGCTATCAGATTGAATGGACAAGGCTCTAAAATATTCTGTGACAGTTTCAGTCTATCAAACAAATCACTTGATATGCAATTGGCTTTTGCGCCCGTATCAATCAAGCATTCTACATTTTTATCATTAATTTTAACACCCACTAACCAATTTTTTGAATGTATACTATTTATTGATATTTTTTCAGTACAAGTTTCTTGATTACTAACAGTTGAACTTTGTTCTGTCAAATTATTGGAGCAAGAATATTTATATGGATATGGTTTACCTGTAGGAATATCACTCATATTTAAAACATTTACTGGGGTTTTGCACATCTGAGCAAAATGACCAAATTTGTAGCATTTCTTGCATTGCTTATTATAAGCCGGACACTTGAAGCGATGCACTTGACCACATCTGTCACATTTTGGTCCATGTTGTTGCCTTTGTTGACTGTCCTGTTTCATATATGATGTAGAAGCCGGCCTTTGAAATGAGGTTTTCATACTTAATGATCTTGATTGACGCTGTACTGCAGCAACTTGTACATCATTTTCTAAGAATGATGTATTGTTTAATGACAATTCCATTGATTTGTACATATTGATCAGTTTGTCTAATTCAATGTTGTTTTCTGACAATAATTTTTGACGAATGTTCGAGTGTTGTTTGTCCATATTGCAAATGAATATGTCTCGTATGAGAGAATCTTTTAAAGTACCAAAGTCACATGATGATGCCAGTTTCTTTAATTTTGTCAGAAATGTATCCAGCGAGTCTTGACCTTGTTGATGGCTAAAGAATTTATGACGCTCCACGCTGAGATTTATTTTCGGCACAAAATAACTATCAAACCCTTGTACAACTGCATCGTAAGTTCTTTTATTATTCTCTTCGAATGTGTTGTAGACATCAAGACATTGCTCACCCATACAATGCAACAAGATGGCGATCTTGCGATTTTCGTCTTCTTTGTCATATTTCATGGCAATTAAGAAATTATTGAATAGTTGCTTCCATTTTATCCAGTCTGGATTATCCAGACTAATAGGCCTTATTACTTGCGTGTGAGCTTCCATCATTCATCAATATCATACGTGCACACGTGGGAATTTTCTTCCTTTAATTTTATTGACTACTGTAGCAAGTGGTTTTCATACCTGTCTTTTGCGCTGCCACCATGTTATGTGTTGTTCTTCATTATAAATTAAAGACACTTGTAAGTCTTCTGATTAGTTTATTAAATTCAATAAAGTACAAAGTATTGTCTGTTCAGCCATTGACTTTTTTAATAGACCTCCTATCTCTAGCAGGGCTGCCAGTAACAAAATAAGATAAAGATTGACATACACCATAACACAAGGTACCACTAGAGAGCGGTGAGTTAATAAACTCATTTTTACTGCACCCTCTTAAATTAAAAAGCCACTAGACACTATGAGACTTGTGCTGAGATACTGCTTTTTAACTTGGCACGGTGCTAGAGCACGGAATGTTTATTGCTACGTAGAACAGACACTGCATTCTACTAAACATCAGTCTTGGTGAATCATTAGGCGCTTCTTGAAGTTTTATTAAGTTGCCAGTTTCTTTTCTAAGAGCGTTCTTTTAGTTAAGTAATGTGTATTACTTAGCAGTGATTAGAATACGATTAGAGGTGTCAGTTTTTAGGGTTTCGTAGCCAGAATGGTGAAAACGGAACCCTATTTTAAATAAAATTAAAACTGAGTTAAATCTTATACCAAAATATTGATACAAAACTATATGGATTCTTAACCCCGTCTTAAACCCGAACCTGGGACCGTCAGGCAAGCAAGGTTACTTCCTGCCAGCCTCAATCGTCGCATACCCAGCAGTTATGATCAATCACAATTCATAATACACGTTCTAGATTTCAGCCCCCCGGCAGCACTTAATAAGTTTTGTGGTTCTCAATACCCCAATAGATCACATATCTGTCGAGCGTCGAGTTTCTGAGGCAGTGAGTTAGAATTTCTGTGCACTGGAGTTGGAATCGTGTTACATGTGGCTTGGATTGAACCAAGCGAACTGAAACCATCGAGTGCATTAGTTTAGATTGCTGGATTGGCTTTGCTTCAGATTTGATATTCCATTGCAACTTAACTCCAAAAATATTGCTACGGTATTTTTTGTCGGATCAGCGCCCTGCCACTAGGCTACGGAGACAACAACGTCATCATTGAGAACCTTTGCCTGACATAGTATTATCTTAAAGACTCACAGAATTTTTAGCGATATTCTAATAAGAAGTAATCGAAAATTAAGAAAAAACACGTTGTCCATAAGTAGGCTACGCCCCGGCTTGCACCGAAATTATATATACGGATATAATTTCGGTGCAAGCCGGGTCGCAATTTCTAAACAACAAAAACGAAAGTATATAAAATAGGTATTATCACATCAGCACTTAGCACTTGAAAAAGTAAAATCTAACGGAAAAGTGATGACATAGAGTGTCATAGAGTTTTTCGCCACTTTAAACTTATGGCCAGTAGGCCATATCATGAGGTATATTGAGACATGATGAATCGAACTCTACATCCAGATGAACCAGTTCTGCGCTTCAGGATGCAAAATAAGCTACCAGAAATAGGCCTGTGATATATGTGAATCGCAGGCCTATGAATGCAGTATGAGTATGAGTATGAGTATGTCAAGTCAGTGCGATAAAAATCTGGAGCCTTAACACTTCGCATATAGTGTAACATAAAATGAACAGAGTATTAAACGTCAATATTTAAGAAACTGCGTCAAGAAAATGTACGCTGCAAGGAAATAATGAGCGAAAATAAATAATTTCTAAGTAGGTACAAGTATAATGTAATTTTTCAACACCACTGGTGAAATTTTTGTTTTAATATAATATTATAACACTGTTAGTAACGATTCAACGTGGCAATTTTTTAGTTTTAAATTATTTGTTAGAAAATATTTTCCTATCATGCACGAATATAACACACCAACAACACAACACAGTCATAATTTTAGTGAGTTAATTATAAAATATACGAGCTTGAGAGATATACGAGCGAGCTTTTACTTGTACAAGATTTGTTCTGCATCTTTTCCATTATTAATATCAAACATTTTACTATAAACTTTCTAGTTTCGTTATTTATGGTATTATATGCTTTGGAAGAACATTGGAAAATGGACGGTAAGGTTTGGATGCAAGAAATCTTCCTACCTTTCCTAAGCTCGCCCAGTTTTTGACATCTGTGCTTTAACTAACATCGATTACGCCAATGAATACCTTATTCGCTCGGATCTAAGATACATTTCCGCTGCACTCACCAAGCTTACAGTTAAATATTTTATGTGCGATTCATCACCTCTCATGTCGATTACGCTAATAACTACCTTATAAGCTCGAACCTAAGGTACATTTCCGCTTGTTGTAAAACTCACCAAGCTTGTCCTGTTGCACGGTCTTGGTGTCTCCGTGCACTAGGAGCAGCAGGAGCAGCGCGAGCGGCGGCATGGCGGCGTGACGTCACGGCCTGGCCTTCCGCATCATCGACACTGCGGACAAAATCACACGTTACGGTCTATGTAAGATGGTTCAAATTTTAATGACAATTTTAGGAAGTTTGTGACGATGGCCTATCCGTCTGCATTATCGACACTGCGAACAAACATATACGTTAAAGTCTGGAGAAGATGGTTCAAATGGTTTTTGATTTTTTTTCCATATGGTACGGCTTATCATTTAAAAACACTGCGAACTAAAATGTACCTTTACTTCCAAGCAGGAAGGTTCGAATTGTAACGACAGATAATTATTTAGATAATTATTTATCAATGTCATAAAACTCGTTTCTTTTATTCTTACTCAAGCACACAAAACCTGCGGGAAGGATGTGGATGTCATTGAAAACCAAACATAAGATACGTTTGTCTATATTGATATGATCATGGGATCATGGTTAGAGGCACCCTGTATTTATGATGTTGAGCTAGTCAATAATGCGATACGGTATAAACATGTCGAAATTCCCTCATTAGTGTTTTAAGCAAAATCCAAATATCTGCTGGGCCAGCCTAGTTAACACTTTAATTCCACTAGCAACCCCATTTCTAGTTCTTAATGAACTCGCCTAATGCACTCTAAAAATGACCGAGCCGAACAAACAAAAGCAACTATTATAACAGGCTCCCCACAGGAACATTATGAAGTCTTAAGCACTGTGCGCTGTATTTGAGGTTATTTGAATTTAGGCTTGCGGGCATGGACTTTGCTGGTCCGTTGAAAGTTTGGCTTGTAGTTTTGAAAGTCTTGCCTGTAGTTTGGTTTAGAGCTTTAGCGTTTTTAGGCCCGGTAAAAATAGGTGTGTTATTATTATAGGTGACTAAGGCTCTATAGATATAAAAATTCCAACTCAATGAATTTAATCGAATAGAGTATGAAAGTATATAATACTAAATAAAAAAAAAAAAAACAAACGTTATTATATTAACACTAGTGAACTCATTTTAAAAGAATATTTCTGCGATGACCTGTTTAGCCTAGTTGGTAGTGAGTCTGCCTCCGAAGCTAGAGGTCCCGGGTTCGAATCCCGGCCAGGCCATTTATTTGTGCATTTATCACGGAGATTTGTTATTGGGTCTTGGATGTTTTCTATGTATTTAAGTATGTATTTATCTATATAAGTATGTATATCGTCGTCTAGTACCCATAGTACAAGCTTTGCTTAGTTTGGGACTAGGTCGATTTGTGTAAGATTGTCCCCCAATATTTATATATTTATTTATTTTTTAAACAAAAATTGTATTATATAGTCAAAGTAGTGTATTACACTACTTATAAATCATTATATGACGATATCTGATATCTGATGTTATGATGTCTTATTATTGTTATGAGTTATAACTCATTTGTATACCTTATTTGACAATACATAAAACTTTTTTCAACAAATCAAAATAATGGTAACGTACCAGTAAATTCTGTGCTCCCTTGTCTAAATGGCAATTAAATTATGGCTTCAGACGTGGTGCTAGCAAAAAGACGTTTCTAATATTAAATTACCCATTTCCCAGACTTTGTCCGCGTTAAACTCATTACACCATATTATTATTAATTTTATTAGAAATAATCGGTATAACATTATTTTAGGCGCAAACCTCATTATCGTACAGTAAATAAACACTTAAAAACATTGTTTGTTTCTAATTTATGTCAAATTCTTTTTTACCTCTAGAGCTTTGTCACGAACACCATGATCCGGGCGCGAAACTATTCATTTCCAATTTAACTTTTTCAATCGTTTCTTCCGTCTATAGAGTGGGGATTAGAGAAGCAAACAAAATGGAAACTTTATGAATTACCTACTTCCTAAGTAGAATGTTGATCAACCAACTAGATGAAAGGAATATATTTCTACGCTGAGACGCCAAGCTTGTCACTTACTTTCTTTTAGAATGAGAAACTTTTGAAATTGATTTTTTATTATGAAATTGGGATATTTTATTAATGGGGGACGATCTCACCGGGATCTGACACAACACCTTCCTCCTTGCCCCCGCCCTCTCAGCGCGTGTGTCACGAGTTTTGCGACGCGAGGAGAGTGGCAGTGTACGGTATCTTAGCAGTAGATGTACTCATCCTGAGGAAGAAGAGGAGGACGCCAAAGAGTTCGAAACATGTCGCGCGGAGGGACTTAACCATTTTAGTGGTATAATTGATATAAGAAAGAGACTACTTTTTATCCTAATCGATTCATAGGGTACAATATTGCTTGACGCTTAGGAATACTTCAAGAACAGCCTCACAATACAGAAAAAAACAATTTGTTTGGGTCAACCTTGTTTATATTCCTTATTTGCGATCAATAGCGTATGCTCCTGAGATGTTTTCGCGATTTTACAGACCTAAGCAGTCGCACCAAAAGGTTTTTTTTTTACATTTTTTATGAAACGAAACCCAAAAGCAGTGCCATTGTTACCTAAATCCCGTGATATTTTTTTCGTGTCCAGTATGGACTCTCAACAATACCATTTTTACGAAGTTTCAGAAAAGCAATAAAGGAACTCTTATAAAGCCCTTCGCAAACACTCAGCACAATTCCTTTCGCAATCGCAACAAAAAAACAATCGTCCAACCCTTACCAATAACAACCTTATTAAAGTACTCGTAACTTTAAGAGACCATACAAATATTGAAATGATTTGATCTCAAATAACGTGACACACGCTGATAATTTTAATAAACTGAGGGAAAGATACGATGCTTCCATTAAATTTATGGTGCCTCACACGCCAGTGAAGAGTTGCTGTTATATTACATTTATAACAGCCATGTTATAAATGTAATATAACAGCAACTCTTTAAAAAAACGCTTAAGGAGAAATACCGTATCATCAGTACAGTTCCATAAGCCTCATAAAATAGGTACTGAAGTAGAGCTGTGTCACCTTGTAATATAAAAAAAAAACACAAAATGAAATTATAATAGAAATTAACAGCAACTATATTTCTTCAACATTATAGTGTTACATAGCCTAACCCTTGTTACACTATGTTAAATAACAATTACAACAGCCAGTGTGGGAGCACCATTAGAGATAGTAACGGCATGTTCTTCTTCTATGGTTTGTTATAGAATGTCAGCTTATAACAAAGTTGTTGATTTGCAGTGACGTTCAAAACGATAATCTTTCTTACCTTTCAAAGTCTTGCTTATATTATCTTAAAATGCTTGCCTTTGAAAGTCAAAGGCAAACTATTTTTTTTTAGTAAAGGTAACTTAAAAATGTATATTTGTAATGTTTTAATAAGTATGACATTAAATATTTATGACTTATTTTCGTTGTGATTTTCATTTCAAACTGTTTCTGTAGTTTCAAATGAACTGTACTTCTATATTTCTATATTGTATATTATATAAGTACAGACAGTTTGAAATAAAAATCACAACGAAAATAATAAGTCATAAATATGTAATGTCATACTTATTAAAACATTACAAATAATTAATTAATATATCAGTCATATTAATTCCACGGGTTATTCATTCATGTAGTTGTGTGTGTAATAATGTGTTTTCGATATGAGTTTACGCTTTACATAATTCCTAATACTTGTTAACAGATAATTTAAAAACGTCTCTTGGAAGCATTTTATAAAACTTTCCTGGTATTTTGTCATCTTATAATAGATTAACTGATTGATTTTGGTACAGAATTTAAAAAAAATACGTTTAAATCCTGAGCAAGATAGTAACGGAGATAATCAAACTAAGCGTCAATTTACACCAAAAAATATCTTAAATATATGAGCGTTTTCAACTAACACAGACCCTTACATTTACAGAATCAATTGGGCACGGTTAGGTTGGGAGATAAGGCGATTTTTTACTTAAAAATAACACTTTCAGCGCTGCAGAATTTCAAAAAGGAATTAACCTGCTCTCCGCCGTCACGGGACAGATTTTATTACCGCCATGAATAAATTCCGCCTGGGACCTCGCACCTCGTAAATTATAACGGCGCGGCTCAAACTGTCTAACCGATTTAGAACGCTGCATAGCTTCGCTGTGTCGTCAGCGGGGGCTGGTTTGAGCGCTCGATGGATGTCGTGTTTAGTGAATATTGGTTTTTGTGCGAGTGTCGTGGTGGGGTTTAGTTTAGACATTTACATTATATCGCGCAGTTTGGCGTTGGTCGCTGTATCATACTTTACGGTGCTGTCCCGCTGATGTTTATCTGTTTTGTTGGCTGTTTTTAATAGTTTTTTGGGCGTGTGTAAAACTTAGCTTTTTGGTGTTATTAGCTAAAATTAGCATGTTTTTTATGCGTGTTCTTTTTACTTAACATGTGTAAAATATAGTAAACCAGTAGTAGGTGCTTATGGTACTTTATTTACACGCAACAAAATAATTTACTGGTGTGCTCTTGTGAAAAAATGTAAGATATAATTTTAAAGGAACTTGCACCCGCGAAAGCTACGGCTGTGGAATGAGCTCCTTGCCGAGATTTTGCTGAGGGATAAGTTTAGTCTATATGGAGTTTTTGGCTCCTTAAAAAATCAGAGTCCTGCTTGCTCGCTCGCTTAGCCGTAAGCTTGTTTGCCATAAACTTATTTAATAAAATTAAAACTAGCCGAGGACCAAAACAACGGGCGTCTACTCAACCAAAAAGAACCAATATCCAAAATTTTGATGAGTTGTTTTTTATGTATATTTCTCATTGCTTTGTTTCTAACATACATTTCATATAGATACGATATTGTCCTTTCTTAAAGGCAGTTGTGAAATGTGTTTGGCTTAGCGGCACCCGTGGTTAAAACGAAGGTTGAAAACCTCAAATCCTACATCGAAGAAAATGAATCCAAATCCTTACTCACTTTTCATTTCAACAATTACCAGCAACCGCTCTTCTTCCCTCGTTTATTCTTCCCCAGTTTTAATTCACTTCGCAGCTGCCGTGTTCCATGTATCTTTTTTAACAAACCATCTTATTTTTGCGGGCGGGAAAAACGCCATTTCTAACGAGAGGTAGACAATGTGCAGATAGATCCCGAGGCTGTGTCCTTGTAGGCTGCAAATTTAAGTTTGCCGCGTAGTTTAAAGGAAATTGTCACCCAATCGAATTGGAGAATTATCGCTTGGGGCTGAATGTATGTTCGACTAGGAAAATTAATTTAACGAAATTAATTTGGCTAGAGATATAGTTAAAAGTAAATTGTTTGTATGCAGTGCAACGTGCTTTTGTAAGGTTCCGTACCATATGTCTGTTTGAGTTTACATTGAGTTGTTATTCTTGGTTTGATTTCCACGGGTAAAAACATTAATATGGCACAATGCAATTGAATGCATTTTTTCTTTTTATGTTTTTAATAATGTCACAAGGGATCTATTTAGTTTTAGTTTATGGGATCCACTGAAAATCAACGTTGTTGCACCCAGTGCCTCGACACATGCTGAGTCGACTCCTTTTTTTTGACAACTCTGTATTACTTTTAGATTTAAGCCTTTTTTTTATGGAATTTATGAAATGAAATGAAATGAAATGTTTTTATTCCAGACAACGTTCATAAATAGATATTATATACAATTACAAGTAAGATTAATATATATGTAGTTGTATTTATATGTAGTTGTTGCAAAATAAATTTAATTCTATTCTATTCTATTCCAAAGGATAAAACGGGATCCTATTACTAAGACTCCGCTGTCCGTCCGTCTGTCTGTCCTTCTGTCACCGGGCTGTATCTCATGAACCGTGACAGTTAGACAGTTGGAATTTTCACAGATGATGTATTTCTGTTGCCGCCAAAACATAAATCAAAATAAAATAAATATTTAAGGGAGCTCCTATACAAAAAAATTAAAAAAATTGCTCGTTGTGTTCATCAGGCGCTGGGTCTCAAAATGTATGGGAAAACTGGAATCCGACGCATCGCATTTGACCAAAAATCAAAAGATAAGTCATTTATTTGTTGGCCACATAAGTACACATAAGTTATATAAAAAACTGTTATAACACAACAAACTCAAAACTTAAAAATAATTCACAAATTCAATTCTTAAAATGTATTAAGGAATTAATAATTGTGTGCATTGCAGCAAAACTTGATATTATTTAACTTTCTTATTGCTGATAAAAATAATAATAATACGCGGCCAATCGCTCTGGCCTCTGAGCAAACGGAACAACCAAGCTCGTGCACGAAATCCCTCACTAGTTCCCTCTTACAACGCCTAAGGGAGGCGTACAGCAGCAGGGAGTTGTATATTTATTTATTTATTTATTTATTTATTTCGGAGACAGCCTCGAATTAACAGGCATTAATTTGGACTTGTACGTCCACTTTGGCTTAGTTGGTAGTGGCCCTGCCTACGGTCCCGGGTTTAACTCCAGGTCAGGGTATTATTTGTGTATATTTAGCACGAATATTTTTTTCTGAGTCTTGGATGTTTTTTACGTATCTATGTATTTATCTATATAAGTATGTATATCGTCGTCTAGTACCCATAGTGTGTGTGTGTGTGTGTGTGCTGTAATATCGTTGTTTAGTTTTTTCTATCATCAAACAACACCTGAAACGCACAACTTATTATACACACTCAAAGAAAACACACACACACACACACACACACATACACAAAAACGCCCGCGTCTGTCCTGTGTTATTAAGTAAAATACCTTGTCATTCGTTAAGTTTTTAAGTTTAACTGTTTAAATGTACTTACATACTTTGTTTTGTTTTTACGAAATGTTAGTAATACCTGTAAACTAACATCACTACTAGCAACATATGGAGGAGAGGTGTCTTTTAACACGGGCATATTTAAATGCTTAAAATGAGGCTTAAACTCAACTATGATAATGAAAAAATGATTTTTATTTTTTTAATTATTCTATGCACTCCATGCTACAACAATACAACCGCTAAACTACGAAGGCATATAATAAAATATAACGCTACAACATTACTGACAGTGCTACGAAACAGCTACGTTAATGCTACGAAACACGTTGCTACGCCGTAGCGGTCATAATTCGTAGCCGATGTTGCGCCCGCGCATCTACATGACGCAATCTAACGTAGGAAAATCGGAACTAGGGATCAACCAGTGAATAAGGTTTCCAAATTTTATTTGATATCAAGTGTATCGCATGTTTGTCGCTCATGACACGTTGATATCAAATAGAAATGCAAAATGTGAGTGTTTCATCGACCCGGTCACTTAAATACAGAAACATTACTGACTACCTGAGCTCAGCCGCAGCTGACACACATTGTCATTCAGAGCACAAGCAACTCAGCATGCGACACGTTGGCCGATTTAATTACCGACACACCCACCACTAAACGTCACAACTACATACATCAGTCGCGGCGCTTACGCTCTTTTAGCTTATGTACCGCCAAGGAAGGTGAACGCTTCGAAGCCAAAACGGCATATCTCCATACAGCATTCATAGCCACATAAGCTTCTTTGGTTTAGGTGTAGTTAAAAGGTGAAGACTTCGTACCAAACGTAACATATACTTATACGATTCATAGTTACTTCTGTCATTTTAACTCTGGAAATGCGCCCTAGTAAGTGACGATATAAAGTCGCAACGTCGTATCTCAATAAGATTTTTGATGAAACTTACGACGTTATCGCATTATGTCAGTGAGGTAGCTCGTGAAGTAAATTGGTGGACATAAAGCCGTACAAAGTTGAGACATGTGAGTTTTACGCTGTTTAATATTTAGCTTGCGTGGCTGGTTTTTTAGAAAAGTTTCTAACCCAGAAATGTCTCGGGTTTATTTTCGTCCGTCGCTTCCGATTTTATGTTTTGCACGCTCGCTTACACGCACACGCTAAGCTTTTCGGCTAATCAGAGTTGTTATCGATGCGCGTATTATTATAGCTAGGTACATCTAACCTTTTAAATACGGTGTTATGCAACTATACAGGCTGATTCGGGAGACGTGAGCAGGACCAACAACTACATACATAGTAAATGGCAACGAATCGTTCACCATTGTATTTAAGTGAAACACCCATACCTATTTCCTGTATTTTAATTTTTGTTAAGTTATAGTTTTATTCTCTACAATCATGGTCACCCTACAACAACTTGTTAATAAAGATTAAAACCTCTAACTGTTATGACAGCACTTTGATTACGAAGAAAGTAAATTGTCACATTGAGTTAGATACGATATTTCAAAAGTAATCGGACTCAGATGACATTCAATTTGACACGTATCACTTGACTGAATTATTCTGATTGTAGAGTGACCATGAATTTCGTAAATATTTAAAAACATTTTGTTTTCAACACCAAAGATAAATGAACGTTAATTTCACTAATAGTGGTACGAAGCAGTAGCTTATGATCTACTGAATCCGTAGTGTTGATCTTGCCCACGTCTCCCGAATCATCCTGTATATCTTAATACCCAACATATGTTATGCCGATTCGCAAGCCCGACATATGTAGAATTACAGTAATTAGATTGTAATGTGATCCATAATTTAAAAGATTTTATTTTTATCAATAAACCATTGTATTTATTGTATTGTAATGTATAATTGTAAACGGCCATATGTAGCAAAATTTTAACAATATATTTAACAGTGATTTTAAATCAATGCTATATATTATCATCCTCTATGCTAAAGGCTTTGCCTCTGGTGCCCAAGTAAAATTCAATAAAATAAACAAATGACATTTTTGGAACTTTTAATCACGATTAGTACTATTATTGATTAAAAATTATTAGTTTTCTCACAATAACGATGACGTGATGAAAAACATTGTGTATGATTTGGACGGTAAGAATTTTACAAACCCGAATTAACAAAGCCTTTGGCTTTCGGCGTGGAACTTCTGATAGACTCTCGTGCGTAAACAACATCTTACCGACCTCGTGGCACAATGAACTTTTGTTAGTCATAAATTGTCAAAATTGCGAAAGTCATAATTGCAATCGGCAGGGCCAAATAGATGTTAAGTACCTAAATTTACACTAATATCGACTAACATAGTACTAAGACACTTTTGTTACTAACCTGCTATGGATCAAAATGGTCAGAAATAAATGTTTTTTTTTCTGACCATTTTTATAAAGCATTCGGCACTTTAAACATTCAAGTCACCACCACCACCACCACTCACCTCTACCTGCTCTTCAGGTTAATGTTGAGTTCTTGATCGTTAGTAAGGTCGCTAATACTCCCGAGTTTGCGTTTGTTGAGAGTGACGGACCTGCATATGTCTTTAGCTGGCAAGACCATAACGATCAAAATCAAAATCAAAATCAAAATCGGACAATCAAGATCGGACAACGTACTTGTGATTCTTTTAAAATCGCAAGCATCTATGGACTGCGGTGTCTGTTAAGCCGGCCGCAAGCTAACTTGCTACCGTCATTGTCTAAAAATACTCTAAATTCTTTTGAACCACATTATCATCCCCGCCACCCCGATGCAACGTCTACATCGGGCTCACGTGCAATGCCGGCAAAGATTGCATCTAAGATTATGTCGCGAGCATTAAAGTTACACGTGACTGCGATGTGATATAATGTATGAAGTGGCAAAAAAATTGCCGTTTTGGTAGTGAAAGAAATGTTATGTGAAGTTAGGATTTTACAGACAGAGTTTAACGAAAGACGATGCCACATGGACGCTTACGTAATAATTAAACAGTGCATATTTCAATATTGGCCTTCGATTTTACGTTTTATTAGTTTCAGTGATATTATAAAAATTATTGTTAGATCAGCATCGTCACCATCATTGTCAGCTGAAAGATGTTCACTGCTGGACAAAGGCCTCCTCCAAGGATCTCCACAAGGAACAGTCTGGTACGATTGTCTTTCAACGGCTTCCCGCAATCTTGTTGGTGGTTGGTTATCTACCGGCGCGTGTTTACCACTCAAGGAACTTTCTGCCACACCGGCCATTGCTCTATGAGCAATGTGCCCCGCTTGCTACTTGAGTCTTACAACTCGCTAATGTATACAATACAAAATACAAATCCTCTTTATTGCACACCTCACATAAATGAATTAGTTACAAACGGAAAGAAATCTGCAACAAGTAAGTAGGTAGAGGTAGACAACAGGAGGCCTTATCGCTAAAGAGGGATCTCTTCCAGACAATTTTTACGCACACCTTTACAAAGTATGTCGACAACCTTGGTTCATCTCCTCATTAATGATTCGATCTTGTAGGAAAACTCCAAGCATAGTTCGCTTTACAGACATTTGAGTAATCTTGAACTTTATTACTAGGCCCATCGTGAGTTATAACTTTTAGGTACCGTATGTCGTCACTAGCAACACACACTGGTCAAACTTTGAGACACTGCGGCCATTTGGACGAAAATATAACACAGCTTCCCAAACGCTGCCTATCCCAGTGGATTCGTTGAGTGACCTCATTCTCGTAGTTGGAATTACCTAACTGGACTGTTTATCCTAGGTATACTCATCTACAACTTCGAGCGTAGATTCTTCAATTGTCATTCGAGTGTGTACAACCATGGGAGTTTAACGTAATTTTCGTTTTCTTCATTATCATTTTAAGACCCACTTGTTGTTTTTGTTGTTGCTACTGAAGTCGTCGAGCATTTTGGTCTTCCAGGGTCTCAGCCATGACTGCGATATCTTCAGAAAAGCAGAGGTCGGTGATGTATTCGCCGTTTAGGTTGATGCCAATTCCGTCTCACTTCAGGAGCTGGAAGACATATATTATTCTAATGCAACAATAAAAAATTTGGGAGATATGACATCTCCCTCTCTAAAATCCCGCTGCAATGGGTTTTGAGTCCCGGAGACTGACTAACATGCTGGTGTTCTCATACAAACACCGCAGTACCTCGATATATCGATCGTTGATTTGGCGCCACTTGAGAAACTGCAGCACCGCCCAAGTCTCAATCGAATTAAAAGCCTTCTGATAGTCAACAAAAGCTAAGCATAGTGGTTATACTCCTTCTGTGTACCAGCAGCGTATGGGTGTGGACAGCAGTCGTTAAGCCAAGTTAGAGGCCTTCGGGCGGCTTGAGAACTTCTAACAGTCAAGTTGCCCACTCACTTGACAAAGGGGGGTCGAAGTTGCACCACGTCCGTAGGGAGTACCCACCGTTACCCTACACGTGACCCCTGGGTGGTGCTAAAAGTGCAACAAAAACTGGCAACCGTACTTGTCTTCTCGAAGATCTCACGGTTCGTAAATAAATGCCATACGATTAAATAAATGGGTGTGGTATATGGAGCTAAAGACTTTGTAGGGATCGGTTTTTGAGAAAAACTTATCACAATGGAATAAGGGACAGAATTGTAAACATATCATTGACTTCGACTGTATCTGCAAATAATAGAGGTCATGAACTGCCAATCAATCACCCACCCAAACAATGATTAGTAACAAGAAAACAAAATACGTCCTATAATTCCCCCATATCGTGTACCGACACACCCATTTCCCACAAGGTTCATGTTTGTGGGAATAGGATTACCACACGACGAGTAAAAACCAACAGGACTGCCTATTACGATGAAACAGCGAAATACCTTTTTCTTTAACCTCGCACTCGAATTTCAACTTTATTACGTTCGTGTAAAACATAAAAACAGTTGTTCCGTACCTATAGTTTAAAGGGTGTTGTATCGGATTCGGAAAGAAAGGAGTATAATTCACTGTGACAAGTCCAATTAGCTGGGTTTGTGTGGTGACGGAGGAATTAAGTTTTGACTCGGCTCATATTTAATTTGTTAGTTGTGGTTTCATTTTACTTTGTCTATGAAACGGCGGAAGTTTCTGAGGTATTTATTTCAATATTTTATTTCAGACTGAGCTCATTAACTTACTTAATAGATAGCTGTGCCAGATATTATAGCTGCTAGATGTTTGTTCAGACTTTGCTTTTCTTAAATCTTAATACTCTTAAGAATTGTATCAAATTGAATTCACAATCATAACATTTTACCTATTCGTTGTATTGATTTTTATATTCTCATTTTCTTAACATTGTATTTTTTGTAATCCTATTAATTATTACCTGTTTTACAACGTACCTATAATAATTATATTTAATAATTGTCATTTTGTAAATATATGTTTATTGTAATTGCTGACTCGTAAAAATCATTATTTTTATCAATAAAATGAAGTAAACTTTAATATATATAGAATACTTTAAAAATGTATAAAAGTAGACATGCAGTAATCATGTTCTATACATCCCTATGCCTAAACTAATTGAGAAAATATCTACCACCATCACCATTACCATATCAGCCGAAGGACGTCCACTGCTGGATATAGGCCTCCCCCAATTTCATGGGGGTGTGGATGCTATAATCGCCACGCTTGGCGTGCGGATTGGCAATCGCAATATCTCCACCGCACCCCAGGGATGCTGCTGCCCATCCGCCGGTAGTCTTGGTCGTAGTTTTAAGACATACCCGGGTTGCACCTACTCCCGCGGTTGCGGACCGGTCATTGTGGAAGTCTTTTGGGGAGGACTATGTCCAGCAGTGGACGTCTTTCGGCTGAAACTACCTACGCTGACGTATAATGTAGATAATAATAATAAATGAGAGGCAACTTTATTTGGCAGGCGTCCGTTATCTCACTCAATAGCCCAGCCATTAGTCCATCATATTCACCCAATAATCCGGTTCATTTAGATTCCATCAAACAGCAATCGTCCCTGTATACCCTGGCGGGTGTTGTATCTGTGTGCGTCCCATGACACGGGCAGGGACAGCATCCGCTCGGTGTCATCATCCTCCTAGCGTTATTCCCAGTACAGTTGCATTCTGAAGGATGCCTGGGGTCCGCTACCTAATCCCAAGAATTGGCGTAGGCACTAGTTTTTACGGAAGCGACTGCCGTCTGATCTTCCAACCCGAGGGGGAAACTAGACCTTATTAGCATTACGCTTGTTAAGTCAGACAACGTAGGGCAGCTTGTGGCGAGCTGTTAGGAAATAGCAACCCTACGTAACTGAGTGCTCCTGGGGGTGTTCTGAGAGTTAGTTGTATGGACACGCCCCCGCCTCTGGCTTACCTGAACCGACGGTCCAGAGTGGTTTTAAGTTTAGAAAATGACATTTAGATTTTACGGTTGCGTAATTACACTGCAGTTGCGCATCTGTAAGGTGCGCTACAATGCAATTGTGGATTTGAAAACACAATCGTCAGTACAAGCGAGCCAACTGCGGAAATTATATTCCACAACGCATGTGAACTCCTACCTTTAAACCGTTTCGAACGTAAAACGTCTAAAGAGCATTGATTTAAAAAGGTTCTTACGACGTTTCCGGACTAAATAAATGTATAAAACAGGTCAGAGGATATTTATTGGCTTTATAATAGTGTTTTAAGAGCTATCGCCGGATTTGGTAGCCTAGGCTACTAGAGCTGGTATTATATTATCGTTTTACTGCCGAAGTATGTGCTGTATCCTTTAGATGGAAGAAAATCGAAGATTAGGGTCGGCAACGCGCATGTGACACCCCTGGAATTGCAGGCGTCCATAGGCTGCGGTGACCGCTTACCATCAGGCGGGCCGTACGCTTGTTTGCCAACGACGTGGTATGAAAAAACAAAAGAAGAATACGGTAAGAATATGGCAACTTATTTGAAAAAGGTACGCGAATTGTAAGTTACTAAAGGCTGATATGACATCCTATTCTAAATAACACAATTTCAACATGTTGTAGGGATATTATCTCCACTTTCATGAGCGATTCTTTAAAAAATCACTGAGACAGAAACATAAACAGAAAAATATTCCAATCCATTAATAAACTCCAATGAATCGTGGCCCCAGTAATAGTACATTACTACAGAGGCCGGGACGTAAGGGGTTGCCGGCCGAAGACATATAAAGACGGCCGAGCAAAGCGAGGTCGGATAGGTCTGAGGCGGGCAACCCCATATTTCCCGCCGAGGTATGTATAGCGCTTTTCTCAAACATGCAAAGAAAAAACAACAAAAAAATCAAAGTTTTATTTTTTAGTGGCAGAATGTCATGGTGCCTGTGCCACAAATTATGTGGAAAGGAAATTAAAAAATAGCACTTTGCCGGCCTAGGCCCGCAAGATTTGTATGAAATTCCATTAACGACCTCTTGCCCTAGCCGCACCTGAAACGTCATACTTCGCAGCCTGTTATAAGGAACATAACATCAATATTTCATTGCATGTTTGAGAAAAATATTGAAAAGAAACATCCAGAGAAAGTAATGACAAAAAGGTGATTATGCGAAAAACCATCGCGTTATCCCAAAATATAATATCACAAATTGCCAGCTAAATGTGAATACGCTTCTTTGTATATTTCAATTATCAAATTATGAATATCGCCCTAATTAAAAGAAAAAAACTTGAAGCTGGCCACAAAGAAATAGACGTTCTTTTATCTTTTTAAACGGAATTATTAATTCAAAATTGGAACGCCGATAAAATTGGTAAAACGCTTCAATTGAAACCGTCATATTTAAAGCGCATTGACGAAACAAATTAAAGTCTTAGTGCGTGGAATTAACGTTGGTTTTTGACTGAGTATGCTGTTGCTATGGGATATCGGAGAGGGTTCTAAAAGCTAGTATGCCCGCGGCCCGATGCCTAAAACAAGCGGAGCGCAATTAACGTCGATCAAACTAAATTGATTGACCAGACCAGTCCAAAAACTCTTCGAATTCATAAAATTGTTTAAAGAGAAATGGGATTTCTTCAGGGTTGAAAAGGATGCTCTGTATAAATCTGGATAAATATTTTATAGACGCCATTTTATGAAGAGTACGCATTTCTAGTAATTTTACGTGCAAAAATTCCAATAACCACCGTTTGATAATTACTATTAACTAATGAGATTTGTAGTTATGTCATTTCGAATACTTTCCTAAGAATATGTTGCCATTTAAATGATGTCCAATCGACTTGTGATCATTCAAAGCTTGTGTTGAAATGAAAACAATAATCATTAATATAATACCTTTTCCTCAAACATGCCATGAAACGTCATTACGTGCTTTATAGCAGGCTTCAAAGTATCACGTTGCAGGTGGATCAACTCGGGAGAACTGTACAGCAATTGCATACAAAATTGAAGACCTAAGCCGGGAAGTTTTTTTTTTATTTAATGTCAAACGTTTGAAAAATGTCTATATCTACTTGGCCTGCAATCCTTTATTGGGACTTTCCTGCAAACGGAATTAGACAGAATTTCCTGCTTGCAGACCACAGATTACAGATTTTTTAATGAATCAAAATAATTTTTTTAATACAGTTGCTCAAAAAGTGCTACTTTACGTAGCTGTTTAGCGTGCGGAAAGTTGGTTTTCGCGCTCTAGTGCTTTTCACTTTTCCAATTTTTTTAAATTTATGCTTGTTCCAATGTATGACTCCTTATTGCTGGGTGTTAAATATTAGTTTCCTTTAAACGTCGTAATCAACATAAAAACCTACTGTTAATATCAGAATACGAAAAATATACACATTTCATATTTTATTACTTACCTCTTCATCATTACAACACGTTTATTTTTTAATATTGAATATTGAAAAACCGTTCTTAATAAGTTGTCTGAGTGGAACGGAATAGCTGCCGAAACGCCTGTCAAAGAAGAGGCGTTTTTACTTACTGCAAGCATGTTTTAAGTTTCTAAAGGCAACATTCGATATTGTTTTTATAAATATTATTTGTTGTTTTTCTTATTTTATCGCAACTGTATTAAAAAACGTCGTTCAATACACGTGCGGAAATGTCATTCTTCACTCGTCCCGAGTGTTGCCACTCGCCTGCGGCTCGTGGCATCCCTCGGTACTCGTGAAGAAATGACATACTTTCCGCACTAGCATCGAAATGTACTATTTTTTGTGTCATCTTATATTTGAGATTCAGAAACGATAGAGCAAACATCTGCTCGACCGTAAGAAGATTTGAGTTACGAGGCGCAATAGAAACAACGAGTAGAGACGAGTAAGTATAAATCCTGTAAAATGGAGCTTATATGGAGGTCTGTACTGTGTATGAACACACGCATTTGTGTGTGTTTACATGAGCATGTATTAGAATAGAACACCTGATTAATATCATATTTCATTGCACATTTTATTACCAATAAAACCTTGTAATACAATACTCGATACTAATTAATAGCCATAAATATAATGTATTAAGTTTTACCTATAATACCTAAGAACAACTGTAACAGCCTATATTCATATATATTCATATTAAATTATTCATAATTATCGATATTACATGTCAAGGTTACATATAAGACGATGTAACCTTTGAATAAAGAGTTAGTATTCACCCGACTTTTGAGTTGTTAATTACAACCCTCCACGACATACTCGTCCACTTCGACGACGAAGCGAGCTCACCCAGAAGATGCCCATTCACTCGTGCCGTGCTGGTGCCGTGTAAAGGATTATTAGACAGATTTACTAAAGAAAGTGAACTGCTGTTTGTTTTTGTGCGCTGTGACTGTCACAATTTCATAGTAGTGACGTCATTACTACGATGGCAGGCTGTCTTCCATTTTCGTGAATATTTAGAAAATGAATAGCTATAAAAATAAAAACAAAAATATTTTGGGGTTTGTTGTTAACAAATTAACGGAATGAGTTAAGATTTTATACTAATTAAAAAATTGAAATGTTGTCAATTCTAAGTGTTTTAATTTGTCATAGTATACATCTCTAAACTTGAAAAAAGTTAATTATTTATCATCATCATCATTCATCATCCTTCTAGCGTTATTCCCAATACAGTTGCATCCTGAAGTATGCCTGGGGTCCGCTACCTAATCCCAAGAATTGGCGTAGGCACTAGTTTTTACGGAAGTGACTGCCATCTGACCTTCCAACCCGAGGGGGAAACTAGACCTTATTGGGATTAGGCTTGTCAAGTGAGTGGGCAACTTGACTGTTAGAAGTTCTCAAGCCGCCCGGAGGCCTCTAACTTGGCTTAACGACTGCTATCATAGACAGCAACCGGGATCAACGGCTTAACGTGCCTTCCAAAGCACGGGAGCACTCAGTTAGTAACCACTCAAAGCGGTCACCCATCCAAGGACTGACCTCGCCCGACATTGCTTAACCTCGCATACCGCACGCGGTACGCGGGCGCCGCTGGGCCACGAACGCTCCCGAACGAATTATTTATCATCATATCTTAGTTAATAACGATAATAATACGTCCATAGTCTTTTAATTCAATTTGGTTAACCATACACCCAACTGACATATACGGAATATATATATAAAAATAAAAAGCCTTGTATTTCTTGCGAATGTTTTACATTGCTTGGTTAGTGTGAATAATTATATGATAATAAGATACTCTAATGTTAGTAGCTATTGGATGTATGTAAATTAAATATAGATTTAAAAAATATTTTTTATGCAAGAACCCCATCTTCACAGGTGAAGGACCACCACCACCATATCAGCCGAAAGACGTCCACTGCTGGACATAAGCCTCCCCCAATTCCATGGGGGGTAAATGCCATAATCGCCACGCTTGGCATGCGGGTTGGCGATCGCAGTATCTCCACCGCACTTCAGGGAGGTGAGGGACACTCGGTTTATAAACTAACATTAGAACGTAAATTAGCTCTCAAAACTTTTGATATACGCAATGTAAAATGATTAGGCTAATGAGACAATAATGGACCTGAAAAGAACCGTTAAAAGACAACAAAACCCAATTAGGCTGGCAATTTATTTCCGGCCCGCGGGAATGACCTCTGTGAGGAGTTGTGCAATCGATAATGTTGGCATTGCCAGCTTTTTAACTCTTTCTTCATACATTCGTATTTCGGTATTCAATCTTGAAGAAAATGACTCGTTTACTTGATTCAATGCAAACGAAAATGACACCTCGCCGAGTTTCTTACGCCGGTTCTTCTCGTGGCTGAGGTATATTTTTCCGAACCGGTGGTAGTTTATTGACGGTCATAGGTGCATGTAATATGCCTAATTTGAAGAATAAACTACTTTTACTTTTTTTACTTTTACTTTTAACGGTTTTTAGTGTTTCGTAGTCAACTAGGAACCCTTATAGTTTCGCCATGTCCGTCTGTCCTTCTGTCTGTCTGTCCGAGGCTTTGCTCTGTGATGGTTAGTGCTAGATAGCATGCATGCATTATTGCATGAAAAGTCCTTTATTCATAAATGATAAATTTTAATGTAATAATGGAACGTGATTCTTTTATTGTTTATCTTATTTATTTTACAATGTTATTATTGCTGTTCGTTTTTTTTTATTCTACACAACAATTAATTACGATAAATGTTTTAATAAATATGAGATGTTAAGTTAGATGTAACAATTATTGTGTGCCCTAACAGGGTGTCATGAATCGACTAACCCTACTGTAACATCTTACTATGTAATTATTATGTTCATGACTATGCAATAAATGAAATGAAAGCTGCAATTTGCTATCGATTTATGAATCAATAAATCTGACTAAGTCGATAAAAAAGAACTTTAAAAAATATTAAAGGCTAAGTACCTCCCCTACACGTAAAGTGGGGATGTTTTTTTTTTTTCTTCAACCCTGGGACTGGATTTTGTGTGGGATGTTGTTGGATAGGTCTTTCGAAATGAATAGAGGTCTTCGTCAAACATTTTTTGATAAATTGTTGTTTATTGGCCCAACAAATATGAAAAAAAACATGAAAGTCAATCTTAATAAGGCTTTCAAGTAAAACTATACATGATCAGTTAAGCCGTTTTTGAGTTATTGTAAAAAGTATCCCTTGTATGAAACGCTGTGAAAGTATTCCCTTTTGCTTGTTATTGATTTTTTTACACTAAAGTTTTGGGCAACTACGGAACCCTACACTGAGCATGGCCGGACATGCTTGGTTTTTATTTATATTATAAGTAACTGAATTAAAATTAGTTTGATGTTAAAATAATGAACACTAGTAAGTATAAGTACCACACCGATTTCAATTTAACACATTTAGTCACATGTACTCCGGCTGTGGAGGACTATATCATTTTAATCTAGGCTTTGTGTAACAGCTAGCATTCGTGTAATTTTATGTTTTATTGTCAAATGTAGCGACAGAGAAACAGTTGTCAATTGCACCAACTTTTGATGAAAATAGCCAAAAATGTGTTAAATAATCGTATGATCTTTCCTATTTGTTATGTAGGTATAGCAGTATTCAGCGTGTGACCCACATGGCTTACGAACGCACACTATCATCAATCAGGGGCCGTGAAAGAAGATTAAATTTGTTGTGTGTGTCACAATCTAATTCTATTTCTATTATCGTTTAAATAGCACATTATTGCCGACTTATGCCGAAGTCCGGCAAAAAGACAGCTCAGACAATCCCTGTTTCCGCCAAGGTAAATATAGTGTTGTTTTCAACCAATGCGAGAAAATAACACGCAGAGCCTGCACGGAGGACGAAGAGACAGCCGCCCACGTCATCCTGACATGTCCTGAGGTGGCAGCATACCGGGCAAAATACCTCGGATCCCCGAGGTCGCTGCCAGAAGTCGTCGGCAACATCAAGGGTCTGCTAGGCTTTCTGGTAGAATTGGGTTGGCACGTGTAGCGTCAACAACCCATCTAAATAGGCGCATATGACGTCGAGTTGCGGAAACCCAGCCCGCGTAAACCTATAACCTAACACACACATATTGCGAAAAACATTTGGCGACGTACCTAATACCGCGGTGTTATTTTGACTTATATTTAGCCAAAAGCAATCTTTCTATAGGCCCCCCACACGGTGGACCGATGACCTGGTGAAGGTCGCGGGTGTCCGCTGGATGCGGGTGGCGCAGGACCGGTCATTGTGGAAGTCTTTGGGGGAGGCCTATGTCCAGCAGTGGACGTCTTTCGGCTGACATGGTGATGATGATGAATCTTTCTATGACTATTCAAAGGCGTTATTAAGTTTTTTCACTATCTACTACACTCAAAGTCGGTTCTTAAAGCAACAATAATACATTAAGAGTGAAAAAAAATATAATGGTGCGTACACACCGAAAAGCTCGCGGGTTACCGACGGTTTTCTTTGGCTGAATGCTATTTTTCCTTAGTCGTTTCAATTTAAAATGGCACTGACAGAATTTTTTATAGTTAAACGCAGTGGGAAATAGTGGTTTTTTGGTAGGATTATTATGCTCTGATGAGTAAAAAGATTCATGGATTTAACTTCTAAATTATGGGCGGATAAAAATTGGGCTCTTCGCGTTTTCGTTTTTCAAACAGAATATATTAGAGAAAAATTACATTACTTATTGTCTTGGTATTTTAATTGTAATCTTAGTAAACCCAAATTTTGATTAGCCAACAACCTAAATAAATAATAACTTTTAATTACAATACAGTTCCTCTAATAAAAACCCTGTCGTAGCGAGGTTGATTAAAACATTCGGTTGAATTAACTCGCTGAATAAATAAATCCTAATTTTGTATGCATGACCAACTGAATTAAATTCGAACGTGGATGAACATGTTCTGGAATCAACGCTGCGGTTTTTAGCTACATATACTTAATAAGGGATTATTATATTTAATACTAATGTTTGTCATAATCTTTATATCTTTATATTGTACATGACTGTGCTTTTTTGTTGCCCACTCACTTGACAAGCCTAATCCCAATAAGGTCTGGTTTCCCCCTCGGGTTGAAAGGTCAGATGGCAGTCGCTTCCGTAATAACTAGTGCCTACGCCGATTCTGGGGATTAGGTAGCGGACTCCAGGTATCCTTCAGGATGCAACTGTACTGGGAATAACGCTAGGATGATGATGATGACTGTGCTTTGGGCTTTTACAGAATACCAGCAGTGTTTTGGTTATTTACAAGTAAAATTATGCACTCATTTGAAACATTTTTGTTATGCTGCAATGCACACGATTTTTTCATTTTTTTTTATTAAAAATGGGATTGCTTTTGGCCAGCATCTAGCCGGGGGGCAAAGATGAGGCCGACGATGAAGCGAGCTCACCCAGAAGATGCGTATTCACTCGTGCCTTAAAAAGGTCTAGGTTATTTGAACTCGGAAATAGATTATACGATATATTATTATTATTATTATACGATCACAGTTTACTTCTGTGTTTTATACATTTTGTTGGCAACAAAATCATACCTACATATACTAAACTAACATACATCATCATCAGTCCATAGACAATAATATAAGTATTACAGTTTACAGTCCGTGCCGATTACTAAATACATTAATAATTTATATCAAAAAAAAACCGACTCCAGTTTTGTACTTGCTATGCCACAATTTGTGGTTTCTGTGAGCCAATGCTTGGTCACCTACAGAAAATACCGAAATCGACATCATATGTGTGCCTATCAAATTCGAGGAGTTCCCTCGATTCCTCCTAGATCCCATCATCAGACCTTCACCAAATTTATATGGGACCAATGTCAGGGTACCTGATTTGAAACAAAAAAAGAATTATCAAAATCGGCCAACGTAGTCAAGATTTATCGGGGAACATACATACATAAAAAAAAGAACAAGCAAACACGCAGACGAACTGAGTACCTCCTTCCTTCTATTGAAGTCGGTAAAAATCGGACAAAATTACAGCAAAATACTTTCATAAAGTAGCCGCACATTAGTAAGTTTACCAAAGAATCCATACAAATTGCACGTTAAATTAACATAATCGTGTTACGTAGTAAAGTTGCTCTCACGTGGCGAGGCACGGAATTTTCCAATTTTTCATCTTGAACTAATTTGAAATTATAATCTGCGGCGGAATCAAATCAAAATTCCATTTAACTTGGTATTTCAATATTTGTTTTGCTACAGACTGTTCGTTTTCAGGGTTCTTTACCTCAAGAGGAAAAACTGGAAATCGTGTTTTATACTACGACGGTGGCAAACTGGCATACAGTTTGTCTGATGGTAAGCAGACACCGTAGCTAATGGAAGCTTGAGATTCCAGAACAATCTCAACCGTGTATCTCAATCCGAAGGGTAAAAACGGGACCCTATTTCTAAGACTTTGCTGTCTGTCCGTCCATCTACCTGTCACCAGGCTGTATCTCAAGAATCGCGATAGTTAGCTAAAATTTTCTATTGCTGCTATAACAACAAATATTCAAAACCGGCCAAGTGCGAGTCGGACTCTTTGCCGTTTTTATAGATAAGGTACGGAGCCCTTCGTGCGCGAGTCCGGGTCGCACTTAGCCAGTTTTTCTATATTGCCATAGGTTAAATGCAAAAAACAATAGTACTTTATGCCAAACCTGGCCAAAAAGTTGCTGGTTTCTGGCCAAGTGTTGTAATAAAATGAATAATGATTTATTACCTCCCGTGATGTACACAACACAGGAGGTAATAAATAAAGCCCCCGATCGCATATATATACGTCCCTCGCCTTCAGCTCGGGCCGCAAAACCTGCGAATTCGGCTTTTCTTTGCTTTACCACCCTAGTTGTGTAATGTACTATTATGCAACAGTTACGTAATAAGGGTTCTCGAGTCTTTAATAAAAAACACTAGCAACGCTTGTTTTGTTACAGCGACTCTCGAATTTTAAGACCTAATTATGTAACGTTGCATACAATAATTTTTCTACGACAGCAAAATAATTTCATTTTAATTAAAAATCTAAATGGTGGCAGAATACGCGCATTAAGGATGATTCACAGTAGACCGTTCCGTGTCCGGGCTGGCCCGTTTTCTTCTAGAGAAATACGCCGGCCGTTACGTTTGCTGTCATAGAAAACGGGCCGGCCCGGACACGGAACGTTCTACTGTGAATCATCCTTTAACGCGTGCTTCTTTTAAAAATAAAATTGTATAATAATGTACGGAAATTCATTATGATTCTCCCACCAGTCATATAATGAGTTGT
The DNA here is from genome assembly GCA_905163555.1 of Notocelia uddmanniana. NCBI lineage: Eukaryota > Metazoa > Arthropoda > Insecta > Lepidoptera > Tortricidae > Notocelia > Notocelia uddmanniana. The sequence continues at coordinate 32,947,872 of LR991056.1, read as the reverse complement.
CTGTCTATGGTATAGACTTGCATTGGTATAAAAAGTTTATTGTTTTTTCATCACACTTGCTCGTGAAGGGTCTTATTGAGTATAGAGTAGTTATAGCCGATTTAGCTCCCCCGGGAGTTATGGATTTTATTAACTATGAGTTATGAGTTTCTCTGTCATCTGATTGGTTTAAAAAATCTAGTTACTTACGCTCCTCGTTAAACAATGTACTATAATACTGCTGTCAATCATTTAATTGACAGATTACGATGCTGGAGTAGATTTCTTTTTTTTAAAGTGTCATCTACCATTGTTAAGAGTGCACAGTACGTTCGGTTCTCCATACAAACGTATTTACGCTCTCATTTCAAAACGCCGTGCTAGAATAACATGAAACTTTGTATACACAATGAGATCCGGCATATCTAGGTCGGAAATTAGTTTCTGTTGCTTGAAATTATAATGGAGAAAAAATACAACGATAATTAAGGTTTTCATACAAGCCGTAAAAAAACTGAAAAAAACCGCTGTATTTTTTTTCTTTTACATTTTCTAGCAACAGAAACTAATTTCCAACCTAGATATGCCGGATCTCATTGCGTATACAAAGTTTCATGTTATTCTAGCATGGCGTTTTAAAATGAGAGCATAAATACGTTTGTATGGAGAACCGAGCGTACTGCCACGTACTGCGCCCTCTTAATAATAATTTGCGGTTTCCGTCGTTAAAAAATTGCGTTTAGATACTTTTTTGTCATACGATTTATTATTTATTAAAATATAACTAAAACTTAGAAAAGCTGAAAAACCGCTGACATTTTTATTTCAAAGCTCAATATCTCAAAAACGGCTGAACAGATTTTCATGAAACATGGCTAAGAACACTCGGGATAAAATTCTCTATGACACAAAAAAAAAATCTAAACGAAAATCGGTTCATCTGTTTGGGAGCTACAATACCTTAGACATATACACAGATACACACGTTGAACTTACAGCACCCCTCTCTTTGCGTCGGGGATTAAAAATAATGATGATGGTAATAAAATTAATTTAAGTACTTTTAACTTTTTAAGATTGTTTCGTATCTTTTAATTTACTTTTTGTTGTGATTGATCGTCGTTACTTACTTATACTAACCATTTCTAGCCACACTATGTTATAAATTGCAACAAAAGGAATCTATCCTATTGGATAGTGAAAGAGATGAAGCAAAATAGCCCCGGATTGACTCCGTATCACCTTTACATGACAAGTAAAGAAACGATCGAATAAATACAATTTCGTATCAATAAAATAGAAAGCAATTTTAGAATACGATTTTCCCTAACTTTATAGCCTTGGTTACGTCAATCACAATTTAGTATAAAACTGTATATTGTATGCTCTCCGTTAAGATATATTTGATTTTGATATCTGGGTCCCTTCGGCCGTCTACAGAACCGGAGTTTCAGAACAGGTTCCGTACGAGGCTTTAAAATTACTTGTACGGAACTGGTTCCGGTCGTAGCTATTAATTTACTTGTATAGAACTGGATCCGATCAAGTAATCATCGTATTTTATCAGCCGTGAACGGAGCTGAAGTAAAGACACAGCGAGGTCTGAAATATGGATGCATAGCAGGATTTGCAAGTCCCAAAACGAGCAGTCGACCAAATCACAAAAGGTGCACCTCGCAATATATGCAGATCGCAAAATGTGGAGATAGATCTGGAATAGTTAGGTACGACGACGAGCGAAGCGAGGAGGCGTGTTAGTTCAACTGCGACCCTACAACGCGCGAGCCGAGCGAGCGAAGCGAGCGTGCCGTGGCAGCGGCCGGCGAAGCGCCAGAACCGAACATTGTGTGACCTGCATTTTTTTCGAACTGCACATCTTGCTACTTCCACATTTTACTATGTATCAGAACCAGTTCTATACAAGTCAATTAATAGAAAAGAAACTCCCAGCATAGCCCTCTCCATTGCTCTTTTGGTGACTTGAATTAGTCCCAAGGCTATGGTTCCGGGTTCGAATCCTGGTAAGGGCATTTGTTTCTGTTGTGAACAGGAAATTTCTTCCGGAGACTTGGATGTTTTCTATGTATTTAAGTATATATCTATTAAATATATCGTTGTCTAGTACCCATAACACATGCTTTATTGAGCTTATATGGGACTAGTTCGATTTGTGTAAAAAAATGTCCCTTAATATTTAATATATTTTATAAGATAAAGCACAATAAAACTTGTGCTTTGGGTACCAGACGATGATATATTTAATAGTTAATATATATAGCACCTCAGTCTTCTGTATAACCTGACGGAGCGTATGGATGTGGTCTACGGTGCTAAAGCCTCTTCGGAAACCGGCTTGTTCGGGAGGCTGGAAGTCATCTAGCCTGCGTGCGAGACGGTTCGTAATGACTCTTGAAAACAGCTTATAGACATGGCTCAGAAGTGAGATGGGTCGGTAGTTCTTCAGTAAGGAGTTGTCACCCTTTTTGAAGAACAGGACCACCACACCTCTGTTCCATGCCTTTGGAGTTTTCCCTTCTAGTAAGACGGAAAAGCCTCCTTAGTAAAGCCTCCGAGCGAGTTGGTCTAAGGATGAACATGGACCAGACGAAGATCATGTCAAATGCCCATGTCGCACCAACTCCCGTAACAATCGGACACTTTACGCTCGAAGTGGTAGACGATTACATATACCTAGGACAGACTGTCCAGTTAGGTAGGTCCAACTTCGAAAAAGAGGTTAATCGTCGAATCCGACTCGGCTGGGCAGCGTTCGGGAAGCTACGGCACATCTTTTCGTCCAATATTCCGCAGTGTCTCAAGACGAAAGTCTTTGACCAGTGTGTGTTGCCAGTGATGACATATGGTACCGAAACGTGGTCGCTTACTATGGGCCTCATAAGAAGGCTCAAAGTCACCCAAAGAGCAATGGAGAGAGCTATGTTAGGAGTTCCTCTGCATGATCGCATCAGGAATGAGGCCATCCGCAGCAGAACCAAAGTGACCGATATAGCCCTCCGAATCGCTAAAATTAAGTGGCAGTGGGCGGGGCACATAGCACGTAGAACCGATAGCCGTTGGGGCGGAAAGGTTCTCGAGTGGCGACCACGTACCGGAAGGCGTAGCGTGGGCAGGCCCCCCACACGGTGGACCGATGACCTGGTGAAGGTCGCGGGTGTCCGCTGGATGCGGGTGGCGCAGGACCGGTCATTGTGGAAGTCTTTGGGGGAGGCCTATGTCCAGCAGTGGACGTCTTTCGGCTGACATGATGATGATGATGATTATTATTATTTTTTATGATATATAGCACGCAGTAAAAGTAGTTTTTTATTTTATTTCGTACATTTCATTTAATTTCTTGAAAGGAGAATAGTCAAAATGTCCCATTGTCAAAAAAAAGCATACAGTTTAGACATATCTCGTTTAAAAGGTCTTAGACATAGACATAGACAAGGTCTTAGTTGTGGCATTATTTTATTGTATGGCACTTATGTTCAGCAGCGTGCAAAGACCGAGTAAAATTTATTAACTGTATCTCTCTCTTTTTTCTTTTTTTTTATTAAAAATGGGATTGCTCTTGGCCAGCATCTAGCCACACATCTAGCATCTCTTTGATTAACTAGAAACCACAAATGCAGCTCAAACGGTTAATTGTTTCGACTCTAGCACATTATAAAACGGAGTCTGTGAAACATAGTTCTTTAAATGAATCATGTTGGCCCGTCCATTATATCTAAAGCTTGATAATACGCTTAAGAACTCAGTGTCATTAGCTTAATCCTCAGCAAAATGGAATAACCTCATGAATGGATTGCCGTCGCTAGCATCATCTTCACAGCTCCCCGGCTCGTCTTGAAAAGAAAACCAACCGGTGGAAGTCGATCTACGACTTTTTAACCGAGTGAAATGAAGGGTCTCCGTTTCACTTCGGAGACAATGCTTTCGTATGTTTGGATTTTCGGCTGTTCTCCTCTTCGAGTCGCATTTTTCAACAGACTTTTGTGAAATTTTGTGAGCAGATTTGTTTTTTTTTGTAGTCTGTTTTAAGAAATTTTAAAACGAAAACGCACATGGCCAGAGTTTTATGCTCCAACGATAGCAAACTAGTATACGGACCGCCTGATGGGAAACTGCAGACACCTAGCCTACGGACGCTTGCGGTTAGAGAGTAACCACAAGCGTCATGCCGTGCTAAAAAGTGTAGCTCGTCACACGGAACTTTAAAAAAAGGAGATCAACTATAACAACTTAGGAAAATTGGTAAACCCCCGACATTTTCTTTTCACAGCTCAATATCTCATAAACGGCTGAACAGATTTTCGTGAAACATGGCTAATAACACTCGGGATAAAATTATCTATGACACAAAACTAAATTAAACGAAAATCGGTTCATCCGTTTGGGAGCTACGATACCACAGACACATACACAGACAGACACGTAAAACTTATAACAACCCTCTCTTTTTGCGTCGGAGGTTAAAAATAAAAATAAATGTTGAATATATTTTGATAACCCAACTCACGGACTAATTATATTTTTAAGGATATAAGCCTATTTGTATACATCTGACCTGCGGCTCTCTATTAGTATGGGTCTCAGCGTCAAGATACACTAGACGCGAGCGATGAGTTACGTCGAAGTAGTGAACGGCAAAGTGCTGTAATTAAGAAAATTACCGATGTTGCCTCCAACGCAACCGCGCTGAACGGCTTCCCTTATGAATTAACCAATAGGGATCTAGGAAAGGATTATTCTTGTTGAAGAAAATGTTTCTTTTTGCAGATGTGCAGATGATATTTAATTTTCAAACGCTTTTTATGGCGTGATGACATAGATCTTGGGCCTCGATTAAAAATGTAGGTGCGCCGTAAGTTGTACTGATTCGGTTGGTAGTTGACACTGATAGCTTACTTTAGTCATGTCGCATGTCCAGTCCGTCCGTCCAGTTTGCGATTAGAGCCTTGGCGACTATTTGAGTTACCAAATTTGATTTCAACATTTTTATGTATTTACTATTCCTTGTGGCCTCACTCGTGTCATCCGTCAAATCTGACATGTTCTGCAACGCGCTATCGAAGTTTCTTAAATCAGTTGCATATATATATAACTTCTAACCAACTCTCAATGGACTTCGGTCCCTGAGAGATCTCTCTATTGTCGTTTCTTCTTGTGACTCCTATCTATTGTATATTATGTATATAGTTTTTAGATAACCCTTTCCTGTATATATTCCTCCTTGTACATTATCCTACCTCATTATCTTATCCTATCTCATATCTACATCCTAATTAACGCTAACAGACAAGCTACACAATACAATACAATACAAGAGAATACAATTACTCTTAATTGCACTCCTCAATGAAAGGACACACAGTACATACGTAATAACAATAAGTAGAGGCAAATCAAATCTAATAATTACAATTCGCAGTAGGTGGTGCATAAATAATTTAAGAAACCTAATAATAATTACAACAATTTTATAGTACATTTATAATAATATACATAGATAAAAATAAATATACATACATACATACATAAATGAATAAATAAATATAGTTAGCCACAATGTCAAAAGGAGCTGAGCCTGAAGTGTCATGGGAGTGAAAATAGTAAACCTTAAGATGTTTTTTGAAGAAAGCAAGAGATTTTTACACGTATTAATTATTGTGGCATATTAAAACAAGTACATAGAGAGGAGCTTACAGCTGATATATAGTTTTACACTTTCTTGAACTGACAATGAGCTTAAAGTAACAATTGACTGCAAGTGCCGATGCCGGCTGGCGCATGCGTAAAAGCGCGGTTCAGAGGTGTGAAAAATATCGAATCGGCTGTCGCTGGCAATAATGGCTTTAAGGCCAGGTGCAGTGGAGAGTGGGTAAGTGAGCGCGTGTGCGCCGCCGGAACGGCAAATATAGAGGGCGGCGCTGAGGGCGAAGTTGTAGGTTGGACACAAGCAGTACCCGCAGATTAATTCACTCCAGCACTCCTTGCCGGAATCATTGTTCCCTGAAAACTACAACCTTACGGTCTTCAAGACGAGAGTGAACCGGTTTTTACTAGGTAAGCGCGCTCCATCCTAGACCACAATATCGCTTACCATCAGGTGATTTGTGGTCATGCGCAAACCTATTCGGAGTGAAAAATATATATATATATATAACCTCTAATGAGCTGCAACAAATATTTAACTAGGTAAATATCTCTCCTGGTATCTTGAGAGGTATAGCTCACCATTCCGAAACTATTAAGTATGAGGTACATGTGGGAATAATACCCATACATTTTTTTTAAGAGCAAAAGGATAAATGTTTTTTTACCTTTTCAAGCATGAGTACATATTTTTGTTCATGCGAGCTCCGTATGATACAATTAGTTTCAAGACGATTGCGAGCATATGCATTGTAAAATACCGCAATCGAATCGCATCGTGATTAAAGAAGTGTTTAGCCTATCTCATGACAAAGCCTAAGAGATCTCGCCGCGTCACAGATCTTCGTCATACGTTCGTAACTATCTACATTTTTAAAATATTTTCATAACATTTTCAATAACAATCATTCCTCGGGCTTTCCAGTTTTATGGTTAAAACAAGTCTAAGCTAAACCCCGTCAAGTCTCATAAAATCTCAAATTCGTTCCTTCGAGTTATAAACGAATATAATATAATGATAATAAAGAAATCATAAAAAATTTACGGCACCGCACCATTTTCACTACTGCCGACTAGTCGTAAATCCGAATGTAAACTACCTTAGAGATATGAAATATAATATTTTATGTTTGCACTAGAACGAGAACGTAGCTTAACACTTTATTAACTTGTTAAGTACCTAGTGACGTGGCGTGTTTAGAGTTCCGTGCCAATAAGATTAAAACCGGCTAAGTGCGAGTCGGACTCGCCCACCGAGGGTTCCGTACAAATAAATAAAAACGGCGAAGAGTTCGACTCACACTTGGCCGGTTTCTAATATTTTTTGTCATTGCGGCAACAGAAATACATCATCTGTGAAAATTTCAACTGTCTGACTATCGCGGTTCTTGAGATACAGAGAGACGGACGGACAGACAGCGACGTCTTAGTAATAGGGTCCCGTTTTTACCCTTTGGGTACGGAACCCTAAAAGGAACCCTACGGCTGAGAGTGGCTAATTTACGATTTATGAATGAATGAATGAACAGATACACCGAAGACAATATCAGATAAAGTCACTAAGTTACGTTAATAAGACTGGCAAGCATGTTTGTTAGTTGTAAGATTATCTAATAACATAAGAATATGGATAATTCACTTATTCCCAAAAACGTATTACTAAAGTTAAGTAATTGGTGTTTATTTCAGGACATAGACCCATATGTGTTAGTATCAAATTATTTTTTAGTACCTAGGTAAGTAGGCACAAAACATTAAATTTAAATACCTATTACCGTTATTTGACATACGAGGGGTGATCCATAAGTTTTGATAATCAGTATTAAATATGGGAGATATGTAACTCGTTATATTTTTATCACAATATGCACACTTTCTTTTTTTTCAAATACTTATTAACGTCATTCAATTGTTTTATTTTACTCCAATAAAAATAATTTTACTTTTTGAGGTACAATTTTATACCTTCACTAAGTCATCACCAGCACTTGAGTTTCATGTAGTTGGTTTTGAACATATGTGAATGAGAAGTAGTAGTCGGAAGTTAGAGCTAAATAACAATGGGAACGGTTATCAGTTCTGATCTTTACTCGAAGAGCAGCACCCTTGTCAATTAGGAGGCTCTGAAATACAATTTCTCCCGAAAATTCGTGAATTTTTTTTCTTCAGCTTATTTATAATATTTAAAACAACTCTGATAGAATAATGTTACTCTCCAATAATATTTGAGCAAAATTGGTGAAAGCTAGTTTCGCAGTTTTCAATGGTAGGCCTGAATAATCCAGGAAGAAGTCGAAAAATACACCCTAATTTTGGTGACAGAGCTGGAGATAAAATAAAAACCATTGCACAGATAACTTGATTATCCTTTATATCATAATGATAAACCGAGGTTTTATTTTCAATTACAATATTTTTCATTAGTGCATCAGGACTTTTTCCACACCGCTCCAAATAATTACAAAACCAACTCTTTTTTTGCCATCTTGTTATTTTTTCAATTTAGATGTTTTTTGTTCAGCAATTACAGAAAAACAAATGAATAACGTTCATATATTTTTACTCTAATTTAATGTTGATTAGTGTCACGGTATATCCCATATTAAAAGAATATCATTAATAGGGTAGTTCATACCGATTATGAAAACTTATTGATCACCCCTCGTATTTGTCTCCTGATTTGGTTTTTTGTACCCAGTGTATCAAAATCGAACACTCAAATCTGCCGGCTTTCGTCTTCAGGATACTGTTGGGACGGGTTCTGACACGGGTCAGCAGTGACGCAATTTTCTTACGCATTAGTGCGTGAAAGTCGTCCGTGGGTGCTTCAGCGAACATGCCTGACGCACTGCACCATCACGGCAGAACCAACAGCATCCTAAAAGCGTTATTATTATCATCATTAATTTATATGAATCTTTCGTGTCACAAAGAAATCTATTAAATTGTAGACGAATTAAAAGCTTTATCTATGGTTCAGTCAGAGTCATACGGAAAGTAGCAGGCAAAGTGGCCAAATAGTTCGGTACACCATACGAAATATATTATAATGGTGTACCGACCTATTTGGCCACTTTGACACATTACCCCTGGAACTATGTTCCCTCATTTCGTTCGAGAAAATAACCATCTCGTGGTGATATGGCTTATTTTAGACCCTTGGTCATACAATCCAGTATTATTTAATATATAATCGTCATAACCGAAGACAATCTATACTAATATTATAAAACTGAAGAGTTTGTTTGTGTGTTTGTTTGAACGCGCTAATCTCAGGAACTACTGGTTCGAATTAAAAAATTATTTTTGTGTTTGGTAGTCCATTTATCGAGGAAGACTTTAGGCTATATAACATCACGCTGCAACCAATAGGAGCGAAGACGCGGACGACGTCGCAGGCAGCAGCTAAAGTATCAGATAAAGTTACTAAGTTACGTTAATAATACTGGCAAGCATGTTTGTTAGTTGTAAGATTATTTTATAGCATAAGAATATGGATAATTTACTTATTCCCAAAAACTAATTACCAAAGTTAAGTAATTGGTGTTTCTTTTAAGACCCTCTAGCTGCGCATCATACAAGAAAAATTAGCAATGAGAATTTAATTTACAGAAATAGTAAGCCGGTATAGTCATTCTTTTGTTTTGATATCGAACGACATAAAACAAATGCAACCATGTTCCAATTATGAAACATACATTCCATTGAAAGGGAGGATAGAGTTTATTAATCGGCGTCTGGGTGGCTGAAGTTAAGTTCGGAAGGTTAAAGAAGAAAACTTATTGCTAACGGTAAAGGTTTTACTTTACAAATAGTGTATTCAAGCCCACAAGCGTTCACACGAACAAATCTCCTCATTCGCAAGTGTATACACAGCTTAACATTACCGGTCTATTACGATTCCAAGTTGTATTCCAAAGACATAAGGTGCCATTTTGTCTGTGCTAGAGGACGTTAAATCGATGTAGCTTTAGAGTTTCGGCCGGCGACGGTCCGAACACACATTGTGGAGCATTTAGATTAAGTGACAGATAAGACTCACTTAAAAGTGAGTGCGTTCCGCTGACCTGTACTATTGGTTCTAGATTAAGAATAAATATCATCATCATTATCATCATATCAGCTGAAGGACGTCCACTGCTGCTTGACATAGGCCTCCCCCATAGAGTGCCACAATGACCGATCCTGGGCCCCCCCTCTCCCCTCCAGCGGACTCCTGCGAAGTTAACCAGGTCATCAGTTCACCTGTAGATGGACAAAAAAATTAAGAGGTGGGAAAGGTGGATAAATATAAAAACAATGCTGTGTACATTTTGTATGGAAGAAAAAAATATTTTTTAAGAAATCGTCGCCCCACCCCCTCGTTTTTTTTATTTTTGTACATGCCATTACTTGTAAAAATTTTGGTTGACCTAGATTTGTAGGAAGTTTTTTTAGACCACCCTATTTCCGCCTATGCCAGATGTTGCAGGTTCAAATCCTGCTTGGATCACTCGATGTTTAAATTTTTCCCCTTTAATTGAATTTTTTTATAGTTCGACAATTATAAAACCCAAATGATGGCCGACAGTTCTAACAAATAAGCAGACATACTAACACATACAGACCTCATCATTTTGGCTAGTATGAAAAACCAGCCAAGTGCGAGTCGGACTCCCGCACGAAGGGTTCCGTACCATTATCTATAAAAACGGCAACAAAATCATATCTGTTGCGTACAACCCATAGGCGCCGCCTTAAATGTTTATTTTATTCTGTTTCTTAGTATTTATTGTTACCTTTAGCGGGAACAGAAATACATCATCTGTGAAAATTTCAACTGTCTAACTATTACGGTTCATGAGATAAAGCCCGGTGACAGACGGTTAGGCGGACGGACGGACAGCGGATTCTTAATAATAGGGTCCCGTTTTACCCTTTGGGTACGGAATCCTAAAAACAGTCTCCGAAAACAAATTAAAATTGAAAATTATATTGTTTTATTATCAAAATACACCCAGCTGTCACCAAGACTTTGTTTCTACAAAGTAATTAAATTAAATAAACAACTTTTGCAGCTTTGTTTACTAATAAAGCGAAAGAGCCATTATGGCCGGGAGGTACTTTCAAATGGATTTTAAATAGCAGTGAGCGCTTTTATTGCAAACTGCAGAACTAAAGTACCTGACGGCAAACTTAGAAAAAATTCAAATACACCTGGGGATCTAATTAATGTATGCGTTAACCATTTACGAGGGTAAGCTGCGGGATGGCAAGGAGATACTGCAAACTATAGACATTGTGATTCTAGGAGTAAACAAGTAAATTTTTGACAAGAAAACACCAACTCCAAACTTTGCCAGACCTCATCCTCTTGGTAATTTAAGTTCCTTATTTTTTGTCATACCCCATCCTCTTGGTTTGTAATTTGAAGATTTCCTTCGATTTATCTAAGATCCCGTCATCAGATCTAGACTTGGTGACAATGGGACCAACTAGAAAACACACCCTTTCGAACAAAAAAACAATTTTTGAAATCGGTCCACTAGTCTCCGAGTAATCGGTGAACATACATAAAAAAAATATTCTGACGAATTGAGAACTTCCTCCATTTTTTGAAGTCGTTTAAAAAGGATTTATTGTGTTGTCAGCTGAATATAAATTACGCAGCCTTGCTTTCAACACAGAAAATTTTTGGAGCTCTGGGAAATTCACTCATCACCATACACCTACGCACTATATAAAGTGCCTTATGGTCATGATCTTCTGTGTGGTACGTCCCCGGCCAGTCTGCTTCAAATATGAGGGGTCATTCCATTGATTCCTACTTCGCTAATATAACCTATTTTATCAACTCTTTTTTATTAGTAAATGGGACTTAGTTGCGTACAATTAAACTGCATGATGTTGATTGCCGCTCACTTACACGTAACTTATCTTGCGGCGATCATAATCATACTAATAATAATCATTAATTCATTGCAAGAATGCAGTTTACAAAACAAGGGATTACAACAAAATAATGACCAATAGATTCTGATTTACTAAGCATGCAAGACAAAGCGACTTTTACATAACTCTTTTTTTTCTTTTTTTTCTTTGTTTTTTCTTATATAATTTCTAAACGTAATTGGCTCTGTATGACTATTTTAGCTGCAATATTGTAATTATAGCTGTTGGTTCCCCTTATATAAATAAATAAATAACATAGTGTACATTATTTCTGTATTTAAAGAGTCGGTAAAGTGGAATTTTAAAAATAAATAAATAAATTAATTAATGACAATACACAATGTTAACGAGGTTAAAAGATATTTAAAATAACTAGTCAAAGTGAAGGACCTCCTCAATGTGATTTATAATTTTTAAAAAATACACATTTAGGCGCCTTCCTGACTTGTCGATGCGGGGGCGGTACGATATGAGAAAACTGTCAGCTGCCAGTGTCAACCGATACTAATGCCGTACTGGCCCACTTCTGCGCATGGTATTACTACTGCGCAAACGTATTACTGACAGTATTTCGTCAAGTGAGGAAATCTCACATCGGTAAATTCACGTCAAATAGCAAAATACCTATGACATATCGCACCCGCCCCGCCAAGTCAGAAAGTGGCCTAACATCAATTAAATATGTAAGGTAATCAAATAGTCATCCTTATAATTAAAAGAATCATGCATATTATAAAAAACAATGATGTTTTGACATAAGTATCTAAAATGTCGGGCTAACCTCAAAATTCGAATACTAGTACATTACTACAGAGGCCGGGACGAAAGGGGTTGCCGGCCGAAGACTTCGCTCGGCCGGATAGGTCTAAGGCGGGCAACCCCTTATTTCCCGCCGAGGTATGTATAGTGCTTCTCAAACATGCAATGAAACAAACAACAAAAAATCAAAGTTTTTTTTATACGCATAGTGGCAGAATGTCATGATGCCTGTGCCACAAATTTATGTGGAATGGAAATTAAAAAAGAGGACTTTGCCGGCCTAGGCCTGCAAGATTGGTATGAAATTCCTTTAACAGCCTCTTGTCCTAGCCGCACCTGAAACGTCATACTTCGCAGCCTATTATAAGGAACATAACATCAATATTTCATTGCATGTTTGAGAAAATGTATTTTATGAGAAAAAAGCGCAATTATTGCGCTTTTTTAATACAAAGCCACATTATTTATCATAATCCACAATGCCGATTTCGTCAAGAAGCAAATTCAAATCAGTAACATTACACGCTTTGCCTAATATCCTTAAGGCAGCCTTAAGAGTCCCCCGCACGCTCAACCGAACTCAATTCTCCATACAAACGTAGTTTCGTTCTCATTTTAAAACGCCATGCTGAAATAACATTAGACTCTGTATACACAATGGGATCCGCCATATGTAGGTCGGAAATTAGTTTCTGTTGCTAGAAATTGGAATGGTAAAAAAATACAACGAGTTTTTGAATTCTTTAGGTCCTTTATGAAAACCTTAATAATCGCTGTTTTCATTTCCATTATAATTTCAAGCAACAGAAACTAATTTCCGACCTAGATATATATACCGGATCCCCTTGTGTATACAAAGTTTGAAATGATTCCAGCAGCCACCACCACCATATCAGCCAAAAGACGTCCACTGCTGGACATAGGCCTCCCCCAAATTCACAGCACACCACAGATTCCAGCATGCCATTTTAAAATAAGTGCGAAACTATGTTTGTATGGAGAACCAAGCTTACTGTGGACTCTTATGGTGGACTTGAGTATTTGATTAACTTGTGATGAGCATTCTAGTGTATGTTACATGACAAGTAGCTCAAATGTCCTGGAGCGTTTTAGCAAGCATTGTATCGATCAACATTCTTGCGAACAACATTGCTTCGAGCTTTTTGCCGAGCCGAGCAATTTCGTTCCGCCGCCATCCCTCTCTGCCCCGCACCTGACAAACATTTGCTAGAATGATCTGGAAATATTCATAGCGATGTTTGGCTCAATGCTTGGCTCTGTTCGTTCTTCAGTTCTACAAATTTAAAAACCGGCCAAGTGCGAGTCAGACTCGCGCACGAAGGGTTCCGTACCGCGTCATCTATAAAAAGAGTCCGACTCTCACTTGGCAGGTTTTTAATATTTGTTGTTATAGCTATTACGGTTCTTGAGATCTAGCTCGGCGAGTGGTAGCCATGAAAAAGGGCTAAAATATTACGTTTGTTGTATGGAAGCCCCCCTTAATTATTATTATTATTTTGTGTTAAGTATTTGTTGTTATAGCGGCAACAGAAATACACAATCTGTGAAAATTTCAACTGTCTAGCTATTACGGTTCTTGAGATACAGCCTGGTGACAGGCGGACGGACGGACGGACAGCGAAGTCTTAGAAATAGGGTCCCGTTTTTACCCTTTGGATACGGAACCCTAAAAACGGCAAATGCTTGAAGTTCTGTACAAGTGAATGCTCAAGGTATCAGCACCTTTATTGTAATCTAAAATTTTCAAAACGTATAAAAGGTAAATCTTAATGGAAATCATGACTGCCCCGGACGGTAACACATGGTAGGGCCCGAAGTTATCTAGGGTGGTCGGGCACAGCTTGCCCACTTTTCCATCAATTTATCGGGGCCTTGAACTGAATTAATTGATTAAAGCGGAAACTTGTGTTGATTCCGTTGGTGCATGATTCCGGTGGAGATAAAGTGTGAGCAGTTTCAGGTTTGGGACGTTCGTCTACCTTGTCTTGTGTACTAAATGATGAATTGTAAAAATGTTTGGAAATACGTGCTTGTCTTAATAAATACCCTCTTTTTGGATGCTATTTTTTTCTGAATAGTATGTTATTTCCACACAGAAACACGACGTAATTTGATTTAGGTATTATTTATTTATTTTAGCAACTGAAAGAATCTAATTAGTATTCTTCTTTTTCATATGCCACATCGGTGGCAAGCAAGCGTACGGCCCGCCTGATGGCCAGCGGTCACCGTAGCCTATCCACCACCACCATATCAGCCCTAGGACGTGCACTGCTGCGTGCATAGGCCTCCCCAAATTTCAAGGGGGGTAAATGCCATAATCGCCACGTTTGGCGTGCGGGTTGGCGATCGCAGTATCTCCACCGCACTCTAAGAATGCTGCTGCCCGTTCCCCGGTGGTCTTGATCGTAGTTTTAGGTTTTAAAAATGTATACACTCCTTTCTTGAAGAACCCCATACTGTAGTCCCTCTGGAAAACCTCGTCGGCAACATTCGTTCTTACATTTTTGTAACTCTTTGGCTGATAAATTGTATTTATGTAAAAGTATACTTATGAGTTTGTTTATAGATATTAAATTTATTGTGATATGTACCTACAATTCTTTTAAGTTTATGTAATTTACTTGAAATAACTGAACTACCGAAGTATTACGCTACTTTGGTTTGCCACATACTCAAGTTGATGAATATATTGTATTATTTCACCCAAAGGTTGTCTAGAAGAGATCACTTTATAGCGGTAACACCGCCTGTTCTTTACCTCTACTTTAAGTTTTATGCTTTGTATTGCGTAAGAGCGCTCGTGGCCCAGCGGCGCCCGCGTACCGCGTGCGGTATGCGAGGTTAAGCAGTATCGGGCGAGGTCGGTCCTTGGATGGGTGACCGCTTTGAGTGGTAGCCATTCATCCCGGTTGCTGTCTATGATAGCAGTCGTTAAGCCAAGTTAGAGGCCTCCAGGCGGCTTGAGAACTTCTAACTAACTTCTAACAGTCAAGTTGCCCACTCAGTTGACAAGCCTTATCCCAATAAGGTCTAGTTTTCCCCTCGGGTTGTAAGGTCAGATGGCAGGCGCTTCCGTAAAAACTAGTGCCTACGCCAATTCTTGGGATTAGGTAGCAGACCCCAGGCATCCTTCAGGATGCAACTGTACTGGGAATAACGCTAGGAGGATGATGATGTTTTGTATTGCGTTTATATTGTAATGTTTAGTAGTATAACTAATGGGAGAGCCACGCAATGGTTTCGGCATACGACAAGCTTTCACTTATAGTATGTAGCGGCGGTTTGTGGCTGCGATCGTTAATGGAAATAATTTACAATCAATGCATGGCTAAACAGCCTGATATAGTAATAATAAGTGCCAAGCGTAACGAGATGGATAGAGTGACCTCATGGAGATAGAATTTTGATAATGACTCTATGGTCAATAGCCCTGATGGTAAGCGCTTTGCCAACTGGATACGCTGTATTATCATAGTTCCGGCACGTCCCGGTCTGGTTCGATTGGTATATTTTTTTATGACGTAGGAGGCAAACGAGCAGACGAATCGCCTGATACTAAGCGATTAGCGCCGCCAATGGACACCCGCAACTCCAGAGGGGTTGCAAGTGCGTTGCCGGCCTTTATAATGCAACAATAATGAGAAAATGTATGTCTTCTAAGTATGATCTTGTGAAAATACTTATATATGGTAATTAAGAACGATTTACAGATGTACATGAAAGAACAACGAAAATCTGAGGCCGTAGATTACAAAAACGATATAACTAAAAAAACAGAGTTATTATATACTTATAACATTATATAATATTAAGAGCGAAAACTTGTTTTACCGCGCTCATCAGAAACTTAACTGCCTGTAATCTAGTTAAAGTTATTTAAAATGTTCCATTACAAAAAAAGGAATCCAGTTGTGCCAGTAAGTAATAAGGATTCAGAATAACTTACCTGTTTCTTAGAATTACAACGTCTAAAATACGTTTCTGGCGCTTTTTCCTTCTGAACCACGAAAGGGTTCTTAAGTATTATTACAATATACATACATGTCATTTCATTATTTAGTAACCTTGATTGAACGGGCGACGTTGTCTTTTCGTTCTCACAGTAAAGGCCTCTCGACAAATAATAAAACAACTTTGGTTGTTTCGCTCCGATGGATAGCTACCCTAACGCTCCATTTTAAAGTCGATAGTTTTAGAATAAGCGCCGCTATTTATTTCCTCTGTCCGCTTCAACATAGAAAATTACCTTTCGACGTATTGTTGTTGATGGTAAATATGAAACCTACTTTATGATATGCTGAATAAGGTTCATTATTGAGGAGGAAGTAAGGGGCGCTAGAATCGCGGTTGACTATCGAGTTTTCATTTAACGATGTTGGTAAGCCTATTAGATAAATTATTGGATAGGATATTTTATCTGGTATTTAATCTGACATGTGTCATCTAGTAAATTCGTTTTATTAATTAGGTTCCGTACCTCGAAAGGTAAAAAGGAATCCTTATAGGATCACTTTGTTGTCCGTCTGTCTGTCGGTCAAGACCCTTTATCTCGGGAACACGTGGAGGCATGTTGAAATCAAAACCATATACTAAGGTCTACAGTCCCTTAATGCTTTGAAAAAAATCAAACTTGCTTTGAAAAAAAAAACTTATATTTCAACACTCCCAAGGGAATTAATATTTATATGGTAGTTTCCGTTGACCTATAACTTTCTTCAGGTTGGTGTAGGTACCAATTTTTTGTAAATAAATTTTAATGAACAGATACCTATCACAACGTAGGACTGATAGCCGTTGGGGCAAAAAGGTTGTCGAGTGGCGACCACGTACCGGATGGCGGCGCGTGGGTAGCCCCCCCCCCCCCCCTCACAAGGCACACTAATGACCTGGTAAAGGTCGCGGGAGTCTGGATGCGTGTGGCGTACTCTTTGGGAGAGGCCTATGTCCATCAGCGGACGTCCTACGGCTGACATGGTTAAATAGATACCTTCCGTTGATGTTATAAACCAAATACTGACCGAACCTAACATTTCCTGCGTTATGACAATCTACTAAAAAAATTACATCTTCAGTTCAACTGTTATTATGTTAGTTCTGCCCTAAAATATACAAAACTGAACCTTACGCCCCATACATAAGCTCCAAAACTGCATATAGACGTGACTAGGCTTTACGTATCGTTATCGTAAGGTCAGCCTAAAATATACAAAATTGAACTTTATGCCTCAGACATAAGTGCCACAACGCGTGCGTATAGACGTGACCACGTTTGTGCGTATCGTAATCTAATATTTTCAACGCGGCTTCTATCGTGCCCTGCGCGGGTCACTGGACTATCGACTCGAATCGAAGGATGCCATACGTGACTGACGAGCCGAACCGATTACTTACACCGATCGATGAGGATTATCTCGTCATAAGATTTAATTTTGAACACCCCTAAGGTGTCAAACAAAGCTTAACACCTAAATACCTTATTATAGGGCACTTTAACAATCTTTCTAAACCTTTACATTCAAAAATATTTATATTTTAAGATACAAGATTGTTTTAAATTCCCCCCTTCTTATTATTAGATAAGCTAAAAACTTACTTTTACTAGGGAATCCTAGCAATGTATAAAATATACTAGTGGCTCCGTGAGCTGTAGACAATTTTTTTTTAATGTTCTATGTAATTATCGAACATGCTCACGAAATTTCCTGAGAATCGGTTGAGAAATGAGACCTGTAGAGGAGAACATCCGGACAGACAGACAGATAGGTACGAAAGAATTTTTGTCGAAAGCTGAAACTGTGATGCTTCGCTCGCTCGGTCAATAAACGTATTTCTAGTATGCATTGACAGTCTATGTATACAATTTATTGGGGCGCTCGTGGCCCAGCGGTTCTCGCGTACCGCGAGCGGTACGCGAGGTTAAGCTAAGTCGGGCCATCGGTGGTGGTGGTGGTGGGTGACCGATTTGAGTGATTGCTACCTGAGCGTTCCCGTGCTTTATGGGGCGCTCGTGGCCCAGCGGTTCTCGCGTACCGCGAGCGGTATGCGAGGTTAAGCTAAGTCGGGCCATCGGTGGTGGTGGTGGTGGGTGACCGATTTGAGTGATTGCTACCTGAGCGTTCCCGTGCTTTCGAAGTCATGTTAAGCTGTTAATATAGTTATAGTTAGAGCTCTTCGGGCGGCTTGAGATGTTCTAACAGTCAAGTTGCCCACGCACTAGACAAGCCTAATCAAAATAAGGTCCAGTTTCCCCCTTTGGTTGGAAGGTGAGATAGCAGTCGCTTACGAAGAAACTAGTGCCTATGCCAAAAACACATCAGGACTAGCCTTCGTCAAGTACACGTCAAAGATTAATTCCGCAACAGGCTTCGTCAACAATAAACTTTGATAGAATTTGTTTAAAACAATATTTCTTAATAAAACAATGCAAAATCATGTAAAAAGAACGCATGCTATTAGGCCAAAATTGTCCTGAAGAGAAAATGTCTAGATACGTTAAGTTGAGGCTGGAGCCATATGGCCGCGTATGTAAGATGTCGCAGGTTTGAATTCTGCTCGGAACACTGAATTTTTCAATTTTTCCCTTTAATTTAAAGTCTAGATAAGTGTTAATTTATACAGGAAATAAACTAAATAGATGAGCGTTTTAACAGATAAGGATCTTTAATGATATCTTTACGCTTTATTATTACGCTTTGGGTTAAACTGTAATGTTAGATTACTTTAGATTCAATAAATAAATAAATAATAATAAATAAATCTCTCTGTAGTTGTTCTTTCATGACTGAAGATCGTGAACATCCGACGTCTTCTTGGACACTACGACTTGATTCCACCGGCTTCTATTAGTGGCCATCCGCACCACATCGTAGAACTTGCTGTTCTTCTCCTTAATTTGGTCGGTCCATCGCGTTGCATTAGATCTACCACGGGCTCGTTTGCCTTTTATGTTTCCAACTATGACCTACTATGAAAGAATACGGCGTTGGCATATAACGGATACGCGGTCTTTTATCTGGAGTTGTGTGAGGATCGACACATTAGTGCGTTTGGCAGTCCGCGGTATTCACAACATTTTTCGCCAACACTACATTTCGAATGCATCGATCCTTTTTCTTTCCCTTGCCAAAATAGTCCACGTCTCTATAGTATACAAGAAAACGGAGAACACATGGTACCCAAACCAGCCGCATCTTCGTTCTGGTCGTGATTTCCCGTTTTCTCCATATTTTTAACTTGCCATTGCGTCTCTGCTCATGGCTATCCGATGTTTGATTTCAGGAACACAACTTCCATTGTTTAACGATATAGGTACACAAATATAAAGCCTCGTTGAGTAGCCTAATCGATTCTCTCGCCCGATTCCGATGCGCGGCAATACGAGCCAATTTCACATGTAGTTCAAATGCGGCGAATGCATTCCAGAATAGTTGATAGGAAATTAAATTGTTTCGGCTCGTTGTGTGAGTGGCTTTGTGTACGTAATCTTGGGATGTATTCAACTTTACGTGTCGAATCGGAATCTGTTGTAGTATTTGGCGTAATTGATTCGAGCAAGCGTTTCTGCATGTTTGCTTGTTTTTTTATGTATGGTATGTTCCCCGCTAACTCTTGACCACGTTGGCCGATTTTGATAATTCTTTTTTTGTTTTAAAGCAGGTACCCCGACATTGGTTCCATATAAATTTGGTGAAGGTCTGATGATGGGATCTACGAGGAATCAAGGGAACTCCTCGCATTTGATAGGTAAGCAAATGTCGATTTCGGTATTTTTGTAGGTAACCAAGCATTGGCTCACGGAAACCACAAATTGTGGCACGGCAAGTACAAAATTGGAGTCGGTTTATTTGGTATATATTTTTGTATTGAAGTGGATACTACTACTTCTTACTTGGCAGTTTGTATCTGTTAGCTGCCCTACCAAGGTTTTCAATTTTAGTACCGTTAGTAACTATATCCAAACGTTGTTCCTTATCCAATTAGGTTGCGGGTCGCGATATGCTTTATGAGTGTGATTAACTCTGTATATTTGCTGAGTATACAAATAAAGTGTGTCGGCGTGTTTAGCCTAGTTGGTAGTGACACTGCCTCCGAAGCTAGAGGCGCCGGGTTCGAACCCCGGTAAGGGCATTTGTTTCTGTGGCGAGCTGAAACATTTGTTCGTGAGACTTGGATGTTTTCCATGTATTTAGGTATATGTACATATATATGTATTAAATATATCATCGTCTAGTACCCACCACACAAACCTTATTGAGCTTACTATTGACTAGTTCGATTTGTGTATAAAATGTCCCCTAATATACATTTATTATTTATTTCTTTATTTATAGTGGTGTTTGTATATTTCCTGAATGTCCAGTAAGCGATGGCTTGTTGTGTTTGTTGTTCTTTAATTTTACGATACAGTAACATAGTGTCTAACTTTTGAGTAATACTCCATAATATCTTGCTTATATTTTAGAATTTCTGGCTCCATATAAGCTGTTGGAACTCCTAATTTAAGTAAATAATATAAAAAAATGAAAATGAAATTGGGTATAGAGAATGATGGGTTTTCCAAACATTACATTTTATCAGATCTTATGAAGACTGACGATTTGAAATAGCTATTTACGATACAAGGGTTGTTAAACAAAGAAAGGCCGATATCGCAGATATTGGAGGCCCAAGCCGCAGGCGAGGGTCATAAATATGTGAGAGAGGGCTTTCTGTTTAACGACCAGTGTTTTGTACACAATTTTACGTCACCACTTGGCCAAAAAGTGGGTTTTACCGGACGCGCAGCGTGCGGAAAGACGCGCTTTAAGGCAAGGTGTGGTTTAAAAAATATTACCAGCCACCTTTTTAGTATAGAAAATGACATTAAGATTACTTACTCACGCTTGAAAACACTCTGATATTTATTTTATCCGCAATATTTTATCGTCTAATTTCTTGCTAACAGATAATAAAATCTTTCAATTTCTTCGGCGTGTTCCATCAATTCCCTAAAAAAAAGACAACGACACAAAATTGCCATTATAATGCAAAGCTGCGGTTACACGTGCGACATTGTCGACGTTTTGTTTGAAGACAATTCTGGAGGTAAATTTTCGATTTACGCCTGAGTAATGTTGACAATGTACGCGTGTGTAAACAATGATTGTTATAAATGGCATACATATTTTACACTACTAATGGCAGCTGACATGCGTAGAAATACAAATCGAAAATAATTTTAATTGAAGCTTGCTGACATTTATAAGTTAGAGCGTTGGCAACACGTTCAATGGAATCATAAATTTGTAACCTTGTTAATGACGGTCATTAAATAATAATTATAAAGATTCATGAAGTGTATTTTATAAATTTTATCTCTAATAAATCTGAATATGATGCCTTCACGGCTAAAATGGTAATTGCGACTATGTTTACGTGAAAACAGTCCATCCTTATCTCATTAAAGTATCATAAATACAGAATAAAACTAAATACGGAGTAGTAGTTGTGCTTAAGCTACGGTATTACAACTGATGGCTTAAACAGTCAAGGTCTGATTTATCCCATCGCCATAATGTACAATTATTAACGCAATTACATATTTGCGGCAGTGTTTTATGATATCTCAAACAGTGCTTAAAACAATTTTTTTTACTACGTCGGTGGCAAACAAGCGTACGGCTCGCCTGATGGTAATGAACCAACACAAGCGCTAGACGAGTAATTTCATTTTTTATCTCTTTGTATAGGGAAAACAAAGCATGCAAAATCAAAATCAACATTTTTATTTAACACATGAATTATACAATTAAATAAATTGACAATAATAATTATTATGTTCTCAAAATAGAATTGCAGAATAAAAAAAAAGTAGCAAAAAAAGTATGCGCTTGTCCTATCATGAATTGTCCATTATACAAACGAAATATGATCGTATAAAATTTCAGTGGGAACGCAACTTTATATCCATGCTAATCTGCTGTTTATCAAATAAATAAATGCTCAGGAAAAAATCCATTTTTACCAGTTTGAACGCTGATCAGATTATGCAAATTGGTTTTAGACGCAAACTCGATTCTGACGCTTCGAAAGATTTGTGATAAGAGATATTGTATAATGTGAAATTATTTCGTAAGAAGCTTCCAGGGGCCAGATTCCATGATGGATATCACCATTTCATTACTTATGTTTGAGTTAAAGTGAAACATGTTTTTGGTCAAAAATTTCATTTGTCGTACAAGCTTTTACTGCCGACTGTACTTTTTTTCCAAAATCATATTGTATTTTCATCCGATTTATACATGCATGCAAAATTTCAGCTCAATCAAAAACCGGGAAGTGGATCAAATTTAACTTGCAAGATTTGATTACAGGCCGACAGACAACGGGACAGGTGAAAGTAAATAAAAGCTTGTAAAAAGGTTTTCCCCTTCGAATTTCCTATGGTTTTTTGATAAGGCTACAATTTCATTACATGTGGACTGTTTTTCACAACAACGTTGGCCGAGGACATCGCTTGCTCTGTAAGAATACGTTATTGTGTTTCTGGTAATGTCCTGCAGGACGAATTCTAGCAAAGAATTGGATGTATTTGTATCTACATGAAACAGCAGGCCTTGACTAAGAATTGTAGTAGGTAGCGATCATAATAGATCAGCAATGGCGGCAGTGATACGAAGGCTCAGTAGACCAGGATAGCCAATACCCGAATAAAAAAAAATCTACATGAAATATTCATCATCATAGCCCTCCGGATCCGGAGTTACAAGAGGACTTATGAAATCTGTTCATGTTTAGTTTAATTACATTTTCTCGCGACTCTGTCTGCGTGGAACTCGTTATCGCCTAAGAGAAACAAAATTGCTATTAATTTCTAATGGGAATGAAAATTTTAAAAAATGATCACCCCGGGCGGAAGTTGAACCCACGACCTCTTGAATCCGTCCATATCGCTCTTTCCAACTTAGCTACTGCGGGAAATGCTCGGGGTGACAAATCTTTCAATCAGTTCGGTCTACTAACTATGCCTTAAGAGGGCGCAGTACGCTCGGTCTCGCTCGGTTCTCCATACAAACGTATTTACCCTCTCATTTTAAAACGCCATGCTAGAATAACATGAAAATTTGAATACACAATGGGATCCGGCATATCTAGGTCGGACCATAGTTTCTGTTGCTAGAAATTGTAAAAGAAAAAAAATACAGCGGTTTTTTGAGTTTTTTACGGCTTGTATGAAAACCTTAATAATCGCTGTATTTTTTCTCCATTATAATTTCAAGCAACAGAAACTATGGTCCGACCTAGATATGCCGGATCCCATTGTGTATATAAAGTTTCATGTTATTCTAGCCTGGCGTTTTAAAATGAGAGCATAAATACGTTTGTACGGAGAACCGAACGTACTGTTCAGTCTTAAGGAGGCTTGTAGGGTGTGTTGTGGCTTGGCTATCCTGTTGGCAATCCTATCTGGAGGTGGTAGATGTTGTGTTCCATGAAGAAAGTAAGGTTCCCTGATCCACACAATGAATTGTCTTGAGACCGAGGGACTCGCATGTGTCTATAACGCCATCATCATCATCGTGTCAGCCGAAAGACGTCCACTGCAGACATAGGCCTCCCCCAAAGACTTCCACAATGACCGGTCCTGCGCCACCCGCATCCAGCGGACACCCGCAACCTTCACCAGGTCATAGGTCCACCGTGTGGGGGGCCTGCCCACGCTACGCCTTCCGACCCCAACGGCCATCAGTTCTACGTGCTATGTGCCTATAACGCAATCGTCCAGAATACAGAATACAGTACAAGTCATATACTATAATAAAACTAGCAGCACGTCAGGTAATCCTTGAAAATGGTGCTTGCAACAGCGCCGAAATATCGGAAACTCAACAACATTCAGATACACGGTAAATGTCCCGTTTTGAACAGTAATTCTAGTGTTAGTGACCATGTTAGCTTGAAATCATACAGGTTGATTTCTGGGTCGTGATCCAAAATCACTTTTTCTGACTCTGTAAATGATCCACATTATCATGTGTTAGTATTTGATTAAAAGATAATTAGTTTAATTTTTCTTATTTTTCAAGTAAAATTAATCTAATACTAAATAATTATGGTCACCCTATGACTTTTGGCATACGCTGTATGGAAAACGACAAGACGTCATATTGAGTAGGGTGACCAAATTGTATTCTATTTTTTTTTCTATTTGTTATCTGAAAAATAATCAATATTGTTGGTGATAAACAATAAATTAACAACACCATTAGGCTCATCTTTGAATTCTGTATGATGTCTTGCTCTCTTGCTCCACGACCCCGAAATCACCCTGTATACTCGTAGTTCATAGGCAGTCTGCCTGCGGTGTGTCGGCTTACCATTAGGCAGACTTGTGTTTGCCACGGACCCGGGTATGTCCTTAAACTACGACCAAGACCACCGGGGAATGGGCAGCAGCATTCCTAGAGTACGGTGGAGATACTGCGATCGTCAACCCGCATGCCAAGCGTGGCGATTATGGCATTTACCCCCCATGAAATTGGGGGAGGCCTATGTCCAGCAGTGGACGTCCTAGGGCTGATATGGTGGTGGTGGTGGTGTTTGCCACTGTCAAAATCAAAATCAAAAATTTTATTCTGCAAATAGGCCACAAGGGCACTTTTACAAGTCAACACATGAATCATACAATTAAATAAATTGACAATGATAATTATAATATTTTCAAAACAGAATTGCAGAACTAAAAAAAAGTAGACAATAATAATAATGATTTTAAAACTATAGTTATTAACAAACTCACAATATTCAATTAAAATTAACTTATAATACATTATATAAAAAAAAAAAATTAGTGACCTATATATACGGTCTCTGTCCGAATACACAAAAGTATATACAATAAATTTAATATCTCAGAGATGTATATGGTCTCTGAGCGTCCATTATTCCTAAGTCCTTAGAGATGTACATGGTCTCTAAGCGTCTAAATTAAAATAAGTAATAAATGAAAATAGCACTTAAGTAATTTAATATTCTCAGAGATGTATAAGGTCTCTAAGCGTCAATAACAATAAAATTAATCCAAAACAGGATGATGTCTCTCGTCAATCTCCAATAAAATAACACTAGTATTAAGGTATTAATCATGCCCTTGCAAGCATGAACAGACCGGACTCCACAAACAGCACCCGATCACGAGTATGACGCGTATCTCAGCCATCGCCTCGTCGCTGTCGTTGTACTCGTATATACTCGTAAGCGTAACAGAAAATGGTGTTAGAATACATTTTGCGTAACGTTTTATTATAGAAGGACAGACGCTACCAGTACATAAACTAAAATAAACTAGGTCACAAAGTAAAGGCGTAGTTGTTCAACAAAGAATAACTAGTTCCAAAGTCGTTTTATTAATAAATATTAGGTCTAGTAACTTCTGCTTACTATTAATAACCCTCGATTCAGCCGAAAAAAATGTGATCGCATTTCGAAACTTTATACGTGCGTCACACTGTTATAGATACCTATTAGATTATGTATTTTATATTATATAAAATACATTTGAAAGCCTTTCAGTTCATAAAAATAATAAAATATAGTAGAATTGAAAACCCGAGGCACATTTACTAAACGCAAAAAAATGATGGGGCGCAACCCCTAAAAATAAGAACAGCTGACATAATGACGGTCGTAATTTATAACCGACTTCAAATAAAGGAGGAGGTTCTTCACCGATTAGTCGGAGACTAGTGGACCGATTTCAAAAAATATTTTTTTTTTGAAAGGGTAATTTTTCTAGTTCTAGCTCGTGGCCCAGCGGCGCTGGCGTACCGCGTGCGGTATGCGAGGTTAAGCAATGTCGGGCAAGGTCAGTCCTTGGATGGGTGACCGCTTCGAGTGGTTACTAGCTGAGCGCTCTCGTGCTTTGGAAGGCACGTTAAGCTGTTGTTCCCGGTTGCTGTCTATGATAGCAGGCGTTAAGCCAAGTTAGAGGCTTCCGGGCGGCTTGAGAACTTCTAACAGTCAAGTTGCCCACTCACTTGACAAGCCTAATCCCAATAAGGTCTGGTTTCCCCCTCGGGTTGGAAGGTCAGATGGCAGTCGCTTCCGTAAAAATTGGTGCCTACGCCAATTCTTGGGATTAGGTAGCGGACCCCAGGCATCCTTTAGGATGCAACTGTACTGAAAATAACGCTAGGAGGATGGATGGGTATGGTTTCTAGTTGGTCACATTGTCACTAAGTCCGGATCTGAAGATGGAATCTTGGGAAAATCGAGGGAACTCCTCAAATTATGTAGCAGGAAGGGCCAAGTGTGAGTATGGAAAAGTTTGGAGTCGGTGTTTTTTTGTTTAAAAATTCACTTGTCTCGTCGTGGATAAGGACATCAATCGTTATATTGCATATGAGTTAAGATCTTCAATGGCTTCCAACGCATCATTGATGCGTGGAATATCTACATTCCTGCATTTTCCAGGGCTTAATTTAAGAACTACATGTAAATAGTCTTGTTTTATATGCTCCCTCTTCCCTAAGCGCAAAGGCATGTGTCTATAAACGGGACACACTGATAATGAGATGGAATTAGAATTTAATTTTGTTATTAAGAGGCCCTCTGGCTTTTAGCGACCATTTTCGACATCTAATAATGAAAAATATAAAATAAATATTTGTAAATAAAATGTAGAAATCAAAACATGAATAGAATTGATAACTGTTATAGCTATAAGTATGCACGCATGGAAAAGTACCGCGGGCTGCGCCCGGCGGCGTTGCAATCAGTTGATTACAGGACTTGACTAAGCGAGCACGTTGGTTTTCTTTCCGCCTCCTAACCTCAAAAACAACACTGGCGACGAGGATGGGATCAGTATACCGTTTGAGATAGACACGGGAGCTTCCGTAACGGTTTTGTCACATCATACCTACTCTACGTACTTCAGTGATATACCGTTACAATCATGCGACACAATTCTAAAAACCTATAATGGTAGCACCATTAAGACTTTAGGTATGGTATCTTTGCCTTTTACTTATAGGGGTAGCACTGCTAATATAACGGTTCATGTAGTTAAAGATCAGGGCCCTTCTCTCTTAGGGCGCGATTTTATTGCGTGTTTCAAACTCCAAATATCGGCCATAAACTCGTATAGCTCCTCAAGTACGCATCCACTCAGCGACTTAGCTACAAAATATCCGTACCTATTTTCTGGGGCTTTGGGCTGTTGCAAAGATGTCACTGTCAATTTAAAATTGAAACCTGATTCTAAACCAATATTTTATAAAGCCCGACCAATACCGTTTGCCCTTCGGGAGTTGGTAGAAAGCGAAATAGACCGATTAATAGGCCTTGGCATATTAGTACCAGTAACCTACTCCGAGTACGCCAGCCCCATTGTTCCCGTGCTCAAGCGGGATGGCAACATTAGAATTTGTGCTGACTACTCAGTCTCTCTTAATAAGCAGTTGGAGATTGAGAAATATCCTCTCCCTAGGATAGAAGAGCTATTCGCGAAGCTCCACGGCGGTCAACAGTTCTCCAAATTGGACTTATCTCGCGCTTATAATCAGCTGGTACTAAGCGATGAGTCACAGATGCTAACATGCATAAACACCCATAAGGGATTGTATAAATATACAAGGCTAGTATTTGGCTTGTCCAGTTCAGCTGCCATATTTCAGCGAACCATTGAGAGTCTACTAGCCGGAATTCCGGGGGTGCTTTTATTCCAGGATGACATATTGGTCACAGGAGAAAATCGTGAACAACATTTTCGCAGGCTGCAGGAAGTGTGTAAACGATTGCAGGACGCAGGCCTAGTGCTTCAGAGAAGTAAATGCTCTCTTTTCCAGGATTCCGTTACGTATTTAGGATTCACAATCGATCGCAACGGACTCCATAAATCACCAGACAAAGTAAAATCAATTTTAGAAGCCAAGACCCCATCAAACGTAACAGAATTGAAGTCTTTTCTAGGACTTGTAAATTATTACAGATCTTTTGTCAAGAATGCGTCGTCCATTTTAGCACCCTTGCATTCATTATTGCAAAAAAAAGCCGTTTGGTCCTGGAACGCCACACACGAAGCCGCTGTGGCCAAGGTTAAACAAGTTTTAGCATCTGATGAAGTATTAGCTCACTTCAATCCCGACGCAAACTTGATCCTCACTGTGGACGCGTCGCCAACTGGCTTAGCAGCCATATTGTCTCAAGTTGAAAATGGTTCGTCGGAAAGACCAATATCATATGCGTCTAGGTCACTCACATCGGCTGAGAAATCGTACAGTCAGATACAAAAGGAGGCTACGGCAATAATCTTCGGTGTTCGTAAGTACCACCAATACCTATACGGCCGGTCCACTCCTTTTGTGTTGAGGACTGACCACAAGCCACTTCTTTCAATTTTCAACCCGAACAAGGGTATCCCAGAAGTTACCGCTAATAGGTTGCAACGCTATGCAATATTCCTGGCTTCGTATAACTTTAAAATAGAATATGTAAGTAGTGCCCATAATACTGCTGATTTTTTAAGTCGTTCCACGACGTGTCTTAACGACACTAACACTAATCCCGAACTAGATTTGCTAGACAAAGCAACTTATATACATTTTGTTTACGACGGTGCGCGTTTTCTTAACATAAACGACATAAAAAATTATACTAAGTCCGATCCATTGTTATCATCGGTAGTAAACAACGTGTTAAATGGATGGCCGAAGAAAAACGTTGATAAGAGTTTAAGTCCCTATTTTGACTGTAGACATGAACTCTCCTTAGAAAACGCGTGCTTAGTACGCGGTCATAAGGTAGTTATTCCAACGTGTTGTCGCAAACAAATAATAACAGAACTGCATAAGGGTCATTTAGGCAGCACGAAAATGAAGTCCGAAGCACGAAACCGGTTTTGGTGGCCGGGCATGTCAGCTGATATCGAATGTTTTGTTGCGTCTTGTGACGTGTGCGTAGGGTTGAGGCCGTCCCCTCCCCGCGCGCCTCTCGCCTGCTGGGAGTACCCTCCTGAGCCCTGGTTCCGTGTACATATCGACATGCTCGGTCCAATAAATAGCCGGTTATACTTAGTTATCGTTGATGCCTACTCGAAATGGGTAGAATGTTATGATATTTCTTCGGGGTCAAGCACACAGGTCGTTATTGAAAAGTTGTGCGATGTTATGGCCAGGTTTGGACTTATTCACACAATCTGTTCAGATAATGGTACTTCCTTTGTTTCCATGCAATTTAGGGAGTTCTGTAGACTGAACGGAATAGTGCATTTAACATCACCTACGTACAGCCCTATAAGCAATGGCCAGGCTGAGTCATATGTGAAGATAATTAAAAATGCCATTAAAGGTATACTTATGTCAGGATACGGTAAAAAAGATTTAACTTGTAAGCTAAGTGAATTTTTATTTCACTATCGGAATTCCATTCACACCACAACGGGAAAATCTCCTGCAGAAATTTTATTTGGCTCAAAGTTACGTAGTAGATTAGATTTGTTAAAAACAAAACAACCATCTCCACTAAATGCAACACTCGATGAAATTGTAAAACAAAAACAGTGCTCGCAGGTTATTAATTACCGTGGAAACCGTGCAGTGAATTTTTTAGATAACGAATTGGTGTTGGTAAAGACTATTAAGGCTCAGAAAATGAGCTGGTTAAAAGGTGTTATAGTTAAAAGACTCGCTGCCACCGTGTATTTGGTACGCTTACTTAATTGTAACACTACGTTAAAAAAACATACGAATCAACTTTTAAAATACAAAGGGGAGAACGTTGCAAAAGGGCCCGAGAAAGAGAAAGGAAGTGTTGGACATTATTTGTGGGAGGAAATGGTGATGCCAGCCATTGTATTGTCACCGGTTTCGTCAACCTCTAGTCAGCCACCACCTATAGAGTCTTCTTCGACATCGGAAACCCCTGAAGTTCCTGGCCTAGTGGTCCCCGACTGCTGGGCCGACTGCGAGGACTCCACTCCGACGGACGCAAGCCAGGCCCCCGCCGCTGAGCCGCTGGCACCGCCGCCGCTGGAAGGCGCGTCGATCTTGACCGCGCCTACAGAGACGCCAGAAGCGCCGCCACAGAATTCCGCGCAGCAAACTTCTGGATCGTCGGACCAACCTTCTGAAGCGCCACTTAAACGACCCCGTAACATTGTCAATTACAAACAATTTTTTTAGAATAAGGGTGGAGGGGTGTTATAGCTATAAGTATGCACGCATGGAAAAGTACCGCGGGCTGCGCCCGGCGGCGTTGCAATCAGTTGATTACAGGACTTGACTAAGCGAGCACGTTGGTTTTCTTTCCGCCTCCTAACCTCAAAAACAACAATAACACGTAACCGAAAAGATTAGAATAAGAATTTATATTGATGTTTATTTCCCTCTCCCAGTTTCCAGCAGAGATTCTCAATAAAATAACTTAATAGGCACGCGAAGAAATCTGATTTCCATTATTGGTTTCACGTCACTTACACTATGTCTCGGGAGATTAACTTTCCGTGATATTTTATTAGGAATACCTTTCATATTTCATTTTTTTGTGTAGAATTTATTAAATAAATCTATGCTATACATGTATGTGGGATTGGTACTTTTTGTGAATGGTGCTGGCTGTTATATGTTAAATAAGGAATGATCTAATGTGAACTGTATCTTAGTTCATGATCACTCCCTCATTTGTGAGTAAGTAGTAAATGATGTAAACAAGGTTTTCTCCTATATCCTTAAAACATTATTTGTTAAAGCAAAATGAAAATGTAATTTTGAATGGAAATTAATATTCATTAGATTTCATTGATGCCAACATGAGTGGCTCAAATCGCTGTATCAGCCGCACTAGTTGAACGCAGTCGATTGGTTTTACGACATTGGCTCCATTGACACCTGATAATGGACATTAAGTACTTACTTCTTTCAATATAGCAACCTGGTCAAGCGCGGAGCGGAGCGAGCTCAATAAGATATCTAGTTTAATCTCTTGTCTGGGACAGTATTTAACGTGTAACGTGTAATTATAACGTGTTGTGTTTGCGTGTTTGAAAGTGTAATAATTAAGTGTGAGTTTCGAAACCGGTTTCATTCTATTTTAAAGTAATTGGTCTAAGGCCGGTAAACTCATGCTTCAAGGAAGAATCTATGTGAACCGGTGAGTCACACGGCAGTTCAAGGGTGCTGGATTTATAACCCGCGAAACTGCCCGCGAACGGTAACTACAGGCCTAGGGCTCGTTCATTATTATTATATTTCTATAGGTATATAAATAAATAATGTGGCTCTAGTGAAAAGGGGTACAAATCCTATACAATTGTACGGCACTTATACCCCTTTTCAATAGGGTCACAGTATTGTTGTTTTCTGTATCCATCGATCTTCACAAAAGTGCAGCAATGAACACACTGTACCCAAAAAAATAGGAAAAGAACGGAATTTTTCAACGCGAAATGGAGGGCTAGTTTGTTTTAGGTGATACTATATGGAAAGGATAAGTTAACAATACGTTGTTCGGACACGATCCGTATTGCGCTCGGCTTAATCGGATCTGAAGCCTAACACAAATAATAAAGAAAGAAATCTATTTTGGTAGAATCGCTTCGATTTACGTAAACCAGAGGATGTGGCGGAGGCATAGGAGAAGCGGAAGCGATGTACCCAAAATTTTCAATGTTTCATTCCCAACCAAGTAAGATAGAATCGTTCCGTTTTGCTAAAGTTATTTTGGTAAAATTTCATTACTCAATCAAATGTTGGCAACCGTTGTGTTTGGTAATGCAACCTTTGGAATAATTTTAGTAGGCACATTTTCATTTGGTCAAAATTTCACCCAGCGTAATATTACCACGGAAAATAACGTTCAGGTTTTTGGTCTTTTTAGGGTTCCGTAGTCAACTAGGAACCCTTATAGTTTCGCCATGTCTGTCCGTCCGTCTGTCCGTCCGTCTGTCCGTCCGTCCGCGGATAATCTCAGTGACCGTTAGCACTAGAAAGCTGAAATTTGGTACTAATATGTATATCAATTACGCCGACAAAGTGGTAAAATAAAAAGTGGAAAAAAATATTTTATTAGGGTACCTCCCCTATACGTAAAGTGGGGAGTCATTTTTTTTTCATTTTAACCCTAACGTGTGATATATTGTTAGATAGGTATTTAAAAATAAATAGGGGTTTACTAAAATCATTTTTTGATAATGTTAATATTTTCGGAAATAATCGCTCCAGAAGTAAAAAAAAATGTGTCCCCCCCCTCTAACTTTTGAACCATAAGTTTTAAAAATATGAAAAAAATCTCAAAAGTAGAACTTTATAAAAACTTTGTAGGAAAATTATTTTGAACTTGATAGGTTGAATAGTTTTTGAAAAAATTACAAAAACTACGGAACCCTACACTGAGCGTGGCCCGACACGCTCTTGGCCGGTTTTTTATCAAATACTTAATTAACTAGAAAATCTTTAGATAATAAATATTAAGTCTAATGAATTATTATGATAAAAAGTCATCATTCACGTGCCGTTTTCCCATTTACTTGGGTCGGCGCAGCATGTTTTTTTCTTCTATACGAGTATCTCTCTAACGCCTTTCATCTCGTCACTCACAACCTTCCTCTTCATATCGTCTCTCACGCAATCCATCCACCTTTTCCTTGGCCTACCTCTCCACTTACATATTATGTAAAAAAGTATAAATAAAGTAAAATAACCACGGAAAATAATACAAATACTAAATGTATCTACATACAAACTTGGCTACCGGGCGAGCGAGCGAAGCTAAGGAGCGAAACCTTCTAAAGCAAAACCGACTCTAATATTGTAAGGTACAGAAAAAAAAAGGTTCTTCTGGTGTTAGGTATTTTATTAATCATCATCATGTCAGCCGAAAGACGTCCACTGCTGGACATAGGCCTCCCCTTAAGACTTCCACAATGACCGATCCTGCGCCACCCGCATCCAGCGGACACCCGCGACCTTCACCAGGTCATCAGTCCACCGTGTGGGGGGCCTGCCCACGCTGCGCCTTCCGGTACGTGGCCGCCACTCGAGAACCTTTCCGCCCCAACGGCCATCGGTTCTACGTGCTATGTGCCCCGCCCACTGCCACTTAAGTTTAGCGATTCGGAGGGCTATATCGGTTACTTTGGTTCTGCTGCGGATGGCCTCATTCCTGATGCGATCACGCAGAGATTTTATTAATACGCCTTTAAAAATCATTCTTTGGTGCTTGCTTGCTTGCTTGCATGCAAAATTGAAAACTGACTGCCGGTACACTTCATTTGCCTTATTACATATATTTTTAGTAAAATTACGAAGACGAACTGAAACATTCGCTGTCATAAAATTTGGTCAAAGTACCATTTGGTAAGCGAGTTATGTTTTAAGCGTTCACTTGCCAAACATTGGGTTTGTGTTATAATTATTAGTGAAGAGTTTATTTGCCACATTTTGGCAAATGAAATTATGCGTAAAATTGTGTGTAAAATGATACCTTGTCAATTTTTTTAAGTCCTGTAAGATATCATTGTTACGTGCCATGACTTAGTGGTCGTCGGCAAGTTGGGCGGTACAAATATCGAAGGAAGAACAAAGAGGAGAATAAAGCCCCCTACAGAAAAGTAGGAGGAGATCACTCAAAATAGGACGTGCTGGCGTGAACTTGTATTGAAAGCTAAGATAAACTTCGGTGAATTTGTTTTGGCTGTACGATTAACTCCTAGCTTTTCACTTTCCCTTAGCAATCAGAATTGCCATTTCGCACACGCCGAAATTGACTGTGGGAACTGTAGTTGCCAAATGGTTTATAGACAGATAACTTCTCTAAAGCAATTTATGCTACCATTTTTATAAATCCTAAGTTAAGCAGTTTTCTTCTTCAATATTTTTCATTTTTGCAAGACATCAAGATTAGTTTTTAGAATCACTACCCGCTGTCTCTCATACCTTGCTACCATTTAAAGCAGACCTTTTTTATCAGGTCAGTAGTTTAGCGAGCCGGGCCAGGCAACATGTTCGCTAGTCGGCCATTCAGAATTATGAAGGTTCCATATTAAATCCAGCGAACCTTACTTTTCGAAGATAAAACGTTTTTTCTACAAATATTTTGATGCTGACTTAATTCACATTGTTCGGTAAAATATGTCTGAACAAGTTTATGTTAGATAACTGTTATTATTATTGTATTTATAGTAGATTTCTATTCAGGGAACAAAGTTCTTTTCGTTCTAGATTGCGCAAACATGTGAATTTTTTTGGGTGTATGTACGTTGTACTTCTTTAGCTTACTGTCTGACTAGACATATTACTGTCTGAGAGTGATATTCAGGGTCACTCTGTCATTTAGAAGTCACAAGTCCGTTTTTTCTGTACCTAACTTGCTTTTTAGAAATATTTACATTACTTTTCCCTATATGACTATTTTTATAAAATAATATAGTCTAAAACATGAAGTTTTTTTTATTTTAGAATTTAGATTTAAGAACATCGAATTTAGAATTCAATAAATATGATGAAAGTTATTAAAACTGGGGTGTCATTAAATCAAAACCCCACTTGAAGCATTAACATTTTCTTCATTATAATCATCATCTTTTATATGTCCCACCGCTGGGCCTAGACCTCCTCTCATTGATGAGAGGGATTTTATTACATTTGCTAAATCAACATTAATAATCCACTTTAAAAATAATTTTAGATCTATTTTATCAAAGTTAATATTTTCAAAATTAATTTCCATTAAAATGTATTACCTAGAAAGCGATTCCTGGACAAATCCCGTGAGAGCCTAAATGGACAAAATTTATTCCTTTCCTTGATCTTGGTATTTATTGAGCGGATATTTAAATTAATATTAAAGATTACTTGTGATTGAGGTTTTTACGATTGAGTATCTATTGAGTTAAAGCAAGGCTACTTTTTGAATTGACGAGGTACAATTCTGTATGTGGTGTTTTTTTTTTTTTAATTCTTCTTCTTCTTTGATAATAACAACGTACCTGAAACAAAACAAATATATTTTATTAGTATACTCATATTGTACTATTTGTATACTAAAATTAATTAAATAGATAAATAAATAATAATGTTACACAAATCGACCAAGTCCCAAACTAAGCAAAGCTTGTACTATGGGTACTTAGACGACAATATACATACTTATATAGATAAATACATAGAAAACTTACAAAACCAGACCAGACCTAGAAACAAATGCCAAATGCACAAATAATGCCCTAGCCGGGATTCGAACCCGGGACCTCTTGCTTCGGAGGCAGTGTCACTACCAACTAGGCTAAACAGGCCGACTTGAACTTTTATAATGAACTAGCTGGTGCCCGCGACTTCGTCTGCTCAGGATTAGTATTTGGACAATTCACACAATATCTTTATAAATTGTAGCCAATGTGTTATTCTGATGTATAATTTATTGTAAAGTTTCATTAAAATCCATTTAGTTGTTTTTACGTGAAAGATTAACAAACATCCATCCATACATACAAACATCCCGTTTATAATATTAGTAGGATTTATGGTTGACTAGCTTTTCAGCAATGATGTCTAACTCAGGCGTGTTTATTGCTCTCTCATTCACATCTTCCATCCCCGTCTCTTTTTCACTCCCTTCAGTAATGATTATATTCAATATGCCATGCTCTTGCCCGCGCAAGGTCGAAATTTTTGCAAAGAATCGTATTGTCGAAATAAATAATTAGCTATTTCGGAATGTGTGTAATGAATGTTGTTGTCAATGTGTGATTAATGCAAATAAGAAAATATTAACATACAAAAGTACATATATCAGAGCATGTTTCAGACAGCTTATTATTTTTCATCACACTTGCTCGTTAAGGGTTGTATTGCACGCAGGCGTATAGAGCAGTTAGAGCCGATTTACGTCCCGCGGGAGTTACGGATTTTCTTAACTCCTTAGGGAGTTATGAGTATTCGTGTGACCTGGTTGGTTTAAAAAACTTAGTTGGCCGCGCTCCGCAAGAATACTGTTCTGTGATTGGTTAAGATATTAAAGCTAAAAACTTAGTTATCTGCGCGCCGCAAGAACACTGCTCTGTGATTCGTTAAAATATTGAAGCTAAAAAACTAGTAGGCCGCTCGCCGCAAGAATACTGCTTTGTGATTGTTTGAAATATTGAAGCCGCGCAATCCTCTCGCAAGGTCGCTCCAGCGATTATAGACTGATACTGGAGGTGAAGTTTTCGATTTTTTCACTTAGGATTGGTACCGGAGTCATTTATGTCCTCGCAAATGTGATGAAAAACATTGTGATTAACTCGGCCGTAAGAAAATTATACACTCGACTCATTAAAAGACCTCCGCCTTCGGCGTCGGGCTTCTGATAGTCTCTCATTCGCAATTTTCCGTTTACGCCCCTCGTTAAACAATGTACTAAAATATCTTCTTAAAAGGTAAAACTAAGTACCTATGGGCCTACCTATTAGTTTTTGAATTACTAACCATTTCAAATAGCATATAGACCTTCAAGTCACGACTATTTCATTCTGAATACCTTTATGAAGAACGTTTTTCACTATAATCAGTATAGTCACTAAATCCTAAATCGGTACGTGAAAAGATTAGAACTCGTTTACAACGAATTTCAAAGCTGACATCCAAAAAAGCTCTATTAAATCCTTTATCTTAGCTGTCTCATTTAATATTAAACGAGCCTTTATCAAACTAGACTTTGCCATTAATAATAAATCAATTCAGCCCCTGTTAGTATGAAATAGTATACTTTAACAAGTTAAATTCTTAATGCAGTAAATTTTCTATTGATGGAACAATTTGTGAAAGGCTGAACTTTTAGTTACAGTTCGGGCTATAAAATAACTCAATTTTTTTTTATAACGGCCTGCCTAATGGCAATCATATACAATAGCATTAGGACGCTTGTTATTCCTGCGGGCCTACGATGGTTGCCATTTTATCACTTATCGCGCTTTTAAATGAAAATGTACTAATGTATGTGTAATACATGTGCTTATTGAGCTTTGAAATGAAAATGTCGGGGGTTTTTCAACTTTCCTAAGTTTACTTTTCCTTACTATCGTCGTTCGTCGTTTTGTGTCGACAAATAAAACAAAAAACGGCTGAATAGAATTTCATGCCTCAGACGGAACTACTGGACGGGGTCTTAGTTTTTAATTAATACAATACAATACAATATGCTTTTCTCAAACATGCAATGAAATATTGATGTTATGTTCCTTATAATAGGCTGCGAAGTATGACGTTTCAGGTGCGGCTAGGACAAGAGGTAGTTAATGGAATTTCATACAAATGTTGCAGGCCTAGGCCTGCAAAGTCCTCTTTTTTAATTTCCATTCCACTTAAATTTGTGGCACAGGCATCATGACATTCTGCCACTATGCGTATTAAAAATAAAACTTTGTTAATTTTTGTTGTTTATTTCATTGCATGTTTGAGAAAAGCACTATACATACCTCGGCGGGAAATATGGGGTTGCCGGCCTTAGACCTATCCGGCCTCGCTTCGCTCAGCCGTCTATATGTCTTCGGCCGGCAACCCCTTTTGTCCCGGCCTCAGTAGTAATGTACTATTATTGCACACCTCAAAAAAATTAAATTCATTTGTATTTTTCGCTTGATTGTTTTTTCGATAATTCTTGATATATTTTCCATTGTATTGGTAGAATGAATTTAAACTAATAGAATTTATAAAACATGGCTAACAACACTCGATATAAAACTATCTATGAAAGCAAAAAAATAAACGAAAATTGGTTCATAAGTTTGGGAGCTACGATACCACACAGATACACAGACAGACACGTTAAACTTATAACACCCCTCTCTTTTTGCGTCGAGGGTTAAAAAGGCAACCATCATAGGCCCGCTGAGTCCTGAGGATCTGAAAACGTTGGCAGAAGCCAAAATACACATGGGGTCGATGACCTAGTGCAGTAATTAAATAAAGCAGCATTACGTGTAAAACAATTTTAAAGAAGCACGAAAAAACTGCAAAATGATAACGAAGGAACTACAGGTTATTGAAATATTTATAGTCGCATATAAATCTGCGGAATGAACACATAACGTAACTTTTCTCAAACATGCAATGAAATATTGATGTTATGTACCTTATAATAGGCTGCGAAGTATGACGTTTCAGGTGCGGTTAGGACAAGAGGTCGTTAATGCAATTTCATACAAATGTTGCAGGCCTAGGCCGGCAAAGTCCTCTTTTTTAATTTCCATTCCTCATAAATTTGTGGCACAGGCATCATGACATTCTGCCACTATGCGTATTAAAAATAAAACTTTGATTTTTTTGTTGTTTATTTCATTGCACGTTTTAGGAAAGCACTATACATACCTCGGCGGGAAATATGGGGTTGCCCGCCTGAGACCTATCCGTCTATATGTCTTCGGCCGGCAACCCCTTTCGTCCCGGCCTCTGTAGTAATGTACTATTAATTCATACACGATATGCTTCCGTGGTAAGGGACTATTACCATCCGATTGAGGCACAAAAACTAAGGTTCAAACATATAACTTTAGCGAAAATTCTAGGAAATTGCCCCAAGCGAGTAACGACTTTGTTTCAATATAAGTATTGTTAAAAAATTTATCTGTACTTAGGGGCAGATATTTAAAAGTCGCGGTGGTAAAATGAAAATGCGCGTATCGCGCTTCAGCCTTTGTAAATCTGGATCTACGGTTTTGTTCCAACATGGCGCATTTCTCAACCGATTCACGCGAAATTTTGTGAGCATTTCGATAGTTGTATAAAATTATATGAAACTCACGAGGTTTACAGCTCACACATCCATTAGTTGTCCAGTGGTTAGCTTGATTACTATTCATATAATAGATTTTGGTGTTAAGTTAATTGTATGTTAAGTACCTAAACTACTAATTAGTCTTTACATAGCCGCCTTATAACACACGTATCACGCCGTCACGCGCTTCGCTTAACCACAAACAAAGCCTTTCGTTCGATCTTTGTTGGGTTCCGTACCTCAAAAGCAAAAAACGGAACCCTTATAGGATCACTTTGTTGTCCGTCCGTCTGTCTATCTGTCTGTCAAGACCATTTTTCTCAGAAACGCGTGGAGGTATCAAGCTGGAATTTATATCAAATACTCAAATCTACTGTCCCTTGGAGCTAGGAAAAATTAAACTTCTAAGCCAACGTAATCAAAAGATACAGCCGTTAATGCCGTAAACCGCAAATTTTAGAAACCCGCAAGGGAAAAAAACCTACAGGGTACTTCCCGTGAACTCAGAATCTTGAAATTTGGTACGGAGCAACGTCTTATAGCACAGATAAAGGTAAAATTACGAAAACCTTCATTTTTAGTCACATCATATAATAAGTTTTTACGGAACCTTCGGTGCGCGAGTCCGACTCGCACTTGGCCGGTTTTTTTGCTTTCTTTTTATTCTAATACTGTGGGAAACAAGCAAACAGCCTGCCTGATGGTAAGCTGACACCGTGGTCTATAAAAGCTTAGGACTGTAGAAAAATCACGAGCGTGCTGCGCAGCCAACATTTTTTTGACGTCTGGATTCGTTTCTTTGACAGCTGGAAACATATACACTTCTCCCACGTTCAACGAAGCGTGTTCTCGGGAGCGCTGGCTACCTTACTCACCACCAGAAACTCAACATCGCATACTTACAGAGAATGGTGTTATTGTTGTAGAGGTTTTCTGTAAGCTGGAGACTTCGCCATATGGGCTGCTCGAAATTTGAGCGAGATGAGATCCACTGTTCCTTACCTTTTTAAGAACAGTTAAAAAGTGGACTACTTTTTAATCATTTAATTATTACTAATTTACCGTTTGTTGGCTGTCAAGTGTATTAAAAAGAATAAGTTATAAGTTTTGTGCAGTTATCAGGCTCGGCTTTGCATGCACTTGGTGGCAATGGAGGAAAACTCTATTACTCACGTTTAATTGTTACCGGCACGGAATCGCTTCGAGGATATTTTGCGGCTTCTGATTTTTAATTACTGATTGCACTTTTTACTAATAACCTTACTAGACGACGATATACATACTTATATATAGATAAATACATGTTTAAATACCTAGGAAACATCCAAGACCCAGGAACAATAAAATGACGGTAATAATAATAAAATGGCCGTTAGATAGTAGGTACGAGGACAAGAATTATGAATGCTAGTCCAATTAGATTTTACAATATTAGTAATTTATTGATAGTTTAATTTCTTGAGTCCACAGTCTATCATAATAGTATGATGTCAAGGACCTAACTCAGTCTATCGGCTATTGTCTTAGATGTCCCAGCAAACAGGGAATTATTCCGTCAATAAAGTGGGTATAGAGAGTCCTTGCCGCTGATTCGATTTGCCCTGACCTATACCAGATAGGATAGCATATTCAGTCATATGGACTTAATCTATTTACATGACTCACGATAGATTTAGAATCGATAATACTACAGATTATGCCACCATCTTATTATATGGCATATTTTAGGTAGCTATCTAAAAAAGCCAAATCGTCAATCAGTTTTCATCTAAAATTTAGGCTGTTTCAAGAATCATGCATTCGGTTATAATACCTGAGACACCAGCGAGCGCATTCTGCTGACCAAACTGAAGGTTTTTCTTTAGAAATTATTCGCAGAGTGGGAAAATGATACGCAACACGCGGAGCGCGCATGAGTCAAGAGTCTGCGATCGGAACGCGATTTACGCGCGAGCCACGCTCGCGCAAGTGCATGTGGTCGGATGCTGTGGGTGACAAGTACCTCGCCATTGCGCGAGTTGTAACGTCATAATCACGTCATCTAAATAAGCTTTTAGTTTCTATATATATACTTATTTACGTACCATGAAAATATAAACAAGAATATAAGTATTCAGGTAATAAGTTATACTAAAATAAATAAAACTGAATAAAACATTCAAAGTAACTTAAACTTAAAAACAGGCTCTTGAGGCATTGTACCGACGGTGCTGGTGGCATTTCCTCGCTGTATCGCAATGATGATACGTTGTGCGATGAAGTCGCCAGCTCTTTGGTCACCGATTACGTCAACCAGACGCTTTTACTACTCCAACCCGCGATTCAAACAAGCAATCTATTCAACACCTACGCCAGGTTTGGATGAAAACTGAACTGTTTTTACACATACACCCACGCACGTGTGATTTTATGAGCTCATGTGTGTTATTCTTTTACTAAACATTTACTGAAGTTAAATATAGCCGCCAGCGTAACATCGTTTTGTACTTAAAGTGGGCAGGTTTTA
Organism: Notocelia uddmanniana; assembly: GCA_905163555.1. NCBI lineage: Eukaryota > Metazoa > Arthropoda > Insecta > Lepidoptera > Tortricidae > Notocelia > Notocelia uddmanniana. Next base: position 32,906,288 of record LR991056.1, on the reverse strand, counting down.
CCTGTATATTCCCATTTTAGTTTTCCTTTATTTTCGGCTATTGTAGCCTAGCCTATTAGCTTGATACCTAGTCTGTATCATGCTCACTCTTCAACCTACATGTACCTAATATTAATGTACCTGTTTACGACTTTGATATATGTTAAGAGTTTAGCCTTCGTCTGTATTTCCTGATACATACTTGTACAATATGGGTCTCTCCAAGACAAGAGTGAATCTAGACACGCGGCAGCGTGTCCAGCCAAGTTCACCCCAGGAACTGGCGGACAACAGCAGTGTGTTATATTACACGAACCGTTTGAAGCCACTTTTGACCCCCCAATAACTCCAAATCTATCTAATATAAAAATATGAAATTTGGTACATGTACTAAAATCGTATAGAACAACTAGAACCCCAAATTCCATAAATATAGTTTCATTAATATTAAATTCCAAAAAACGGCATTTTTACAACTGACTGACTGATTGACTGACTGACTAGTAATCAAAAACCTAACCCACTTTCAGGTGACCTAGGAAGCTGAAATTTGGCATGCAGCTTGGTGTTTGTATGTGTACACCAGAAAAATCAGAAAACAGTGTTTTTTTACTAACCTTATTATTGTTATTATTTATGCTAATTACCTCAGAACTCCATCATTTATTAACCGATTTGGGATTTTTGACCGCTGGTCAGTCTATTATAAAAAAGCAAAGCTTGTGCTATGTACATACATATAACAGATATGTAAAAACATACATAGAAAACATCCAAGACTCTGGAATAATAATTCGTGCTCATTACACGAATAAATTTTCTGCCCGAAATTCGAACCCGAAACCATCAGCTGCGCAGGTAGAGTCACTACCAGCTAAAATAAACTAAACGTAATATCCACTACATAAACCAAAATACCTTGAGAGATAGATGTAGAGGGTCTCCAAGAGTCATCATTAAGAAGATAATGTCCATATTCTTAAAGCTATCTTAATTAAAATGCCGCTAAAATTTGTTGTATCTTATCAGTCACTTTGACATTTATGTTCGTGAGACAGGGACGTAAAAAAATTATGTTAAGACAATTTTAACTATAAATATTTTTACAAGCGGAAACATCCACTAAGCGGAATTATAATTTCCAACCGAAAAAGAAAAATTGAAAAATTGATCACCGCGGGCGGGATTTGAACCCGCGACCTCTGGAATCCGTCCATCACTCTTTCCAACTGAGTTACCGCGGGTTATACCGGGGCGACGAATCTTTCAATCAGTTCACTTTTTTTATTAAGACTAGTATCGACATCTACCGTCAAAGTCGCTACAACTTCTAAACCGGCCCTCCTACCCGCATGATCAATTTTTCATTTTCGGTTGGAAATTTTAAGACAATTTTGTTAAAATTTATGAACAATGGATGGGGGATAATAGTGTGAGAGTAAAAAGTCCGTGCTATCTGGCGCGTCCAAGGGTCCACACGAGTGTTTTAGACCCATCCCTAACTAAGGGCTTGTCTACTTGAATATGCAATCACGCCGCTAAAGACAGACTTTGATCTGAGAGGTTTCTTTGCTATGTAAACTCTGAAATTTCCATTCCTCTCCGGGTGACCTTTAATGTTATGTATACAATATAAACATTAAAGTCAATATCGAGATCTGATTCATAATTTCGGTGCGCCCGGAAGGCGTCCGAATTTGTTTGTACAAATTTCAGATTTGTGAATAGGAATCCGTTTTGTTTACTGGTTTCCGTTCCGTCTTTTGATTTGTTTGACATTATCTATACATTTTACTTTAGCTCATGGGCGTAATTCGATTGGTAGACAGCTTATAAAATCGCCACTTATGTAAATTTGCATTTTTTTACGGTCCAACTTCTGTACTTCCCTGTACGATTATGATTAAGTATTTATGGGCGATGAAATATTCATTTACCTTTGTTTTAGTTCTCTAACAATTAATTGAATAGTCCACATTATTGCAAAGTTATATATCTATTGTAACACAATAATAACTACCGAAACTCTTCTTGAATCATGATAATATATGCTTAAAAATGAAGGTACCCATAAGACATAAGTTCCATTCCGACCTAAGCCACAGTCAGCCATGACTTAATTTTTCATTGTACATCTATATCATTGAAATACATAGTATTTTTTCACACCTGCTATTCAGAAAAGAGTCATTGTTGCCTTCGAATGAGGGATCAAAGTCGTACTTTTCTTCCCTCTTTTGAGGGCAACAATAACTCTTTTCGTCATAGAAGGTATGAAAAGCAGTGTGTTCCAGTCGGTAGCAAAATTATTTGTTAGACATATCATGGTTTTGGCAGCGGGCATCATGGATGGTTTGAAAAGCAGTATATGTATCACACGGTAGCAAGTTATTTTCGTTTTGGGCGTAAACACTTAAATCCCTCGCTACGCTCAAGATTCTACTGTATATCTTTCGCTTCACTCAGGATTCAATTCAGGACAAATATCATTTTGGTCCCTTCAGACACAATCCACTATTTTCAT